>VWZP01006149.1:273881-284653 GCA_013396995.1 Dicaeum eximium | reverse complement strand
TGCCGCGCCCGCCGCTCCCTCGGCGCCTCAGCGCGGCGGGCCCGGGGAGCCGAGCCCCGCCGAGGGAACACGGGGCCGCGGCGAGCGCTGGGGCGGGCGGGGTCCCCTCACGGGGCACGGCCTGAGCGCGCGCCAGCGCTCCGCCAGCGGCCACAGCCCGCGCGAAGCCTCCAGGCGCTTCCCTGCCCGCGGCCCGCGGCTCGGGGCGGGTGCGGTGCTTCCCCCCGGTCTGCGCTGGCCGTCGGCACCGCGCACCCGGCGTCAGCGCGGGAGTACCCAGCAACTGACGGCGCGACTTGGCTCTCATGACCACTCACAGGGGGGTGAAAGGGTGCCGTGATTTGAGATCAAAGTACAGAACTTTGGCTACTGACTCTTAAATGATACAAAACAAAAAAACCCCGCCTTACGTGGAAATACATATATATTTCCATAGAAAGGACAACTTTTCTTAAATTTTTTTTTCCCTGATGGAGATGGAGATAAATCTTGGCTATAGAAATCTCGAAGAACTATAATCATACATATTTTCTGATTTCTTGTGTTGCAGGTTGAAGCAAGTCACTGCTACAGATGAATGACGTGTGCTGTTGCATAGCTATGTCTTAACTGAAGACATCTTCGTTTCGATGTCCCCTTCTGAATGTGGTAGGATATAGCTAGGGAAATATTTGATCATGCCTCACCTCCTGAGCTAGGTAAATAGAATGTAATATATTTTAAGCTGTTTGGCCGTTTTGGTTTGGTGTTGCTTTTGGGGTTTTTTATGCGGTCACAAAAATGAGTGTCTTGTTTGTTGTGTTTTGGCTTTTGCAGAGAAAAATAGTTTATCCTGTTGTGCTGGCAAGAGTTCTGCCCTTTGGTGTACGTAACACTTAGATATTAAGTGTTGGCTTGTTTCTTTGAGCAGTGTGGGAGTTAAGTAGTTTATACATGTTATGACCCTACAGAATGTCTTCTAGATAGTGGTCACAGATGAAAATCTATGGTAATTTCAAATTACATTACATTTACTTTTAAATTGCTCTGAAAATACAGGGAAACTTACTATCATGGAAATGTGGTATAAGTAGTAGTGAAAACATTGTCACCAATTTTTTGCCGTATGCACTACTGCACATGAAAGAGAAGGGCAGCTTTGAATCCTTTCCAAAATGGTACAAAGTCTGTCAGCAAAAATACTGATAATTGTGATTTAGGGATTAGGGGTGTGGGCTTACTTGGAGGACTTGGTATATATGGCCTCCTGTTACTGCAGAGTAACTGAAGCTGTAGATGGTGTTGATTGCAGTGCAAGATTGGGGACTTGAGGTTCAGCTATTAATTTTTTTTAAGTTGTAAGTTCATGTGACTCGTAGCTGTTTAAATGTAATGACTGACATAGCATATCGTACTTTGTATTGCATAACTGGATTGATCAGAGCTGACCGATTTTTTCCAAGCTATGAGTCAAGTGTTGTTTTTGGTGATCTTGAGGCCATACACAGTGCTTGCTCGAGTCATGCAACTCCTCAAGTAAAGAAATTAGCCTGTACTAGTACTTCCAAGTACCCTTGGAAGATATTTGAAGTCGTTTCCGCTGGCTGGAATTGGTTGGAACTGCAAGTTTGTATAAATTTGGATTAGGGATTAAAGAAGTTTCACAAAGAATGATATTTAAAGTTTTTGAAACAAAGTTATGCAAAACCAGTGACTTGCACATCTTAAAAGTTGTATCTGAAATGGGAAAGAAAGCATTTTACTGCAGAGTTAATATAAAGCCTGTCCAAGAAAGTGAATCGCACTCTTAAAAATTGTTCAGGGTTTTAATACATTGGTATAGAGGCAGTGAGTCATGGATTACATGCTGTATAGAAAGTAATGTAAATGTTGGGGACAATACTGAAAAATTTTCCTTTTTTCTTAACAGCTACGCAGAAGGAATATTCTAGAAAAGTGAAGTTGGAAGATCTCTGATAAAAAGAAGCGTAAACATGTTGTGCTGGGGCAATGCATCTTTTGGACAGCTTGGATTGGGTGGAATTGATGAAGAGATTGTTTTAGAACCCAGAAAAAGTGACTTTTTCCTAAACAAAAGGGTCAGAGATGTAGGATGTGGACTGAGACATACTGTTTTTGTCCTGGATGATGGGACAGTTTATACATGTGGCTGCAATGATCTAGGACAACTAGGGCATGAAAAAGCCAGGAAAAGACCCGGTAAGTTTAGAAGTGATGAATTGTGGAGATTCTCTGTGGTGGTGGCTTTCATTTTATTGTGCTTCATCAAAGCCAAGATTGCCAGTGTCTGTGCATGTGGCAAATTCATGCCCAGCAGTTCTTCCAAGAATGGACATATTATTAACTGGAAAAGCATTGCTTTGCTCTGGTGGGTTCTTGTGATAGTTGGAAACAAACAGCTATGAAACATGGCAGTCCCCCCATATTTTGCGTGCTGTACAGCTGGGCACTGCTACTATTTTTTATTTCAGGCATGGCTGTGGGAGGCTCGGTGACTTTTTAATCCCAAGGTGCTGCAATAAATGGGTTGGTATTGTACTTCATGTATGGGTTTGGCTGTTTGAATATGGTGGAAATGGGTATTTGGCATATCACAGCAGAGAAACATGCAGCTTTTAGTTGTCTAATATGTGATGTACAGCAGGTCTGATTAAAGCAATGTTCTTTTTGTTTAAGAACTAAAAATAAAACTTTTGATAAAAGACTTATCACCATATGCAGCGCTATGGGGAGAAGATTTGGAAAAGCCCAAAGGATGCTGTGTAACTATTATTTGGGCTTTTTTTCTTCCCACCTATGTTCTGTGTGTGTTTCTGCTCCCTCCTAGTGCAGTTCTGGAGCAGAACTGGGTAAACATCTTGCAGGGACTGCAGAGGAGTGTGCACATGGGCTCCCTTCAGAGCTTGCATGTGAGTCATAGCTGGTGCTGAGAGCCAGGGAGCAGTGCTGCTCACTCTGCTTACAGCACAACTTAGCAAGCTGGAAAGGCATACTGAGACTTTGTTCTAATCAGTCCTAGAGCACTTTCACAACTTGCTTGGCTCAATATTTGCCACAAATTTTTCAAATGGAAATGAGGTGTCATGGGGTATTTTAGTAGCTCTCCTTCACACAGAGTTTCGGTTTTGGTGCCAATTAAAGATTTTCTTGATTTTTTTTTTTAAACTAATGTGGACTTTTATTGGGAAACAGTATGTAGCTATTAAAACTGATAAACTTTAATCCTGTGCAAACATCTGCTTCACGAACATGAAGAGAAGCTCAGCGTGTCAAACTTACTCTGACTACTTGTTGCCCACTTCAAAAACTATGCTGAAATGTCTTTTAAAAGTAAAGGTTACAGCGAAAATATTCGACTTTTAATTTGCATGACCTTTCATATGTAATGGACCTGCTTTATGTATTTTTTTTTAACATGCTCACACACATGAGGATTGTAATGTCCTCCCTAATCTTTCTTCCACCCAGAGGTTACTGATAATACTGCTGAGTGTTGTATGAAGTCAGAGCATTGGGATAACTTGAGTTGCAGAGCCCAAAGAGGCTTCATATCTTTACAGATGGGTGGATGCTCTCTTTTGAATGTGTTTCTGCTAACTGAAGATAATTATGTTGCTGACTGTGTGTCTTTGCTACCTCCTTGTCCCCCCTGTCTTTCCTTCTTCCTCCTTCTAGAGCTCTACTTGCCATAGGGACTACATGACTGTTCCTTAATCCATTTTAGGCAGTCATGCTGGCTGGTTCAGCAGCTGGGGGAGATTGCCTGAGCTAATCTGTTTGCTGGTGCCCAAGCTGGAGTGTGCTTCCATGACCTCTCCCACTGGCAGAGCTGTGGGAGCCTCTGATGGGTGAATTGGGGTGGTAACTTCTTTAGTAGACCAGCTGGATGTAATAAAAAGAATTTATATCTGCTGCCTGTGTTAGTTTATTTTGGAAGCTGAGTGCCTGTCATGCTGCAGATAATGTGAGCTACTATTTTGAAGTTGATTTGGGCTGTGCTAGGTTGTGTTTAGAGTGCCCGTAACATTGACAATTCACAGGCTTTTTCAGTGGTGTGCCGTTCTTAGGCTGGAAGAGAATTTGTGTTTGAAAACTGGGAGTAAAATGTCCAAGCAGTCCCTTATTTAAGGGAACTCTTAAAAAATTCCAGCCTTAATGACAGCTCTGATGATGTTTCTCTGCTTTACTTACTACTGAGGTGGAAATGTTACTCTGATCACAAATCATAAGCCCAAAACTGAACTTAGTGTTTCCAAATGCATTGGTGCAGGCTACTGGAAAAAAATCACAGATATTTTAGTGTGTGCTTTTCAGAGGCATGCACTGTATGTCTAGAAAAATTACTCTTTAGGATCTGTTTCTACAGTATTTTGCATTATAAAGAGGACATTGTGTAGCTCATTGCAAAATCAGTACCTTTAGTCTGTAATTTTCCCTGCCTTGTTTTGCGGGCTCTTTCTTAATAATGAATAGGTGAATTTAATTTGCTGTGGTGGAGTGTTTTCCTCTTACATAATGTCTACACGTGTAGTCATTTGACAATGATCTGTTTGACCTTACTGTTAATTGAGTTTCTGTACTAATTTTCAGATGGCAAGATTAGAAGGAACCATTTATGATCAGGCTGCAGGTTTCATGCACTTCTGTGTATTGCTCCAGAAACAGTCATTATTTGGTTACTTCAGGGTGTCAAATGTAACTTAACTTCTCCTAGAATCACATGTTTATAATTTTAAATAAAGGGTGTTTCAGCAGAAATTATGGGCTTAGTTGAATGTCACACCAGTTGATGTCTTTGTACTGTGTAAACTGTTTGGAACAAGCCTAGCTTGTTAGTAGCTTTTTTTTTCTTTTAACCAACTAATTTTATTTATTCATTTTTTAGAGCATGTTGGTGCACTGGATGCCCAAAATATTGTAGCTGTGTCGTGTGGAGAAGCCCACACTCTTGCATTAAATGACAAAGGTCAGGTATATGCTTGGGGTCTGGCTACTGATGGACAGCTTGGCTTGCCAGGAACAGAGGAATGCGTCAGAGTGCCCAGGTTAAAAATAGTACATAATAAGTTGCCTGTTTTTTGAGTAACATGCTTAAATCACATTATTTAAGCTATTCTGCTGTTACAGGTAAAGCCATATAAATACAGAAAATGTATATTAGCTATGATACTTAAATGCTGTGTGTAGACAGTTTCTCAGGAAGTCACGTGAGAAATGTGTTACAGGTGTGCTTGGTAGGTTTGTTGCTTTTTGGGGTGTTGTTGTTTGCTGTTTTTTTTTAATAGTCCTCCACTAACAATGAGACTTACACTGGAAAAGTAGGATGAGTATTTTAAGAGTATGAATGCCATTTAGGAGAAGTTAAAGAGGAGTGTTAAACTTTCAAATTGAAGATGGTACATTTGCTGTCCTATCTTTGTACTTCAGTTTTCACCCCAAAGCTTTTCAGCTGTGATCGAATAATTCACCTTCTAGTTAAAAAAAAAAATCATATTGGCCAGGGTCACTGGCTTGTTTTCAGAATACCATAAGCATTCCAGCTACCTGAAGTCCACACGTATCAGTAATAATTCCTTGGAACCTTAGTAATTCATGACTATAATATTAAAAATGTTCTAACTGCATTAAATTTTAAAGCCCACAGGCCCTTTAGATTTTTTTTTCTGTTCCAAAGTTGAAAGCAGCATTAGTTTTAGTGCACATGTGGGTGTATTTGCAACTTCTTTATAATATTTTGCAATATGTATTAGGTCTGTAAACTGAAGTTTTTCTGGAAACTAGAAAGTAAGAATGAGTTTCTTCTTGTATTCTGTATTCATTCCTCCATTTAGCTGTGTGAGATCACCTTCCCAGCAGATGAACCTCCCTAATTCTTCAGTATGAACTTGTACAGACTTTATTTGAAAATAAGACAGAACCTGACCTTAAAAGGTTTAAAAAAGAAGCAGTTTTGACTTCAGATTTTACTAAATAGCTTCTAATTAAAGTTGGGATGTTTAATATACTTCACTAAAAAGGATTCACATTTTGTATATGACCCTTTATTTCATACCATGATCTGATAGCATAATTCTTTCTCTGTTTTCTTACCCCAATAGAAATATTAAAAGCTTATCAGAGATCCAGATTGTTCAAGTTGCTTGTGGTTATTATCACTCTCTAGCACTCTCAAAAGGTAAGCCAAATTCTCCTGAAGTTTTATGTAATTTCTTACCAGGGAGTTCAAAAATTTTCAACATTTATTTTATCTTTTTTTTTTTTAAAGGAAATGTGTTTATTAAACATGCTACCACTTAGCACAGATGGGATTTCAGGTTGGTAGGGGCTGTGTAATGTAATGATGAAAGCTTGAATTTGGAAAACAAATGTACAAACAGATGTTGACTTGTGCTTTTATTTCTTCAGGGTTGTGTGTTGTTTTTTAAATTTCATCATCTAGCTTTCATGTATCTTCCTTTCTATTTTGTTTCTTTTTCTTGGTCCCAAATCTTTCTCATCCTGCTGGCCTGCTGCTCTGTCCCTGGTCTGTTTTAACCTGTAACCTCAAGTTACTGAGGCTTGCAGGAGTGACTTCCTTGTGTGCTTTATTATGGTAAAGGCACTGGGTTTTGGTGCTTCCATAGTTAAAACACCATGTCACATATAAGCTACCTTTTGAAAGTTTAAATCCCTGTCTTCAAATTTCTGCTGGGGCTGTGAGCACATACTTAGTTGGCCTCACTTGTGCAGCGTGTCTGGTTAGTGCAGCTCTCCAGAAATGAAAATGCATTTAAATTTGCTTGTTGCTTGTCTTGTCACAAGATAGGAGAGTTGTGGCCAAAATTTCCACTTGGAAGAAATGGCTGCTGAAAAGAGTTAATGGGAACTTCCCAATTAAAAACAAAATTCCAGAAAGATTGTAGTTTGTCAGTGTTTCTTAACAATGTGTGTTTAAAATATGAACCAAATAACTGTGGAGAGGCAGGTATTCATTTTATGCTGAATGTTTTTTTTTCTTTAAATACAGTAGTTTATACTCATGATATTTGCCTGGATTCTGTATGTGCCTCCTCATGGCCTCATATGGAGCATTTCCTGTGCCATTATGTGTTCCCAGGTGTAATTCTCATTATAACCCAAAGAAATAGCTTTGTTTTCAGGGCATGCAGGCAGAGCTTTAGGAGTAACCCTTTGCCTGAGTTAAGATCTACAGTAGAAAGCGGCCAGTAGCAGAGTTGTGTTGTTAAGTGTTCTGTTGGTCAAAGGTGCAAGAATGTCACAGGAATTTGTGATTTAAAATTCACTCAGTGTTCTAAATAGTTACAGGCTTCAAGTACAGCATCACTATTTTATTGCCAGTTCATGGATATACAGCTGTTTCTGTTCTTGACGTGTGCTGTAGGGTTTTCTAGATTTAGTTGTTAATATAAATAAATAAAATCTGAGTGACCAGTAGTCCAGGCGATGGGTTTCATTATTTCCCCATCTTGATTAAACTGTTACTGGAAAGGTGGAGATGGGAGAGACATAGGAAGCATTTTGAAGGTAACATTGCTCTTGAAAACATATCACATCAGCAAAAATAAATTATTTTGTGTTTGCGTGTTAATCTTTAGGTTAGTAAACACCTTGGCAAAACATTGGTTGTTCAAGAGAATATTTTATTTTAGAAGCAGTCTTAATGTAAATTCGTCTTTGTCATTCTTCAAGATGTTTTTTTTCTTTGTAAGGTATCAAATGACATTATAAACCTTGTGCTTCATTGATTGTATAATGAAGACAGTATTTAAAAATATACATCTCTTAAATTGTCTGTGAAAATTTAAGTATCTTACCTTAGAAAACCTTAAATGAGACTTTCGATTGAAGTAGGAAAATTTTCCATGTCCAGGGTGGAACTTTAGCAAATCTCTGCATAAACATCTGTGCAGTAGTGGAACTTCCCATGGAGCAGTGTCTTGCTCTAACTCAGTTGATCTAGCACTGTTGAAACAAGAATGTTAAGAGCAGTTTGGAGGGGTTTGAATGTGATATAAATACTTCCAGTCTGATTAAATGCTTGAGTTGAATGCCTGCAAATTACACAAGAATGCTTAGCTTCAGAAGTCAGTAATTTGTATGCACTTTCAAACTCAAAAATATTTGAAGAGTGACAGTCTAACTTTTAGCTTTTCTTACAGTGGATAAACATTGTATTGTTCAACTATATTAATTGTATTTCTTGGTTGTTTATTTTTTCCTTCAAACAGGAAGTGAAGTGTTTTCCTGGGGACAAAACAAATATGGCCAGCTGGGCTTAGGTTACGAGTATAAAAAACAAACCTCACCACAAATGATTAAATCTCTGCTGGGAATCCCTTTTGCACAGATTGCAGCAGGAGGAGCTCATAGTTTTGTACTAACTCTTTCTGGAGCCATCTTTGGATGGGGCCGCAACAAATTTGGGCAGCTGGGTCTTAATGATGATAATGGTAAGTAGGCATTGCTTCAGGAGTTTTGTGCTGAAGGGTTTGGGTTGTGAATCTGAGGAGAGCAGTGTTCCCAGGAAAGGAGCAGACAGAACAAACCTTGTTCAGTGTTGTTGGAGTGTGCCAATGTCACGTGAGATCGAATGAAGAAGACACAGAGGTGTTTTCCTTAGCTGTTTTGTAGTGAGAATGCTTGAGAATGCTGAGTGTTATGTTGAAATGTTATGTATGAGTGTTATGTTGAAATTCTTGCCTGCTTCACTTGTATTCTTTCCCTTTCCTACACCTTCCTCTGAGTTAATGGGATTGAATTAAAATACTATGTGGTAGGTTACAGTTTGAGCTGAATTTTATGTGGATTTAGCTGCTTGGCAAAAGCAGTAATCTGTCAGAACTAATTGGTTGTCCTTAGTAGTCACATTTAAGCCATCTTCATTTTATACTGCCATTTACTTTTACATTCCTTTCTCAGGCCACTTTTGATAATAATTCACAATTTTTGGCTAGCCATTTGTAAAGTTTCCTGTGCTAGGTGGATGACACTCAATTACTTTTAGCAAGTGGTTAGATTAGACAAAAAAATTGTTTGTTGGTTGTATTGTGTTATATGCACAGTGTCTGCTCACAGGGCTCCAGGATGGCAGTGTTTGCTGTCAGGGTCCTGTAATACACAGTTCAGTAATGGATAATCTATAGATGGTTTCATGAGTTCAGATTTTCTTACTGGTTCATTGTTGTCAACACCATTTAAAATAGGAAAAATGGATTGTAAATAAAATACCCATCTGAATGCCTTAAAAATTGTCACATTCATGTAATAAGAAAATTACAATTATTTTTCAGAAATCATGGGAAACTTCAGTTGCTTCTACATATTCTTTGGAATGTGTATAATCCTAGGTTTTTATATAGCATCGCTTCTCAATAAAATCCCTTTTAAATGTCTTCATAGGGCTTTTGCAGACACGTTAGCATGCCTGACAGGTTTTAAGACATTAGCACTAACATTTAAAAAAATTGCCTTCGTGCAAAGTTGACAAAGTTGACTTGTCCTAGCAATGGGGGGAAGTTATGTTTGCGTCCTGTTTGTTCAGTGCTCCTTTCTGTTACGCAGTTAGTAACATTAAACTGTGTGTATAAGTGCACTTTCCAAAGAAGCCAAAGTGATACTGATGCCAAGATGATTTCTTGCTTTTTCTTTTCTATAACAATATGTATCCTCAGTATTCTTTGCATGCATCCTTGTAATTCCTTAAGTCTGATAACTTAGCATAGTCCTGGTATTCTGTTAGGCCAAGAGACCAAACATCCCAAAGGCCTCGTAGAAGGAGGCCTGAAAACCCTAGGCTCTCTTGGGAAACCAAGGTCTCCTCTAGAACATATCCTGTAAACTAGAGATCTGGCCCATCCAGGGGGGAATTCCACAGATGGGGGAATATCACGACGTTCATCTATCTAGGCCTCCTGTTGGGGCATCCTTGTTAGATCTGCTAACTTGTACGTCTGTGAATTGCACACGTGGCCTACCCTGCGTGTGCATCGCGGCGCATTCCACCGTGGCGAATTGGTGCGCCAATAAGGATCCTTATTAAAACGCTGAGGTAAAAACTCCTTATCCCTTAGCCGTGTCTGGCTCTCAATTTTTAGGACCAAGGAAAAGGCATTGATACCAACTTACAGGAACATTTTAAAAACATGAAACACATAAACAATTCAAAACAATTTATTTTCTTTTCTTATGGCCAGTGCCAGATCTAATGTAATGTTCCATATTTAGTGGTCTGTGTACTGACATATGGTCCTGCGCTAGTGAAAATGAGAGCGTGGGCTACAAACTTTTTCAGTGTAGTAGTTCCTGTTTTTTTCTGTAGTAACACTTCCATGTCCAAGATCCATAAACTCAAGTCACAGTGATTGTGTAATGCTAACAAATTTAAACTGCTTGCTTGACTAGAACCAAATTAGAATAAATAAGCAAAACTATGTAGGTTTTGATTTCTGTTGTCAAAATAAGTGACCTGTCTGTATTAAACCTTTCAGACAGGTATGTTCCTACACTGCTGAAGTCCTTGAGAAGTCAGAAGGTTGTTCATATATGTTGTGGAGAAGATCATACTGCTGCCCTTACGAAGGTACAGAACTTAAAGATGTGTTTATGCTCCAATTTTTTAAATGTTTCCAGGAAAAGATGATACCTGAACAGGAAATAATAAACTAAACTGTGAATAAAGTTTCTTCTAAATTTACGGGATTAAGTTGAGGAAAGATTGGAAGAATGGTTAAATATTTGAAAAAAATTACCAAATACAAGAAATCTTGTGTTCT
>VWZP01006149.1:127398-272935 GCA_013396995.1 Dicaeum eximium | reverse complement strand
AGTGATACTGATGCCAAGATGATTTCTTGCTTTTTCTTTTCTATAACAATATGTATCCTCAGTATTCTTTGCATGCATCCTTGTAATTCCTTAAGTCTGATAACTTAGCATAGTCCTGGTATTCTGTTAGGCCAAGAGACCAAACATCCCAAAGGCCTCGTAGAAGGAGGCCTGAAAACCCTAGGCTCTCTTGGGAAACCAAGGTCCCCTCTAGAACATATTCTGTAAACTAGAGATCTGGCCCATCCAGGGGGGAATTCCACAGATGGGGGAATATCACGACGTTCATCTATCTAGGCCTCCTGTTGGGGCATCCTTGTTAGATCTGCTAACTTGTACGTCTGTGAATTGCACACGTGGCCTACCCTGCGTGTGCATCGCGGCGCATTCCACCGTGACGAATTGGTGCGCCAATAAGGATCCTTATTAAAACGCTGAGGTAAAAACCCCTTATCCCTTAGCCGTGTCTGGCTCTCAATTTTTAGGACCAAGGAAAAGGCATTGATACCAACTTACAGGAACATTTTAAAAACATGAAACACATAAACAATTCAAAACAATTTATTTTCTTTTCTTATGGCCAGTGCCAGATCTAATGTAATGTTCCATATTTAGTGGTCTGTGTACTGACATATGGTCCTGCGCTAGTGAAAATGAGAGCGTGGGCTACAAACTTTTTCAGTGTAGTAGTTCCTGTTTTTTTCTGTAGTAACACTTCCATGTCCAAGATCCATAAACTCAAGTCACAGTGATTGTGTAATGCTAACAAATTTAAACTGCTTGCTTGACTAGAACCAAATTAGAATAAATAAGCAAAACTATGTAGGTTTTGATTTCTGTTGTCAAAATAAGTGACCTGTCTGTATTAAACCTTTCAGACAGGTATGTTCCTACACTGCTGAAGTCCTTGAGAAGTCAGAAGGTTGTTCATATATGTTGTGGAGAAGATCATACTGCTGCCCTTACGAAGGTACAGAACTTAAAGATGTGTTTATGCTCCAATTTTTTAAATGTTTCCAGGAAAAGATGATACCTGAACAGGAAATAATAAACTAAACTGTGAATAAAGTTTCTTCTAAATTTACGGGATTAAGTTGAGGAAAGATTGGAAGAATGGTTAAATATTTGAAAAAAATTACCAAATACAAGAAATCTTGTGTTCTGAATGCTTATTTTCCTTTTTCAAGCATAGGCATTAACTTCAAACTTCCTTTAAAGCTGATGGGCTCAGTTGAGATACTGAGCGTACTGTGAATGTTTGTAGAGATTGTCACCCATGTGTATGGCCTTTTGTAGGCAATACTGTTTATATGTGTGAGCATTCTACAAGTCCTTCTGAAGTTCAGAAAAACCTGGCACTGTTTGCTGTCTTGACTCAGTGACTGAGGCTGTTGGGTTTTCTCAGTGGATGCTGCAGTTTTGGTGATGGTTTCCGGCTGAGGGCCTGGCTGATGCAGAGTAGCGTTGAAAGAAACAGATTCACAATTTCAAAGCATCTGAAAATGGCAAGTTGCAGAGTTGTTGTGAGGTAAAGTGTATGACATCCGAAAATGTTTCTGGTTTAAAATATTGAAGGTGTTGGTTAATTTCTTGATTAATCAAAAACACTTAAAAAATTACTTGCCTTACAACAATATTTAAATTTCTGTTTTCTTATGCTTTCAAATAATGAGGCTGTTTCAGTCATACTATGTATTATCTGCTGAGCAGGGTAGCTTTCTGTTTGCTAATCACTTCAAAATTTGTATTCAGAGTTTCAAAGCCAAAGTATACTTTTTAATAGTGTAAGTTTGTATATGAGTGAAGTTCATTAAGAAAACTGGAAAAGAGGAAAGATGAGGATTAGGATCTAGAAATGACATAAGATAATGGCAGGACTGTTGTATGATAATAAGGAAATCGGACAAGTGTGATTTAACACAAGTAAGGTAATGTTTCATAGCTGTGTCACGTTTTCATAACTCCAGTTAACTTGTGACTCTTGTGTGTCTCAGGACCCTGTTGTGCCCTGTATATTTTCTGTCCTTTTCCTGCCATGCCAAGATCATCAGAAAAGATGTATTAAACCCTTATTTCTGTGAAGTTTCTTGTTCTGAGGTATATGATCATTTTAATGTAAGGAATTTATTTGTTTAGGAAGGTGGAGTTTTTACATTTGGAGCTGGAGGCTATGGTCAGTTGGGTCATAACTCTACCAGCCATGAGATAAATCCAAGGAAAGTTTTTGAGCTTATGGGAAGCGTTGTCACGCAAATCACCTGTGGCAGGTAAGGTCTATTCTGTGCTAACCCTGGGAATATTACACATAACTTGTTTAGTATAAAACTTTACATCTATTGCAATATAAAGTGGGGCTTTTCTTACCCTTCTTGGCCCCTAACAAATCATACTTAGTCATGTTTTGGGGAATCTAAAAGCACTCATAGAAGAGCTAAAGGAAGTTGTATGTTTGAGAGGCTGTGATTTTCTAAACTGGCAGTGTGAACAATAGTGTGAGGTGTGAAAGAATTTGTTGCTGTCACTTCATTTTCTGTTGAAGAAAAGGTGTGTTTGGGAAAGTACAAAATAGTTTACACAAATTCCCAACTGGTTTTTCACAGGCCTGTGATAGGAGAGGGGACATCTGGAATTGAGCAGGATAGGAAGGGAAAGGAGATGCAGGCAGTCTCTAGACATTCATTTCTGATATGCTCTAAAGGTCAGAAAGAGGCTAGGCACTGGTAGCTCCATTCTGGGAACCTTTCCATAAAAAAGGAGGATTGCCTGTTGGACTATAAATGGAATATTGCCAGTGGCAGGGCATTGCAGGAGAGCAGTGGAGTGTTGGGTATGACAGGACCTTTAACACACTGCTTAACACAAGTCCTGGCTAGGCCTGCACAAAGCATGTTCCAGTGCTTAGGTTTGTGTTACTGAATTCTCTTTGCCCTAGGCAGCACACCACTGCATTTGTCCCTTCTTCTGGAAGAATTTACTCTTTTGGGCTCGGAGGCAATGGGCAGTTGGGTACGGGGACCACCAGTAACAGGAAAAGTCCCTTCACAGTGAAAGGAAGCTGGATTCCCTATACTACTCAGTCCCCAATGAGCACAGGTAAGCATCATCTATGTATTTACTTCACAGTTGTCTGTTCCTTTATAGTGGCTTAAAATTATCAAGATTTAAACTGAATATGGGCTGTAATAATTTTTTCCAAATAGTTTGATTCCACTGTGCTCTGTGTTCCTGCTGTAGGAATTTCATGCCTGTGCTGGTGGGTGAGGGCCTCTGGTAGCACTAGATATAGAACTTCCCTCAGGGAAAGAAGATCTTAACTATTGTATCAGTGAGGTTCTACCACAGGGGTTCCTTTTTATAACTGATGTTGATTGCAGTATCTTAATCATTTTCAATTTCACATTTTCACAGTGGTCTGTTTTTTATTCCTATTGCAGACAGTGAGGAGTGCTACTGTGTAAAAAGAATTTTCTCTGGTGGGGATCAAAGTTTTGCACACTACTTTTATCCACAGGTAACAAATTAAGTGTAATTTGGTTCTGAAGCTTGTGAAAGTTGGATTTCGGGTTTTCTGATGCATTTTGAATGATTTTGATGTTGAAGGTGCATGTGACTATATTGTAAAGTTTCTTGGAGCAGTGTGGAAGCAAAAGGCACTAAGTCATGGTAGCAGCTGGAGGACTTGGATCCAGTTAGTGTGTGTTAGCTGTCAGGAAGCTTTTCAGACTTTTTGGCATAAGAGTTTTTCTTGATGGATGAATGCCCTTCTTCTCATGTCATAAGGGAAGAATTGATTGAATATTTGAACTCTTTGCCCAGTCCTCCTCATAGCTCCTGACAGCAGCGACTTTGATGTCTTCTGCTCTGTAGCCATTTTAAAGTACCACAGTGGTAAGGAAACAAATGGAGCTTTTTGCTAAAAATTACTGGTGGTGACATAGTTTGTCACAGTTTTATCATAGTCTTAAAGCTTACATTTTAAAATAACAAGAATCGATATGTTTAAATTCTAGTACAAAAAAGAGTCTAGAAGGACTTTACAGTAAAAATGGCAATGTGGAAGTGTGATGGAAAGAAAATGCTATTGGAGGGTGAGTTGGGAGATAAAATAAAAACAAGATGAAGATTCATGGGATTGTTTCCAGTACAGCTCAGCAGATATTAGACCGTGGGGATTAATGAAGTATCAAGAGTTGAGTATATAGGGTGAAAACTAATTTGGACACAAGGGAAAATGGATTTTAGTGGGGAAGCATGTTTATGAAGAAAAACTGAGTACAGGTCAGACTTGCAGCAGTGCTTTGTGTTCACAGCCTGTTCTGGTTGTTCAGAATCAGCAGTTTTTCTAGGATTGACTTGTTTGGTTCTTTTTCTAAATTCTGATAGAGTTTTAACCATTGCTGTATTTGAGAGAAACTTGCTTAGCAGGTGTAAACTGGAAAATTGCTTATAATAGACTCAAAACTTGTCTGTTAAAACTTCCTTAATAACTTTATGTGCAATTTTCATAATTACTGGAGTAGTTTCTGACTGACTAATTCAGATGAACTGGAGACTGTATGAATACAGTTATTGTGGCTTGTTCTCTACAAGAAGTATTAGCAATAGATGAACTTTGCTGCAGAAGTATCCCTTTTAGTACTCTTTGGTTTGGTAATTTGTGTTGAATTCTTCCAAAGCTCTGTGTGTACTGTACCCCTGGGGGTTGTGTGTCCCTGCCAGTTAAGGGAGCCCAGCCAAAATCAGTTTTCTCAAGTCAGTTTTTGGGCAGCTCAGTTCCCTGAGTTGTTTTCTTTGGCTGGACAGAAAGGAAATGGCAAAAGTGTTCCTCAACCTGATGCTGTGGGATGGGGTCAGAAATGCTGATTTTTGGCAGCAGGTAATCACTGTCACACTGAGTCAGCTCAGTGTTGTCAGATGGCACCCTCAGGAGGAATGTTTTGATAGTTTTATCTTGGTTTTGGTGCTATTTGCCATCTCTCTTTGAACCAATGCTCCTACTGAAAACAATGATCTTGCTTCTCTCCTCTTTACTATTACAGTTCTTAGTGGAATTCATTTTGTGTGAGCAGCACTTCCAAATGCATCTCCTCTGATGATGCAGGGCATGTTCACAGAAGGATGATTCATTCTCAGAGGAGCCTGATGGAAGTGGGGTGGAAGAACATCTGTCTGAAAAATTGAATAGGTCCTTTTCTGTGTGCTCACAGCTTGGCAGGGAGCTAAATGGCTCCTGGTGGCTGGAGAGGAGATGCTTGCTGCTCACATCTAAAGCTCAGTTAGTGTTCATCAATCGAGATAAGTAATGTGTAAGGAGTTGCCATTAAGCAAGGTGTGTGAATGAACACCTAATCGAGACGGTTTTAGTGTATGCTCTGCTTTCACAGGAAATGCAGAACTGTTAAACACAGAGTATTTCACAGCAATAGTCTGGGTAGGCAAATTGTCAGCTAAGACAGCTCAACCAGAAGGTTGAATTTTCTGGAAATCAATTTTGTGTGCCTGATTCTTCATGTTTTCTTTAAAATTTATTTAGAACATGATGCCACCAGATGATTTTAGGTATCCTGACCTTTTGAAGCAGATCTGGACTGTGAATGAAACGTTTATTCAAAGATTGCTGAGTTTCCCATCTGGAAGACTTCCTGTAGAGATAGCTAAGTAAGTGATGTAAGGGGAAGAAGTAGTCTTTGATGATTCTGCTTCTGACGTGAGCATTAATGGGGCTTTGGGCATACATAGCAGAGCTATTTTTAATTACTGACATGCAGAGCTCTTACTGTGCTTTCATTGTCATGCTTGATGAGTAGTTTAGATCCTTGAGACTGTGTCATCTCTGCTCCAGTTTAGATAACTATACAATATGAAATTAAATATCTAATTGCACATTGAAAAATAGCAATACATGTAGAAGACTATGAGAACAACTCAAAGATTATTGTTTCTGTTTTAATAAAAGGGTATGCAAAGCAATTGAATTGCAAGACTGGCTGTGATTTGAGCTGTCTTGAGTGTTGAGTCTTGAATGAAGGTTTAATCTAGTACTGTTTAGTCACATTTGAGTCAGAGTCCCATCCTTTGCACAGTGTAATTCATTAGGGATTAAATACAGGCTTTTTTATTGCAAATGCTAATTTTTAAAAGGAAAACGAAATGTAACATTTCATGTGACCAATTTCAGTGAAATTGATGGAACATTCTCCTCAGCTGGGTGCCTGAACGGGAGCTTTTTGGCATTGAGGTAAGTGGACGGGTTTTTAACAAGTATTCCTGCGGTCAGTATTAGTGGTGGCTGCCTTCCTGGTGTCCCTTTTGTCAGTTGGGACACCTTCCCAGGGTTTCCTCATCTCGTTGGTGCTCTCATACCCTCATACCCAGGGTTGAAACTCCTGCTTCTTTCTTGCCCTGTGTTTTGTCAGCTGCCCCAGTTAAAATGGCTCCTGCCTATCTTGGCTGCTGCCATGTAAGCCAGCAAAGCTCATCACATTTGTCAGCCACAGGTTGTTTGTAATTCAAGGGCCATTCATTGTATGGGCTGTTTTACAGCCTAGTCTTTTTGCATGGTTTTCTTGCTGTTAGAGAAGATTTTTTCCAGTTATTTCTAAGGACATATAAAAAATGGAAGTCTGACATATTTTAAATCCTTAGTCAGTAGGTCTAAAATTCAAGGGGTAAAAATCTTGAGTTGCTGAGAACACTGGATTCAGTCTTTCTTGTTTTTTTTTTTTTTCCTGCAGCAATGATGATCATTACAAAACCAGCACTAGATTCTCAGGGGTTGATATGAATGCTGCTAGACTACTCTTTCACAAACTTATACAGCCTGAGCATACTCACATATCACAACAGGTTTGTGCTGCATATTTTCTTTGTTTGGGATTATCTTTCTGGGTTACAGCTCTCCAGAAATACTACTGTTACGCTTGGTCCACCCCTGTAAATAGATTTATTTACTCAATAATATATTGACTGCACGTGTGAAACTCTGTTTTTGTTGTGACAATTAGGTAACACATCAGCATATTCTATTTTAATGTTTACTGTCATTTTCTAAATGTATAATAGTTTTCACTGAAGCTTTTAATTACTGTTTTCTAGATTAGTTATCATATACATGGGCATTTGTTTAAAATCTCAATTGTATTGAAATAAACAGAATTTTCTGATGTGCTGTAGGTGGCAGCTAGTTTGGAAAAGAACCTTATTCCCAAATTGACCAGCTCCTTACCAGATGTTGAAGCTTTGAGGCTGTATCTCACTCTACCAGAGTGCCCACTGATGAGTGATGAAAACAATTTCACAACCTTAGCTATTCCTTTTGGAGCAGCTATTCTGAACCTAGAAAAAGCTCCTCTGAAAGTTCTTGGTAAGAAACTGAATTTTTACTGTTAAAACTAAGGATCTGCAGAAGAAAAGGTACAGAAATTCCACCAGGGAAGACCTAGCCTTGGCAGCACCTGCTGTGTATTTACAGTTCCATACAATTCCCCAGTGAGAAAGTTAAGGCTTAACATTGCTTGGTGTAAGAAAACACTTATTCTGTTGCTTCAGGGTGAGTTAACAGGCCATCCCTGTGAATTCATCTGCTATTGTAGTTTTTGGACTGAAGCCATTTGGGAGGAATTAAACTGTAGTTCAGTGTAATTGATACGTGTCTTTGCTCTTTAGAGTGAAAATTATGTGGTCAGACAGCTAACAAGCTCTAAGCAATTTACAGAAGTGTTGCAGAGCAGATGTTAAATTGTCTTGATTGAGACTACAATACCTGTTCTGAGCTTCTTAGGCAGTTGATCTTTTTCTCTGTTGCCAAGATGCGGTCTTATAATATGCAGCTGTGAATAGCTCTGCTTTTTTAACTACTTCTTTACAATTTCTTGTTGTGACTCCTGTCAGCTTAAAGACATTCAGCTTAAAGAATTGTTTTCAGAATATTTTGCTTTTAATTGATTTCTTTTTGAGAGGTTACTTTCATTTTCCACAGTTATGCTTTGCCTTGTAATCTCTTTGGTTTTTTAAGTAGATTTTGGTGAGAGTAAAGAAAAGCAAACTGAGAGTTTTTTTAACTCTAAATCCTTTTTCATAATTTTCTATTCCTCTCACTGCTGCTTGCTTAAGATTTCAGGTTTTGAGCCATCTTTTTTTATCAAAATTTATTTCCAAATTTTCACATTTCATTTCCAAATTTTAAAATTTCATTTCAAATTTCATTTAATTTCATTTTCAAATTTCAATTTTCATTTTATCAAATGTTGTTTAGTTTGGATGAACAGACTTCAAGGGACGTAGATTCGATGTGTGACAATAGAGTATTTGTTGTGCTACAACTTTTTTTCAGAGTCTGTAGTAACTAATGCTTATGCTTTCTAGACAAACATGCTTCTTAGTTTAAAGAATAACATAACATAGCATGGCATTGACAAGTACTAAATGTATGTGTTCACCATGTGTTGACAGAAAATTGGTGGTCTGTACTTGAACCTCCCTTGTTCCTCAAGATAGTGGAACTCTACAAGGATGTCGTAGTGCACCTTTTGAAGTTGTGCAAGATGGGCCTTCCACCTTCTGACAGAAGAGTACTCACCAATTTCCTACACACAGCCTTCAGAGTTCTGGAGATACTGCACAGAGTACGTTTGTGGCATTTCTGAACAGTTCCTTGGCTGCTTGGCTTTGTCAGCATCTCTGTGCTGGGTAGTTGGTAGAAGCTAAGTTACTGATCAGTTTGAAATATCACAATTGCATCTACAGAAGTATCTGCAGTTGTTCCATCTGGACCTATGAATCATTGGGATTCTGGATTCCAGTCTGACATGATGATGGAATTAACTGTTTTTTGGGAACACAGAGTTACCCAGTCATTTGCATCTGTGAGGGTATGGATTAAAGTGAGAGGGGGGAAAATAGGTGACAGCTCTGGGATACTTTGCAGATTGAGTATCTGGTGGTTTGGTGGGGGGGATGTGGGAGGTATTTGTGGAAAGTAGGCTTAGATTGTCTGGTTATAAAGGCAGGATCTTTGTAACTATCTTGCTGCTTTGCCAGTTAACAGTGCTTAGCTGTCCTTGGGAAAAGAAGTGTGTATTAGGAAAATGTGGATGCTTCTGGATTAAAATTATACTGTAGAGACAAGGTTCTGTGTAAAATTACTTCTCCCACATACCTATTTTTTTAAGCTTATTGTTTTTAAATGAAAACTGTTCCTCTGCTCACAGGTAACAGTGTTCATACTATAATTAAGACTAGAGTTATTGAATCATAGCTCTTAAACTTATGTGAATACAGGAACAAGTATTTATTCCGTTGTGTACGTGAATATCTGTATTATCACTGTTCCTGTGAGGTCATATGATAGTTTCAAAGTGGCAGCCCTGTTATGCAATACTGTAGTGCAGTTAATTGTATTTTCCTTCACTCTTTGATGGGATTTTGAATAGTCAGTGTATACATGTCTTTAATATTGTTTTTTGCTTTCTTGTAGGCTCTGTTGTTTTTCTAGAATTTTTTTGGTAGCTGGGTATCTGTGGCTGACATATGAAATGCTTGAAAAATATGGAAAATATCCCTTTGAAAGCTAATAAAAAAATAAATTGCACTTCCTTAGGTAAATGAAAGAGGACAAGTTATACAGTATGACAGATTTTACATTCATGAGATACAAGATTTGATAGATATCAGAAATGACTATGCCAACTGGTTCCAGCAGCAGGTATTGGGAATGGTAAGTTGTGTTGATTTTTATTTGGGTTTTTGTGGGTGTTTTCCTCCCATCTTTTGTGTTTGTTTTATCCCTTTAAAGAAATCCATAGATTCTCTAAGTCTGGGAACTTTTTTTCATAAAAATACCTTCACAGATGGGCAGTGCTGAACAGACTTGTGTCAGGTACTGGCTAAGGAAGAATTGTTAAGAAGGTGTGTTTCTTCTAGGGTGCCATACTTAGGACTGACACTGCTCAATATTTGAATCTGTCAGTTAAAAAGGGATTTAGAATGCTGTCACTGGAGACTTGCTGCATCAAAAAAGTTAGGAATGTAATAAGCCACAATAGGAAAACATCCAGAATAATCTGAATTGCAATACAATTAGACAGGTCCACTAAATGAGAAAGCTGGAGCTGTCTTGGATAATGAGTGTAGAAGGGAGCTACAGGGACAGATAACTGATGGAATTTTCTACTTTGAGTTTAGCAGCCACAACTGAGATAATTAATTCCTGCATCTATAAACAGAAGAGTGATAAGTGGGAGTAAATTAATGACTGTGCAGAGAATTAGTGAGTTGGAGAGGTTTTTGTCACAGTTCCTTGACTTTAGCTTTGAAAGAATATTGTAAGTAATTTAGTAAGTTTTCTCTAGCCACACATATTTTATTATTTTGCAACAGTACCAGCAGATGTCATTTATGTGTGGAAGTAAACATTTTAAGTGTAATTTTGTGCATCCAAGCAAACATGATACTTTAACAGCCCTGTTTTTAAAGACTGATAAACAGGGTATTGAAAGACAAGCTTGTATTTAATAAATAAGTTAGAATGTTTATGGTTAATGTTTATTTCGCAGTAAACCTTCTCTTGGGGGGAAGCAGTAAATAATTATTTTTTAAATTCTACATCAGAGATGAGTAATTAATGCAGACACTAATGCTGCTTTTTCATCTTAATTGTTGCTACCTTTGTGCAAATGCTGCCATAGGATGTCAACCATGGATTAACTGAGGTAAGATTGGTTGCAATCTGATTTCTTTTGAAGAATGTAAGGAAATCAGAAATGTGGATGTCAAGGATTGTCTGCTGTGTTCTGTTGGGAGTAAAGCTTCAAATTAGCCATGGCTGTAATCTGAAAAAAATCTGTGGTGCAAAAATACATAATTGTCTGTGTTGCAAATTTGGAACAGCAGTTGGAAGAAAGAGCTACTTTTATACCCACTAGCTGCAATAACAGTTCTGAAATTAAAAGGTGTTAAGTGAGAGTGTTGTTTGTGCCTGGCTTGGTTTGGCTTGATTGAGTTTTGTTGGATTTTTTTTTTTTTTTGGCTTAAGTACTAAACAATTAAAAATCTACTTAATGTTCCTAAGATGCTTTGGTTCTGCATTGATAATAAGTCAAGGTTGAGTTCTCTTTCCAGTAAAATATATTTAATGAGTGCTACTGTAAAGGTTTTTTTTAACCTCGATTGTGGCTTTTGAATAAGCTGAGTTATGACATGGTTCTTTTCATTCCAGTTAACAGATATTCCTGTTATAATTTGCACATACCCATTTGTATTTGATGCCCAGGCAAAGACAACCCTCTTGCAAACAGATGCAATCATACAGATGCAGGTAGGAGGCTCAGTTTTTAAGATTCATTATTTTTTTCCCTGACTTGGGGATCTGTTGTTTTTTGGTTTGGCTGGTTTGTGCTGTTTTGTTGGGGTTTTTTTGTTTGTTGGTTTGGTTGTTTGTGGGGTTTTGTTGGGTTGTTGTTTGTTTGTGGTTTTGTTGTTGGGTTCTTGTTAGTTTGTTTTTTTAATTCTGTGTAATTTCTCCCCCATAAAAATCAAGGATCTAGTTTTAATCTCAGAGTATCTACATGATAGAGGTAGTGGGTTTGGGATCACATTGAAATTAGACTGTTTTTTAGTTGCCATACTTTTCCAAGGAACTTTTCCTTTCAGTAGTGAGATAGCTTTTTTATGTGTTATCAACCCATAGGACATGTACAAAACCCCCAAACAAACAGCAATAAAAAACCCCAAACCCACAGCCCAAACAAAGAAACAAAGATAAAACCCCAAGCACCACCCACAACCAAAAAACAACCCCACTTCCCATATAAGCAGACATGGAATATTACCTGGGTCATTAAACTGAGTCTAAAAATAACCAGACGATGTAAGTCATGCTCAAGCCATGGGCTTGTGTAGGAAAATATTACCTTGCTCTTATAATTAATAATAAATGTCATTTCATGTGCCTTTAAAAATGTGTATGCACAGTCAGTACTAATATTTGATGGATTCAGGGAAATTTTCATATTAAATAGTATTAAAACACACAAACTCTAAAGAGTTCTGTCATATTCAGAACATCTGCAACAGCATTTTCTTTTTCAAACAATTTTGATACAGTACGATTATCATGCAAGTTAAATTATCATGCAAGTTAAATTGCTTTTCATGCTGTGAATTAGTTTTTAATGTATGTTTGTTTTCATGCCCGATTTATAGTAAACACCTTACTCTTCGTTAGATGAAATGCAGCATCTTTTTGCTTCGTTTTGTTATCCAAGGTGTTTTGACTGGAATGTCAAAACCTGGGTTCTTACACTTCTCTGAGAGCAATGTGTAAAATAAAAATATTTCATGAAATCAAATTCTTCCTGAGATAAAAGGAATACAAAGAAAAGTTGGGCAAATTCAGTTGCTCTTGTAATAGTTATTCCCATCTGCACTTTTGCAGACAAGACTGCTGGACAATTAACTCTGACTGGAATTTTTCCTATCTACTGACACTCTCACTTTGTTTTTTTTCCAGATGGCTGTGGATCAGGCCCACAGGCAGAATTTGTCTTCTCTCTTCCTGCCGGTATTTGAATCTGTCAATCCCTGCCTGATAGTAATGGTCCGGAGGGACAACATTGTAGGGGATGCTGTGGAGGTCCTCAGGAAAACAAAGAATGTAGACTACAAGAAGCCACTCAAGGTATTACAGGACATGCTGCTCACAGGGATCAATGATGGTTTTGGACAAACCTTGCTTTACAATCTCTTTGCAGCTCAGTGCTCACTGAGTTGTGTGTTTCAGGTTATTTTTGTAGGGGAGGAAGCTGTCGATGCTGGAGGCGTTCGCAAAGAATTTTTTTTGCTCATCATGAGGGAGTTGCTAGATCCCAAATACGGAATGTTCAGGTACTATGAGGAGTCCAGGCTGATCTGGTTCTCTGATAAGGTAGGCTGTGTTCTATATTCAGTCATTTTAACTTACAGTATTTCTATTAAGAATATATGAACATTGTAGTTTGTGGTCGTTTTATTTCAAGAGTAGGAACTGAAGCAAGTATTGTCAAAAAAGTTTATTTTTGTCATTGTTAGATCAAAACTTCCCCCATTCCTTACTGTTTCCCTTTTGTTTCCCCATTCCTTGTTTACTACTTACTGGTTGTCCCCGAGCCCGCCAGGTTTTTTAGGAAGAAGTAGCCAGAAAAAACTGATTCCAAGGGCAGAACCAGAAAATCAAGGTGGCAGAGACAAATTCTTGAAGTGGCCTGTTGAACAGGTCCTCTTGTGTGTAGTTGCATTTATGGGTGACAGGTGATCATGGAGTTGTACTTTCTTGGAAGGTTTGATCCCTGACTTTTCAGTCCTCTGTATGAGAGAACACTGACTGAGGTGGCTGGATCCCAAATACCTGAATATTTACATTTACACAGTTGTATTTAAAGCCTATTTGGCAATTAATTCTGAGGGCATCAGTTGTGAGCTCTTCCCTTTTCCTTCCCAAAATAATTTTTTTAAAAATTGACATCTTTAATCACTGACTAGTGCAATAGGAAGTCACTGACAAAACCAGGATCTTAGTGCAGTATGGGTCCCCTGTAACACAGAATATGTTGCAGCTCAGCCTTTTTAATTTTAAGTAGAAAGGATTCTATTCCCTTGGATTTCAGTCTCAGCTGGTTAAACTTTATCCTGTTTTTCTTGGTACTTACAGATACATACATATTTAAAGAAAATATTAATTAAATTCACTAAGATTATACTGTACTGTACACTTCTTCCTGGACTCTGCAAGGTTAAAATAACTTACTTATTTTAAAACATCTTGTCTGTTTTCTGTTCTTAGACCTTTGAAGACAGTGACTTGTTTCATTTGATTGGTGTTGTCTGTGGGCTAGCAATATATAATTTTACTATTGTAGACCTTCATTTTCCTCTGGCTTTGTACAAAAAGCTATTGAATAAGAAACCATCCCTGGATGACTTAAAAGAATTGATGCCAGATGTTGGCAGGTAAGCAAGAAAGAAAAATGGGTGTTGGTAGAAATTAATTTTGAAATCAACATTTCCTCTAAGAATGTAACACAGTAACTGGGTAAACAGCTCAGAGTAAATTGCAGCCATCGTGTCATTTGATAGATTTGACACGTACTGGTGTTGAACACTTGTGTCTCAGTGTTAGTGATTGTCTCTTCTGTTTTATGATCCTACAAGAATTTTAGAGGGGGGGAAAACCTTGAAATTCAAACCCCTTGAGTTTTAGCCACTAATTTTATAAGCCTAAGTGTGAACATACTTTCAATTCTAAATTAAATCCATCGAGAAAATATTTTTGCTTATTTCAGGAACAAATACATGCTAAATATTTACTTTTGACTAGGGATTTGAATAGGACTGACTAGCAGGTAGGAGGCTTAAATGAGCAGAAAAGGATGCTTGATTGCCTCAGTGTTGTGGATGCCAAAGTTTTCATAGATTCAAGGAGAAATCAAAGACTGGAGTGGAAGAGCCAGTCAGTGTTTTTTAAGTACCAACTGCCTCTGTTTTGGGAACCCCTTAGCTGAAGTCTTAAGATAGGAATGTTCTGTCTTCACCCCCTGGGATAACCAAAAGGAAATGATTGCTTGGAATTTCCCAGCACTACACAAGGTGCAAGTCAATAAGAGAATAAATTAAATAACAGTAGAAAGATACTTCTTAAATTTGAATTATCAAACCATAAAGAACATTTCAGGAAAATAAATCTGTTTTTCTTTCCCCTGGTGCAAGTATTTTGTAACTTATTTTGCAGGGGAATGCAACAGCTGCTGGACTATCCAGAGGATGACATAGAAGAAGCATTTTGTCTTAATTTTACTGTAAGTTTTATACAGTGTTTGAAGTATGTCTTGCCAAGCTCACGCCATCTATTTTAATTGCTTCTGATGGAGTATTTGAAGAAAAGCATCAGCAGCTGATTCCCATGAGTTTTAGCTCCTGTGTCTGCCATTCATGTTGCTGTTACCTAAGGGGTGGGAAGCAGTATTTATCCAATAAATAAGATGTATGCTATTTTTGTTTGTTTCAAATAGATCACTGTGGAAAATTTCGGTACAACAGAAATTAAGGAGCTCGTTCCTAAAGGTGCTGACATTCCTGTAGTCAAACAAAATAGGTGAGTTCTGTGGGTTACAGTGTTGCTGTCTGCCTTGGGAGTGTTACTGGGCTGCTGTAAACACCCTTTGCCGAGCTCTGACACTGCTGTTGGAGGCAAAACTACTTTGGCTGTTTTCCCAGGCTCTTCTCACGTGTTCTTAAAATAGCTGTTGTCTTGTATTGACACCGACAAGCTGTGGCTGCCCCATCCCTGGGAGTGCTCAAGGCTGGGTTGGACAGGGCTTGGACCAACCTGGTCTGGTTGAAGATGTCCCTGCCCATGGCAGGAGGTTGGACAAGATCTTCAGAGGTCCCCTCCAACCCCAGTCATAAGCATTTTATAAGATTAAAAATGTTTGAGGTTCTGCTGATGCCTTGGAGTGACTACCTAGGACGGAGGCTAGACAAAGTTAAGAGAATAATGTGGGTATTTATTAAAGGCCTTCAGTAGACACACCCTGGGCAGCCAAAAGCCTTCCAGAGGCTACAGTCAAGATGGATGATGGTCACAGTTTTTCAGACAGATATGTTTGGTCTGATTGCATATCAGGGGTAAATCCTCCAATTACAGTTTCCCATATTCCCCCAGTTTTCTCCCCCCCACCCCCAATTCACTGTTGTTTATACTTTTCAGGGCCTGAGGCTGTAGGGTGTCTTTGGGTCACAGGCCCAGAGGGATAGTTTTGTCTGAATAAATGTGAAGAGAGTTAACTAACACTTTGGAGTTTGGAGTTATGCACTAATGCAGTATAGGATTTGAGAAAATAAAAGCTAAAGTCTTAAGGCATCACTGCAAGAAGCTACATATCATTGAATTTCAGTGAGTAATGGTGAGAACTTTAACTTGAGGGCCATTATTACAACTACTCATTCATACATGATTATTACTTCAGTGAAGTCTTCCCTTTGTAGAGTAGATAACATTAGTTAAGTTAATCCAGTGTAATTGTCAGAAGAGTGTGTGATGGGAGGGATTTTTGCCTTGGTTGAGGATTCTGTAACTTTTATTTATAAAAACAGCCTTTCCTGCCCTTTGTTCCCTTTCTGCTCCTGGAGGATAGGTAGAACATAGCTGGTGGTGCTTTTGTCCCCTTTTTGCAGAAATTTCCAGTCTGTTCTTTAATCGTTATGAATTCTCTCTGCTTGTACTTCTCCCAGGGTAAAGGGGGAATTGAATGGAAAGAGCACACTCCATGAGAGCTGAATGCACATGGAAAACACCGTAGTTTTGCAGCTCTCTGGTGTAGATTTGATGTTCTGTCACTAAGTGACTGACTCCAAAATTGGAGTTGAATTATGGGAGAAGTTTCAAGGTGCCTTTGGAATGCCTGCTGCATTGTTGCCACACATTGTCTTGCAGCAATGAAGAATTCCTCTTTCTCAAGCTCTAAATATTCCATGATGCTTCAGTTAATTTTATAATATAAATTAGTTTATCACTGTGACTTTTCCCTGGAGCAGCCTTGCACTGTTAGTGGTACACAAGTTACTTGCCCTTCTGTAATTACACAGTATGGATCAGAGGAAGATCTCATGGTGTGCTGAAGGGGAGGAGTGTGGATCACCACTTGGGTCATCTCCAGCATTTTCAGTACAACAGCTTTAATAAACATATCATCAGAATGTGTTGATATGATTCTGTACACCACTAGTAATATTACTCAAAGACTGGGGGTGGTGTTGAAAGGCATTCTCTCTTTCCACAGTGAACGTGTGTTGGCAGGATAGCTGTAATGTACAATTGAGGTCACTGCCAGTGCAGAAACTAAACAGTGTTAACCGGTGTTGATTTAAAAAAAATTATAAATACTGTGTCACATCAAGAGATTTTAGATGTCCCTTAAGTGCTGCCTGAGATGTTTCCAGCAGGATCTGAGAACTCCTTGTACCAAAGCACAGATAACAGGCCATCTGTTTCTCAGTATCCCAGCTCCTTGGCACTGGTCTTTTTACTGTGTAAGATTCAAATGTCCTTTTGAAGTTGATTTGCATTTTTCTGCAAATATGGTAATCTTTTAATTTTAAAAAATAGAATAGTGAGTTTGATTAGTGGCTTTCAGGGCACTCCCTGGAATTCAGGCCTTTCAGCTTTTTGCCAGTGAGTCCAGTTCACTGCAATGCACACAAATAAGGGAGGTATTTGTAGTGCCTGAAGTATATAACATTAAATGTTTCTGCTTTTCTGTTGCAGTCTACCTTCAGGGGTGTGGTGGGGAAATGCATTCATGTGCTAGTTTATCTTCACTATTGGTTGTAGCATAAAGCAGACAATACAATATATTAGGCTCCTTGTTGCTTCATTTCCTATGCTCTGTTCTATACAGAAATGGCCGCTGGTTTATTGATAGAAGGATTACATGTACTGCTTCCTCTTTATTTCCTCAACATAATACTTTCTTTCTCTTTGTACAGGCAAGATTTTGTAGATGCATATGTGGATTACATCTTCAATACATCTGTGGCTTCCTTATACAGTGCATTCCATGAAGGCTTCCACAAAGTGTGTGGAGGTAAAGTTCTTCAGCTCTTCCAGCCCAGCGAGTTGCAGGCAATGGTGATTGGGAACACAAATTATGACTGGAAAGAGCTGGAGAAGGTAAGAACCATAGTTAGCTATTGCTCTCATATAATTCTAATTTCAGGGGTTGCAAAAGCAACTAGGTGTCCTCTTGAGCTCTGTTTTAATTAATGTGATTCTTGTTATTTATTAACATCTTAAAACATCAGTGAATGAAGATCCTAAAATACTATTTACCTTCCTGCTTTAACTTTTTCCATCTGATTTCTGAAGGAAATCAGAAGAGAGGCAGAAGAATCCACAGAACCCCAAGGCAGCTGTACAGTCTTTCATATTAGACATGAGAAAGCGAAGTGATTGCACAGTTATTAAAAGTAAATATTCTGAATTGCCAGAGCTCAGTGAGACTTGTTCTCTGTTGGGATTTAAAACGCCTCGCAGTGCAGGCATCTGTCCCAATATTGAATTCAGACTGAACAGCTGCAGAAAATGGAGTGAGGAAAGTAGTAGTAGTGCATCACTTGCTGTGTCCCTGTACACAAACTGCATTCATTCTGCTGCAGTGTCAGCTTATCCAATTATTCTGTGAGCAAGCAATAACTCAATTTCATGCTCATTTTAGAATACAGAATACAAAGGAGAATACTGGGCAGACCATCCTACAATTAAAATATTCTGGGAGGTTTTTCACGAGTTGTCTTTGGAGAAGAAAAAACAGTTTTTGTGTAAGTATTTGAAATTATTTCACAGAACTTTCTAACTGAACAGGATCACTGGGATTTGAGGCTCTTGCTGTAAGAGGGCAGGTGTAAGTATTTGTCTGTAATGATGTGATTAACTTTTTAGAAAAAAAAATCATAATAGAAAAAATTGTGAGCTTGTCTCTGATTTTCTTGGGGATGTCCTGAGTCATTCTGGGTGATGGATAGTTACAGATCACAGTAGCTCAGAGCAGCATTAAAAAAAAAAAAGAAAAGCCAATCCCTCCAAACACCAACAACCTAATCTGCTGGTGACATTTATTTGGCAACTAGGATATCTTTTCCTGTGCTTTGACATATCGTTCACATCCTCCAGGTTTTTCACTGCGCAGAGATGGAAATTTGGGGTAGTAACTGATGGTACTGAAGGTACTGATATAGGTGGTAATGTACAGATGATAAAGTAATCAAAGTTTGCTGTGAGTGAGGATTTGCTTAGAATAGGTCACAGATTGGCTTCCAATTCAGATAAATTACTTATTGAACAAACTAATTCTGTGTTTTACAAGATTCTTGGAAATGCTCAGTAAAGATACAGCCAATGGATTTTAAGTTAGAAGGTTCTGTTGCATGAAAAACTTTATAGTATTTTTTAAGGACTGTTTGGTTTAGTATGCTAAAATGAAATACTTTCCTTTATGGATCACTTGTTGTATTACAGTTATGAACTCACAAGTAGAAGGTAGAGACAGGGTTAAGTCATCATTCCCTGTTTTCCAGACTTCACAGAACTTCGGTGTGAAAAGCTGGCCATTGCTGGAATGATTAAAAAAGGCCAGGAATTATTAGAACTGCATATGTGACACAGACAATGTTAGTCTTTAGCTAGTTACAATTACAAGCCTTTGTTTTTCCTTGACAGTGTTTCTGACAGGCAGTGATCGAATTCCAATTCTTGGAATGAAGTGTCTGAAACTGGTCATCCAGCCCACAGGAGGAGGAGAAGATTATCTGCCGGTAGCTCACACTTGCTTTAATCTTCTTGATCTTCCGAAATACACAGATAAAGAAACCCTGAAATCTAAGTTGATCCAGGCTATAGACCACTATGAAGGTTTCAGTTTAGTATAACTTGAGAAATGAAAGTTCCGTGTAATGTGGGATCATTTAGTTTTCGTGTCTTTCTTGTGGTGGTAAATTCAGTGGATTAAGTGATGCAGTTGATAATATAACTGATTATTTGCAAAAAATGTTCAGTGGTATGGGTATTCATGGGAGCCAAAAAATCATTTCCAAAACTGAGGAACTGTCTTAATATACAGTCTTGTACAGAGCCATGTGGATTTTGCCATCTTACAATAAAAACGAGAGTATTGTGAATGGGAGTCAAGTTTCACTAATGAGAATTAACATTTCACCTTATGCAAACAATTTGGCGTGTGAGTGCATGAGAGACTTGCTTCAGTTTTTCAAATCACTTAGTAAGAATATTTAATTTCTTCCCTGGTAAATTCACTTGGTAACTTTTCATTTTGTAAATAATAAATTTTTGTGATAAAATAGTTCTGTTCCAATACTGGTATGGTTTCTATTGCTTGTAATTGAATATGAGCTTATTTAATGGCTTTTAACAAAAAAAAAGACTACTCTGATTTCTGAAGATGTCTATTTTTCTGGTTTGTTTTAAGAACCTTAATAATGAAAGTGATTAAGAGACATTCATCTTCACAATGTACAATCCATGAAGCAGTCACTTAGTGCCGATACAAAACTGCATCCAATGGCATTTTTAACATGTGGATGGACAAGCTGACTTAAGACACTGTTTTATTTTTAAGGACTGATTCTGTAATTAAGTGGACACAATTATAAAAGAGGTTAATTTATCATTTGAAACCTCTGCAGTCATGTGTCAAGAATACAGCTTAAAAGAAAAAGATGCACCAGCCAGTTGTTGCTGTCAAGAGGTTAAACATTTATTTTTAAATGCTGAAAGCGTAGTTTATGGTTTCTAATAGAATTTTCACTTTTTTCCAGATAAGTGCATTTGAAATAACCTTTAACACCCCTCTCCCTTTTTCTTAAGATTTTATTTTTAGTATAATTGCCCTGAGACAATTGTGCTTAGCTGGACACTTTCGAATTTGACTTTTCCTTCTCTGGTTAAATTCCAGATTTTGTGGTGTTAATGCATATGTGACTTGCAGCTGTGAAACAAATATTTATTTTTTTTAGATTTTTAAATGCAGTGAAAAAAATTCAAGCTATAATAAAAGACTTGGATGAAAACCTTTGTTGGTTGATGTGTACGATGCTTTTAGCATGCAGAGTTCTTGGAGAGCAACTTCCAGTGCATGAAGTTGAAGAGTACAACTAGTAAAATGAGGGAAATGTAGTTATTGTAATAAACTATATAACATCCAGTTTCTGTGCTGGCAGTACATACTGATATAATAAAAAAAAAAGGTCAGCACAGTTAAATCAGTCTTTTGCCTTAACACTGTTTTTACAGCTTTCTCACGCAGTGTAACCTCGTAGTAATTCTTTGTACGCAGCCCATATTCCACCTTTTCCAACGTTTGTTACCTGGCTTGGAAATCCTCCCTCTTGCAAAAAACAAGAAACCAACAATACTAAAGCAGCTTAATCTTATTGTACATGGAAGAAAGAAAAGGAGAAAAGAAAAAGGGAAAAAAGTAAAGGTATTATGCAGTCATTTTACCAGGTAATACCAAAACACCATTTTTAATTACGAAACACCAAGATTGCAAATGTAGATATTCAAAAATTAGGACGTGGCTAATCTAAAACTGTCTTCTTCCTTTTCACTTGCGTATTATTGCATGTCCACGTGTTGGGGTTTTTTTCCCATGGGAGTCTTGTTTCATTTGATGCACACAGGGGATGTTTACTGAATAAGGGGGGCTTTATGTGCAGTTGTGCAGGTCCAAGTGTGATTTAGTTCATACCATGCAAATCCAGTGGTACATGCATGTATTTCATTTCCCTGTGAGGCATTCTCTGATTTTTGCTGTATTGGATTTTTAGTCAATGTCTAATACTAACCTGAAGGATGACTAAAGAACCTCATTCTGTAGATGAGGGCTCAGAGGTGGAATCCAAGCCATAATCCACTTGCCTGTTTTTGGTGCCCAATTTAGGATGAACTAAACATCATAGATGTCCTTCATTTTTGATGTGGAGTTCTTACTGACTGAACTGCTGTGGCAAGTGCTTCATGTTGCTGCAAAACTTTGTCCAGCATGAGGCAGATACGTTTCTTATTCTCTTGGAACACGAGTGGACATGAGTCTGGGAGGAGGGTGGTGGTGCTGGAATGGTTGGTTTAATATCACCTTAAGAGCCCACTGGGAGAGCAGGGCTAGACCCACTTTCTTCACGACAGCATTCACCTGAGAATTCTCTGGCCTTGGTTTTACTCCTGGAAATGGAGTTTGGTCCTACAGTGCTAAATGCTCCTGATTATCTCACAGGTGTTAGTTCATTCTTTGCAGGGAGGCAGTGCTCAGTTGTAACAGTTGTCTGCCTAACAAGGTAAAGGACTTCTATGTAATACTAGTGCAATTAATAGTCATGGCATCACCTCTGTCAGGCACTTCAAGGCTTTCTGCAATGCTTGTGTTGCCCTTAGTTCACTTGACAGCCACAGCAGCCCTGGGAAGCAGCTCTGCTGAAGTTGTGCCTGGAGGAGATGGACAGCAGGCAGTGCTTTCTCTTGCTTGGATCAGGTATCGTTTTGCAGACAATATTTGATACCTTGCAGCATGTAAGAAAGGGGGAAAAAAGACATACTATGTGTAGCTGCAATAGCCATGATATTAGTGAAGAAAGCCTAGAGCTTTCCTTTTCCTCAAACCTTCAGTTTTCAGGAAACCTTGGGTACCACTGTTTAAAAGGCTAATGCAAACAGCTGGGGAATGACATTAGTTTGGGCTTCAGTGGAAGCATTTTACAATAATTAATTTTTAAAGTCTTTTTATTTGATAATTAGATTAGCATTTGATAAAGATTCAGAGTTCTCACTGGAGGAGACTGTTGTATGAGTGGTCACCATTTGTCGTTATCGAGCCAGGAACGGAATGAGAGACTCCAAGGTTCAGAAGGTGAGAGAACAAGTGTTATTGTAAGAGGAGCCCCCAAGCAGAGATCCAGTGAGTCTTTATCACCAGACTCACTAGGTAGAGAAAGCACCCTGCACACTATTGGTGAGCTAAGAGTAGCACACTCTGAAGGACAACCATTGTAAATAACAGGTGCAGAAAGAGATAATGATGTAGATTATAATTCTTTCCTCTGAGTTTCCCAGGCCAAGCCTGGGAAATTTATCTCTGTTCTTTCTACAGAAGAACTGAGAGTAACTACAGAGGAGACCAGTTGCATGTCAGACTTTTATCTGTCTCCATCATGACTGCTGAAGGAGACTTGCTGTTGGCAGAGCAGTGCAGTCATGGACTGGATTTACTGCACCTGTCACATTAGTACAGGGATGAAGATTGAATTTGCATGGCAGAACTACCCAGGCTTCATGAACTGCAGGTACAGCAGATGTTTGTCCCTCATTTTCCAGGCAAAGCTAAGAACACAGTGCAGAGCTGTTAAAGCAGTGAGCCCTGCTTAAGCATGTCTCCTTTGGCACTTTGTGGGAGTTGCTGTTAATGAAGTTGTTACTGATCATAGAGCTTCAAGCCATGGCATTCCCTTTAAGAGTGTTTATGAACTACCCTGAAGAGAGTTTAAATTCATTGCACCGCTCTCTGCTGCAATAAACTTGATTTATCAGTAGTAATTGAAGCTTAATGTAATCAAATGTAAATCACTATAAAAGAGAGCTCCTTAAACACACATTAAGTTCTACAGTTAAGATAAATGCGGATAAAAGCTTTCGTTTAATGGTCGTTTTCAAAGCACTGGTAGAGAGTTGAACCCCTCAAGAGTGGCTGTGTTGATTTTTTGTGTGCAACCAGAACCATGTACTTGTATATACTATGAGAAATTGCCTTACTCAGTTTTGAAGGGGAGAAGAAAGAAGAAGAAAACCAAAATCCTTGTTTTCCCTGACAAGTGTCAGGATCCCATTGCTTACCAAGTGGATATTTCTAACTTGCCAGGTCAGAGTGGGGTTTGAGTGCACTAATTATCAGCCTGCTGTTTTGGTCCTTCAGTCTACTGTTGGTGTTTGTGTTGGTCAGGTCTGGAGCAATGACTTCAAAAACCTTAGCTAGACCTTGAAGGGTGTAGAGCATCTTCTGTTACCTGCTATCACCAGATTAATACAGCACCTTCAAGCCCCAGGAAACCCCCTTGACTGTTTGCCTGCTCTGTGCACAATTAATCAATGAAGGAACTCTATCAGCCATAGTTCCATGTGACTGACTCCTCAGGTTTTTTATTTTCTTGGGGAAGGGAGACAGTTTGTGCCTATACACATAATTTTTCCTTGTGCTACTACCTCTTACACTGACTTCCTTTCTGTGTGTATGCTAAAACTTTGTAACTGCAAACCTTTGCCTGCCCATTTCTGCAGAAGTGTTAAATGAGAAAGATGTGTTATCTTCTAACCACAAGGCAGCTGTGGGGATGGGGGGAAGCTCTGACAATAACTAGAATTGTGCTGAAATACCATATCTACAGCCCTGCTGCTCTAAACAGTCTGAGTTCCTGCATATCCCCCGGGTTTGAACATAACTATTGACTTTACAATACAACAAAATCAGGTGTGGCAGGTGCCAAGAGTGTCATCAGAGCCCCCTTACAGTAGCTAGGACAGCACTCAGCATTATTATTTTTCTCCAGCCAAAGGCGCATCAGTTTCAGATTAGGAAAATGAGGTTTGGGAATCTCGTTCCGCATAGGAACTCCCAAGTTAATAATTTCATCGTAGTTGGTGTGTACAGTGCTGGTGGGGACCTTTATCTCACCAATGCTCCAGGCTGGCCTTACCAACAGGTCATGAATGCAGGGCAGTGAATGTCTGCAGGTGGTCACTGCTTCCCTCCATGTGCCTGATTACACGAGGAAACCAAAGATTAATGTTACACGATTACTTCAGTTTGAGTAGAGTGCAAAGGTCAAGTTTCCTTCCCTTTTTTGAGCAAATACAGCAGTGTATCTGGGAGAAGGAACAGAGTTGGCAGACTGTAGCCAGCAGACTCAGTGGAAATTGTATCTGCCATGTCTTTGAAGAATTTCAAAGGTAAAACCAATGTAATTTTTTGTGGCCTAATCCTGCACAAGGGCTCTGTGGGTGTACCTGCTAGCAGCAGTGTTGGAGTACTCCTGGGTGCAGCACCTCAAGGAGTCTGAGACTGTCCACTGCTAATGAGGTGCCAGTATTACATTAGGAGTAAGCAAAAGGGGAGGGTAATTGAGCTAAGGAAGACCAGCAGTACCTTTAGATGAGGAAGTAGCTGGAATAGCCCTACAGCTGAGGTGTTAATGCAGAGGTCAGGCCCTGCAGGGATTTCTGTCAGTGCCCAGTAGGGAACGCTCAGAGTTTTAAAGTCTGGAGCAGGAGGGTAGTGGTGCTCCATGGGGTCTAAGGCCAGTTCTCCATAGCATTCAGCATTACTGGGGTGGTCTCTGTGGAGCCCAGTGTCAGGAGCTTCTGTAGGATCCAGGGCACCCACCTGCTGGGGGGGAAGGAGGCTGAGGCTTGGACTTGGGAGCAGGGCAATGCCATTGGAAAGGGTGGTAAGTAATAATTGTACAGAGTTTAAAAACCCATAGCCAAACAAGTAAATCCCACTGAAAGTGTTTGTGTTTTGTTTCGAAGGACTTTCCATTTGTGTTTCTTTGTGGCCTTCTAAATAACTTAATTTGTAGTTTGTGCATGTTTGCTGTGTCCAAGGCTCTGCCCTAGGTGATCCTGGTGGAGGAGCTGCTTGCAGGGAGCCTGGGTTGTCACTCCAGGGCACAGGGGAGTGGGGTTTGCAGGGAAACAGTTTCTCTTGCTCTGTGAGGGTGAAAATAAGTCCCATGGTCAGAGAACATTTGGGGTTGTGTCCCTTAGGAAATAGTCCTGTACAGACCTGTGGTAGTGCACCTGCCTCCACCATCCCCAAGGCAGTACAGATGGAGGCTCTGGGTGTGCCTGGCTGGGGTTTCTTGGGCTGTTGTTTCCAGGGTTGCTGTGAACAGTTACAGCTCAGCTCCTGGAACTGCTCTGACTCTGCTGCTCCTAAGAACTGCTGGGTTAATCTGAGGCACAAACCTTCTTCACCTGTAGCTAGCCCAGGTGCTTCCAGAAGGGTATAAGGAGAGCGAAAGAGGCCTCCAGGAGGCCTCCCAGGAGCTCTAGGAGCCCTGTCCCACGTGAATTTGCCCAGCTCCTTTCCAAGGTCCCATGGCAGAGAGCTGCACAGTCGGTGAATGGTGCTTTACTTCAGCACCTCTGCTTTTCTGAGCCTTGGGCCTCATGCTGGGGGAATAACCAGCAACTCTTTTCACTTGGTGCACCATTATTAGGATTATTATTATCATTATTTTCCTACTGAGTCCTAACAGTCTGTTGTCTTCTTGAAACTGCCTAGCAAAGAGTAACTCAGGGTAGAACTCCATGACTTCTCGAGGATTAACAGCTAGCTTAGAACCCATTGTTACCTAGACATGGCTGGTTGTTTTAACCTGAAATTCAGCATTTTGCACTGGGTTTTATACTCCAGTTACTTTGTAGATAAGTCTATCATGCAAATATGCAACTGCTTTTCAATTTGACTGTTCTGGTACAGTATTTAAACATAGATTACTGAGCTTAAGTGTCCTGGTCTTCCTTTTCTCACTTTTGTCAGTTTGATTCTGAATGCTGATTTCATTAGAATTTTGTGCTCTTACAACCCCTCCTAATTGGATGTTGTCTGTCCCTTTGTGGTCATGCATTTAAAAATATTACATGTTTCCCATAATCAGAAACACTAATTAAAAATTTACTGAATTCAAGCCAAATCCATAGAAAATACATGGTGTCTTGGTTTAAAAAGACAAGTGTCTGCTAAGGAAAAGATAAACCCCCTCCCTCCAAATCACCACAATTTTTGAAATTAAGAGGCTGTCAGGCAAAAATATGGGAATAGGAATAACAGTTCTTTACTAAGAAAACTAAAAAAAAAAAAACCACCAAATGTAACTAGCAAGCTGTACCAGCAAACAAACAAACAAACAAACAAAAGAAAAAACCCCTGACAGAGTCAGGATATGACCTGCCACCCTGGGGGTCAGGGTGTTGATAACAGTCCAGTTGAATGGTGGCTGCTCCTCCTGCAGTGGAAGATACAGTTCTGTTAAGCAGTGATCCTGTAGAAAGGGTGTAGGTTCCCTCTGAAAGTCTGGTGGTTGTGTAGATGGGCCTGGTCTTCCTCTGGGAATCCAGTGGAGAAGAGGCTGCTCCTCTGGGAATCCAGTGGAGAGAATGAATCCCTCGTGTTTCAAAGTCTCTGATTTATTCAGGTAGGAATGCTTGGCTCCTCCCCCTGGGCAGAGCACTCACAATGGGATGATGTAATCTTATCAGTCATGCAGTGGGGCTCAATGGCCCATTAACAGAAGATATCACCCCAGAGGGAGAGATTGTTTGTGGAAGAGATAAGAAAAACTGCCCAGTTAACATAAAATAACAACCCCATCTTTATCAGATGGCAAATAGAAGATCTTATCTTAACAATCCAGGACACATGGCCATTAAGACTTTACGAGAAGATGTTTAAATATGTATTTCTATAAGTACTTTTGCAAGATCATTATTGTGTCTAATATACCAGAATAGGCTGGAAGGTGGCTGCGTAATGGCAAACAAATGCTTGTACTTTGCTTTTTTTTTAGTGCATCTATTCAATATAAATACTAAGGGCTAAGATGCTTTCATAGGGTAGTGATGTAAGTTTTTAGAAAAATAAGTGATCTCCTCTTTTGAGATTGTACAAATTACAGCTGGACCTGGATATGCTCTGCCATGCTTCCAGACAAATTTCATGAAAGGTTTCATGAAACTTTGAAATAACAAAAAGCTGTGATAGCAGATGTTTCCTCATGCCCACTGTTTGCCTCATCACTGTGTTAAAAATACTCTTGAAAGACAACATCCTTGCTGTGGGGAAAGGGCAGAGTGTGAAATGGAGGAGTAAGATATAGTTTGGGGTTCCTCTTCTGTTCAAATAATATTATCAAAGACACAAGGAAGAACAAAATGCAGAACTTCTTAATCTAAGTGCAGAAAAAGGTGCAGCTGTTCTATTCAAGAGGAAAAATATTTTCAAGTCATTCAGACTAATAAGTAATTGATAGGGAAACATCTGTGTGTGTTAAGAGTGTAACTTTTTAATACTTTGTGCCTCAAGGACGTGAGTTTTATCATCTCTTTTTTTCTTCTTCCAAATCAATTTCTATTTGAGAGATGCTGGTTCAGAAGTACAGTGGAGTCATCCACACAGTAAGGTGTTACATAGTGGGAAACTAATTAAACTGAGACCTGGCCCTTGAGGGCCACAGGAAGTGATCTGCTGCAGTCTGGGGTGTGCTCAGCATTATTCCCCAGGATAAACCGAGAACAATTCAGGGCAGCTTCATTCAGGCTTTGCCAGGGGCAGGTAGAAAAAAGCCATTTCATATGTAATGCCTTCCATTAGCCAGGGTATACCTTGACTTTATAGGGCATCTTTGCTAAGTTTGTAAGGTAGAGCTAGAAATTAATAGAAACCAGAAATCAAATGACAATTTTAATAGACTTTAGAACAGAGTGTACGAGTATAAAACACTGGTTTTGTATTTCAAAAGTTGCAGGAAGATAGCCAGTCATTTTAAACAGTCTTCTACAAAACATATGCCAGTAGATTACATAAAAGACACTATATACAATATAAAAGAGCAGAAACCAATCCTCACTGTAAAAATAATTTAAAACAAAGTATTTCAATTTAAAATATCTCCTATAGCACAAACTAATACATTGTGACATGCAGGTGAAAACTAAACATATTGCATTCTTTAATGTAGCCTAATAAGAGCTGTGTTAAATTTGGACAATGAGACAACATGCCAACATTTCCTGATGAATACAGGAGGCTGTTCTTAAATATTTATTAACTGTTGTATTATGTTCAAAGAACAGCTACTATACATCTTCCAAAATGTAATAAATATTAAAGCAAAGTATATTAATAATCTACATTGTAGAGTTCGTTTGGGCCAATGTTGAAAAAGTGGTTTATAGAAAAATGCTGTTTCACTGACTACTGCACTGTGCAATTGTACAAAATAGTTCTAAAGGCTTGGAAACAATCTGCACTTGAACATTTGCAACATCCAGTTTTAAGGCAGCCTAGCACTTGAGACGGCAGGGTGGGAGAAGCCACTTTGCTTTTCATGTCCAGGGTGGAGCTGGCAGCTGGGAGGAGGCTTCCCAGCTGAATCAGGACCTCAGGCCAGCAGTCCTTAATCCATGTGGAGCTCCTTGGCAGCGTAAACAGAGGCTCCCACCACTGGAGTCAGTCTCTCCTGGGCTTGGTGGATCAATAAGCACAAAGGAAGAGCTTCATTTCTGCACCTTCTCACATGCTGGGAGGAACACTCTTCTGAACTCTGCTTCCACACTGGAGCCTTGGCAATTCCTCAAATGCTGTTTATAAAGCAAGCTGCTCTAGATGTGACCGCTGGATACAGTGTGAGAGACTCTTACTGGGGAGATTCTTTCTGTTTAAAATGCCGGATTCTAATTGCTAAGGAGCCAATGTCAACAACGCTTCATGTCCACAGGAAGTCATACACTCAACAACTTAAGCATTTTCACAGCACTTCTTGATCAATCTAAAAACCATTGGATTCCTCAAGTGCTGCTGTCTTGTTTCCATCTCACTATCTGCTTGCAATTAATTATGTCTCAAACATACAAAGTAACAAAGGAAAAAAATTAGCTGCCACAGCAGGTCTTAGAAAATGCCAGTGTTTAATGACAGACTAGGCGTGAATGAAAGGTTTAGCAGAAGCCTAAGAAGATTTTAAATAAACCAAAGTGTTACAAAGCAAGAGGTGTGAAAATACCATTCTTTGGTCTAAATTAGCTGTTCCCTTTATATTAGTTTAACATTCCAATGGCTTTTCCAAAAATGTTTAAAAATAATATAAGCTGAAATTTATTAAGCTAAATACGTATTATATACATGGATGCCTGATCAGACAGATGAACTTAAAAGTGAACACAGTGACAGTTGTTAAGATAATCCTAGTACCTTAAAAAAAAGATGAGTTAGTGTTGAGTGCGCAGTAATAGATTTTTATTGAAAAAGGTAAAAAACTAAGCATGAAAATCTGTTTTAGTTCTTTATAAACACTACATCTGTATGGTTTTGTTGCTCTAAGTTCAGACGTAAACATTCATTCTGACATGCCAAAGCTCCTAATGCTGGTGGGAAGCTCCTGTAACCAGTCAGCGATCACTTTACAGCGTGTTGCTCAGATGTTCCGTCCCTGCAGCTTCATTTGTCTCAGCTGATTCCTCAGCTGCCGATTCCTCCTGTTTGGCTCCATCCTCCCCGAATCCAGGCTCCTCTTCCCGCTCGGGAGCGTCCTCATCCTCTATGCCATTGTAAAACTCCTCCATCTCACTCTCATCCTCCACATCTAAGCTCTGACTGCGGCACGAGCCGCTCTCACTACTGCTGCCACAAGAGCTGGAAGATATGATATCGTCTTCAGAATCCGAGTAAACCTCAGCACCATGGAAGATATAGCGATTGGGTGGCAAAAACAGATACTGAGTACCTGGAACAGAATTTTAACAGTCAATGACATGCTGAAGTGAATGATTGATGCAAGATCTGGCAGACTTGCGGTTCGGAGGTACCTGCATAGATCTGTTGTCAACAGTGATTCTTAACTGACAAATCAGATGACATGAAAATGCATTTATGTCCATGTATGTGTATTTGTTATGAAGGACAAAAGAAATGCTTCACTGGAAAGCTCAGTGTGCCTCCTCCCCCTCTCTCTGACACCAAAGAGAATTTATGCTGATCAGCAGCCTCTTTATGGGAACATTCCCAGCTAGACTTCCTCTACCTGTGACAGAACAGGAGCCCCTGCATGGAGTATCAGACAAAGTCTAAACCCAGCCTTTCCCTTGGAAAATTGCACTTTAATTCCCAACTCCTTACATTAGTTACAAGACTGCTCAGGGGAGGGCTTCCTTGGAAAGTCCAAGCTTTCCTTAAAAATGTCTCACTCCAGCTGTGAGATGTTTAAGTCCTGTCATTACTTTGTCTTGCAGCTCTCCTGCAATACCAAATCATGCTGTACTGTGACCAGCTTCTGAGCACCTCAGGATCAAACTAACTTTTCTGAAAATGCATTTGAAAATGTTACAAAGGGATTTATTTTTTGATACCTACCTTCAGCCTCCTAAACTTTGATCTTTTAGGTGAGGTTGTAATCACTGATTTTAAAACCTATTATGAAATACAAAAAATATTTCCTACTGGCTTCTCTAAAAGAAAGAAATGGTTCAATGAGAGTTATGTAGACACCAGTCTGAATAAAAATAGCCACCAAAACCCACTGATTGCCTCAAGAGCAACTTATCACTTTAAAGTAAGTCTAGCATAATGTATCAGCCAAAAGGAAGCAAAATATTGAAAAGCTTTAACACTTACCATCCAGCCTTTTGCTAATCTGTTCTTTTGCAGATCTGTTTACCCAACACTTCTTCAATATTTCACTCTTTTCTTTATTTTCTCCATCGTTAGATCCATTTTCCTTCATTGTTTCAGAGTTCATTAGCTCACTAGCAGGATTTTCAGGGTTTTCTGATGACACCTGTGTGTCCTGAAGCATCTCCTCTGAGCAGGTCCCTTTAGTTTCTGAGGCAGGCTCACAGTTTTCTACCTTACATTCAGGTGGGTGTTCTGATACCACCGCAGTATCGGGTGGACTCATCCTTTCTGGTGAACTGGAGCCTTCTGAAATGTTTAGAGGGGTTGGCAGGTGCTCAGCTGAGAGCACTTCGAGCTCCTTGTGCGGCCGTGGCGGCTTTTCTGTGATTTCCGAAAGTTTTACCGAGTTGTAGCAAAGTTTTGTGTATTCGCTACCTAACCTCTGACACAATTCATTAATAATAACATCACAGTCTCCGAGAAGCTCCACGTCAAAGTGTAGATGAGGCAAAGGTTCCCTATTAATTAAGATCTGAGGCACTTCATGGGGGATGGAACCTATAGATGGAAAAGAGAATTCAAAGGTAAGTAATTTGGGTTTTACTTCCAGCAGAGACCTACTGAGAAAGCTCAGGCTTCTCTTCATGCCTTCACAACAAGACTAAACTAGCCAGATCAGGAAGAAGGCAAGCCAGTCCCAAATTTAACAAGGGCGGTTTGAGGTGCTATGCCTACTCTAGCCTGGTTAGAAGGATTTTTTCCCCAAATTTTTTCCAGTTAAAAGCATTCCTCAATCACTGAGAAACATATGCACAGAAATACTGGCTACAGTAATATTAAAAATACAGTAGTATTAAAAAGATTAAGATTAGTACTATAATATCTTCAAATTATGTTGAGGGTGTGCATTTGTTTTATGTACTTAATTGCACATGAGGAATATACTGCTTTTGAGATGCTTCCTTTCTAAAGCCTTCAAGCCTTTCTAAAGCATATCGCAAGCAGGGAGAGAAATGAATCTTAGAATGAAGTCATTCAGGTTTAAGAGACTAGTTTTTCAGATAATCACGTAATTACCTTGACATTTACCTGGAGTGTAGAAAAAGCACTTAGAATTTGTTACTTTCTCAGTTTTGCATTTCAGCTTTACATAGGCAAGCAGCCTTCCTCTTACAAAATGTGGTGCTCACTGAATTGAGCCAAATGTGTTTCTAAGAGCTTGGAATTTCTTAACTGAGAATTCCACTTCTGATCCAAATCTTTTAAAGAAAGTATTACTAGAGACAGTCACTTACTTGGGATCAATGCTACTGGTCTTACTTTGAGTGAAGACCCAATGACAATGAGGAGATCCACTTCATTTTTGTCGTACTTCATGGCACGATGGAACTGCTCAGGCAAGTTCTCCCCAAAGAACACAATGTCCGGCTTCATGATGGCCAGTGGCTCCTCGGGGGGGCAGCGGGGACAGCGCGGCACCACCTGCACACAGCACCCACTGTTACTGCACTGCAGGCCTGCGCCTCCAGGAACACACACGTCTCACAGGCACTTCTTTTAGCAGAGACAGGTGATAGTTCCTCATTTCATTGCTCTGTGGATGTACAGGCAACTACACTTCTTACTCCTGCCTCCTCCCTTTATTTCCCTGCTCAGGGAAATAAAGCTACAGCAGGAATAAAGAGGGAGAAACCAGGCAGGTCTGTAAGTCCTACAAGCCAAAGTCCAGCAGTCATGCTCAACAACAACTAAGCACACCTCCCATTTGACAGGAATGGATTTTTCTTAGTTTAATCAGAACAAAAACTTAGATTTCACTGTCAGGTTCCAGTTGAGGATCTGATACAAACCCCATCCTAAACCAAGAGTCTTTTGTAGAGCTTTACCTGGAGTTTCTCTGCTCCTCCAAAAGGTTACATGTGTTACACACACAAAGCTACAAGGCACTGTGGCAGGCAGCTGGCTAAGAGCATACAGGACAAGAACAGAGGCCAGAACTTGCTTGGTCTTCATTAAAGTTTTCTAATTCCTCCAGAAATAGAGGAGAATCCTCTTAACTAACTAAAGTGGGCACTAGTTAGGTGTGTGGAGAAGTAGATTCCCTTCTCTCCTGAGCCAGGGAGTTTTCTGATCTTTGGGACCTCTTTCAACTCTTTCCTATCTAAAGATGTTTTAAGAGAGCAGAAAAGCAAGAAGGTGAGTGATAGATCTATAGACAATACTGAGTAATTTCCTTCTAATAGTTCAAGTCTTTTCAGCTGTACTGTTAAAATATAACACTTCACAATAAATCCAAGGGGCTGAAATCATATAGAAACCATCACAAGCTACAAATTAGAGCTATAAAGGTGTAAAGATACGTATATTACCGATTGGAACAGAAAAATACCTGAAAACTGACATTTAAATGCATAAGAAGTCCCTACTATACAGAGAACAGCTGCAGAAAAAAATAATACAGAATGTTGAAAGTTTAAACAAAATAGTTTTATGGATGCCTGCAGTGGGACAGAAATGAATACTCTCCAAATTAGAAAATACCACAAGTAGAAGGCCTTCCTCTAGTGTCAAATGATCTTTCCCAAAAATTAAAGTGTTTGAACAAAGAAAAACCTTTTGGGATAGATGCCCCGTGGGATAAAAAGCAATTTGGCACAAGAGCTAGGAACTGGTGTGGTGGAAATCTTCATCTTGCACCTGAGTAAGAAAGCACCCAATAATCCCACAGTCAAGGGAAACCAACTAAAGGATTCCCCCAAAAGAAGCAGATGGCTAGAATTAGTCTTGAACTTTTTCCTCTGATCTTTATATATTAGAAGGAGAAAATCTAACTCCAGCCAGCTTGCTCTGGAGGTAAAGGAGCAAAAAATATCTGTAGGATGTTCTTAAAAATAGTATTAATAGCAGAGTAAACCAAATTTCACATGCAGTATTTCAGTGTTACAAGGCTTCAAGCTTATGAGATTCACATTTCTTAAAGCTTTAACTCAAACATCTCTTCTGAAAGACTTTCACTGAATTCCATTTCAAATGTAATGCCTGAAGAATTTACGTCCCTTCCATGTTTCTCATCTAAAGTTGCAACTGTGGACTCTGAGGCATTTATCAAAAAAACCCCAATGAGCCTGCAGAAAGAGTCCCCTTTCATTTGCATAAACAAGATCTTTTTGATCAGAGAATCATCACGTCTGTTCCTTCAAAAGAAGGAGAAGAAAAGCAAAGGCAGAAAGGGTCTCTCCAAGTCAAAGGTTCATCTGCTCTGACACAGCAGAACCAACTCCTGCCTTGGTCCTGGGTCATTTGACACCCAGACATGGGGAGTTTGGAACATGGAATAGTTCGGGGTCCTAGGAAGCAACACCAACATCCCATTTGATCCTTGCTTAGGGCCTGCTCTGTGGTTAGCAATTTCTCCATGTATCAGCTGCTGTTTGAAACACATGTTTAATACATGTAAATGCTCGAAGAGCAGCCAGTGTAATAAAAGGCTAAGAATGCTTTCTCAGTGTGACTCTAAATTTAGATCAACACAAACCAAGTATAAATCCAACTTTCTGCTTACCATTTAACCTCTACTTTTTATCAGAGGAGCCATTAAAAATAGACTCTTAAGGTTTTGTTCTGATCTCTGCCATTACCTAATTTTTGTAGTATACAGTATTTGAGTATACTTTTAAATACCAGAGGAAATCCTAAAATACAGAGAGGCACTTTTATGAAATCCATGCAGAGATATGGAGGCTTTTAAAAGCAGATCTTGTAAGCAATCCCAGTGTGGTGGTTCAGGGTTTGTTTTGGGTTTTTTTGAGAGAATTACTTATTAGAAAGCTGCAGTGAGTTAAAGTAGATTTTTTTACCTGATTGAAAATATCTCCTCGAACAACTTCACAATCAACTTTGTATTTACAGATCAGGCAGGAAGCTGTTGCAAAGGAACCTGAGGGGAAAAACCCATATGGTAGCATCAGGATTTTAACTCATTCAGATTTTGTCTTATGCCCAAGCTGTTTTGACAAAAAGGCTGTTATGTTGCAGTGCTACAGAAATCAGGCATTAAAAAAGGTAATGTAAAATTAAGAGGAGATTCTTGTAATACTAGAAGTTGCTGTTCTTCTAGGTGTTAGTCAGCAGAAATCTTGTTTTAGGAGTAGCCATATACCACATGCATGTCAACACAAATGATTCTGTGTCCTCTCATTCCCCTGACCTGTACAAAGACAGACAAGGAGCAGAGAACAGAAACTGCCCTTCTCATTACACAACAGTAGTGCTGCAAACAGCATCAGCAGCACAGGAACCCACAGCAACTGCACTGTAGCACAGAATAACTAAGAAAATGCATTAGTACAGACAATATGCTTTCAGGCTATTGTATCTGGGTAAGACAAAGAGAGTGAAAGCACAGAAAAACCTGGAGCAGATCATTTATGAGCAGCTGCCAGATCAGTCTGCTGATCACTGCAGGCCTGCAAACTGCACAGCTTCTGAAACCTTGCTCAGCATTGCAGCTCCCCCAGTGTGAGGGACCCCAAGGACTATGGAGGTATGGCAGTTATTTGCTCATTCTAATTAGCTGATAGTAATAATTCAGAGCTTCATACAGCGCGTTAGGAACACGTCTGTCGGGCTTGCAGATCCAGCTCAGAGGCATCTGCTGCTACTTCTCTGCAACTCTATTATGTGAATTATTTTTCACCATCAGAAGTTTGGTGCCCATGCATGAGCCGTTCTCAGCCAGCAGGCCACGGCCTCTGCTCACTCGGCTCCAGCAATGACAAGGAATACAATCTAATTCCAGATGCACTGGTTGAATGTAAGAGCCATTTTGAATACACAGCAGAATGCATCTCAGACACCACAGTTTTCATAGGAGGAGCTGTACTGTAGTCTGCAGTGACAGATGGGTCTGAAGGTTCACATTAGAACTCCCCAAATCACTGCAAGGTTCTTTGTTAAATGCTCATGATTAACTTGCCATTGGCCCAGCCACAGGAAAAAGTAGAATAAATACAGCAGTGTGAACCCCCACAGAAGAGTTTCGGTTTCTCTTCAGCCACCATCAGTAGGCAACAACCACCTGTTAAAGAGCAGGCAGCTGTAGGTCAGATAAAGCTTGATGGGCTCAAAACAACCTTTGCTAATTTCCAAAGGCCTCAAAATCTCCAAGTGCACATTCTTTTTAAAGGATCTGTTTCATTCAGAATCACCTTACACAGGACATACACTGTGATCCCATCCCTGCAGTGTGCAACTGGAAAAATGGGGAGCTTGAGCACAGCAGCGATGTGCAAAAACCCAGCCACGTAAGAGGTTTGTGATAAATGCCTCAGATGAAATGCCAACCAAAAGAAAACGTGTGACACACTAAGCGCAGATGGAAACCAGCACTGGGGCTGGGGAGCTGACTGCCAGATGCTGCTGTGTGCTGCTTGGGCCCCATTCAGAGCACTGTGCTTGCTCTGCCTGGAGAATCAAAACCCACGGATCTGGCACTGAGCTAAGCTTTGTAGGTATGGAAACCACGTGAGTTTGGCCCTTGGCAAAGGTGCAGTTAGATGGATGGGCCTCACAAACATGCCAGTGCTGCTTTTAGATGTTTTATTTGTCTGAAGCTTATTAAATGATCCAAACATGCATTTAAGAACTAATTTTCTGCATACTTCTCTTATAAATTAATCCTTGGACTTTCAGCTTGACATATGCAAGTCCTTGGAAATGGAAAGCATATCAAGCAATTAAAGCAATTCCACTTAATTAGGCCTCACAATTGCAGAATGTGTATGACACAAGATGATCTTCAGTTCAACTGAACTAGTGATTAATCCTCAGTGTTTTATACATGAGGTGGAGTCACTGAAGTTTGGAACTTCAGGATATTTGAAGATTTCAGTGGAATATAACCTAAATAAAGAGTCAAATAATACCCAGACTCCCATTCCATTGATGGGCAGTGAGAGGGACCTATGGCAAGACTGCTTTCCATGTTATGTTGTCACACAGATCAAGAAGCACCAAATGCATTCTAGAAGTTATAGTCTAAACTTGTGCCAGTAGGGTGTGGATCTTCACTGATACACAGACCCTTCATCAAGCTCAATTCCTGAAAGGAATTATTTCTACTTGAAACACTTCTGATTTAAATATGTAAGCTGTCTAGAACAAAATTTCAACATTTAAAAATCAGAGTATTTGTTGGCAAGAGACAGGAATTCAAGGAAAGAAAGTTTAATTCCAACCGCGATTACCTTGTCACATGCAAGCATAAGAATTCCCACAGTGAAAATAAATAAAACTAAACTCACTAACCATGACACTGTATTATCCTTTGGATTCCTGCAACCTGTTCCAGTGTGTCTATGTTCTGAGTATAGTTGCGAAGGAGTTTTCCTTCTTTATCCATCAAAGCGATGAACTTGTGACAAAGCGATGGCTGGAACTGTCCTGGGTAGATTTCCTGGGGAATTCAGAAGCACATTAGACAGTGGAAATGGATACAGAGTCTTCACCTGAGCTGGACACTGTCCTCAGCAATCACAGAGCCCATTACCATGGTCCCTCCCTGTGCCCTTTGCCACTGCCCTGGCATCCAACTCCTCTTCCCAGGAGTTTCAGCTTCTCAGCATGGCAGGATGAACTGCTCCGTGCGAGCCGGGATTTTGTTTTTACACAGCATAAAATCAATGTTTAGATCTTTTTCTGTTTTTGAGAATTATGAAATAGGAAAGCTTTCTCTGCTTTGTATAAGTGTCAAGTGGCCTCAATATTTGTTACTAGAAACATGTATTCTAATAGACAGAAAAGGAGGAGGAGGAGTGAAAAAGTAAAAGAGTAAAAAGTATCAGCTAAATTGGGTTTGGACCTTTCTGGTAAAACCTGTGTGTAGACAGGTTTCAAGTAAGTTGATTTCTTTGCTTGCTGTGGTGTTTTTTGGTTTGGGGTGGGTTTTTGTTTTATGGTGGTGGTTTTTTAATATTAAAACCCAAAGGAACCAAGTATACTAATAAACATCACAATTTGTTAGTTTCTAGATAGAAGGCTTTCAGAGAAAGCCAAGCAGAAAAAGAATGCATTGGGTTTTCTTTTCCAATCTTTGTAACATGACAGACCAGTAGTATGAATTGTGAGCAAAAGGAAGAAAGAATGAGCACAACCAGTGGTGACTGATTTTCACAAGTCCTTATTGATCTTGGGTTTGATTTTTTTTTTGGTCAGAAGGAAATTGAAGACTAAATGCAATTGGGTTGGTTTTTTTTTTTTCTTTTCTCCACATGTCTACAGCTTCTAAAATTCCTTCTTTTTTAAGAGACGTAATCACTCCTTTTGATACTGTTTAATATCACTGAGATCTTTTCAACCATCTGAAATGGTTGTTTGTATCATGAACTTACTACAGCGAGAGTAAAATAAGCTTTAAAAAGAGAGAGAACGTTGCTGATCAGTTTCTAGTTTTTATCTGAGTTATGCATTTTAATACTGTCATCTGTCTTTACTGACCAAGACTAGAACTGTTAGAAAAACCATACCTTTGCAAACTTAAAAAACGGCCTGGGATCCTTTCTGAAGTATTCTATATCAAACATTGCTTGAGGATCTGGAAGGTCTGGGAAGTCTACAGCAAGGCGTGCATAGATGCCATCTCTGGATCTAAAGTCAGGTATTCCACAAGACACTGACACCTGAAATACATTTTTGCAATCTGAAATAAGTGAAACTACATATTGGACTATAAAGTGTTGCTCTGGGAAACCACATTTCTGTATGCTCGGTGCTCAGAAACATTAAGAACAAAACCGGTCTGGGTTCTCTGTATTTATTTTTCTTTTCCTTTTCTTTTGGTCCAATATAACAATTCCAACATCACCATCAGGACAAACAGCACAGAAACAAAATTTGACAAGCAGACAAAAATCCCTTTAGTACAGTCTGCACAGGTAGTAACAGGGTACCAGAACTTGCTTTTACCCCTGGAAGTTCTGTAAGATGTGAACAAAAATTCAGAGCATTATTGCATTAAATTTAATTAATAATTGTTCACTGATTTGCCAACTCAGGCTTAGATATGGTGGTTGAGTTTAAATTTTTTTACATGCTAACACAGTAACAGAATAGTCTTGCTTCTGAAAAATATATTCTTACTTCTGAAGAATAAACCCCTTTTGATAAAAGCTGTTTATTGATAAACGTTGCTTATCAAAGCATTGTAGTAGTCGATAAGGACTGAAATAATTTTCTCAGACTACCCCAAAATAGCATGGGAAGGGGAGGAGAAACAGGTGTATGCAAGTATGGAAAGAGCAAGATTGGGAGTAGCAGTGCTCTTCTAAAAGCTCATTTGAATTACTCATCTGCTCTGAATCGTGTCACACCATCTCTGTGTGAACAACAGAAGCAAGAGATGATCTGGTGCACAGGTACAGAGCTGCAAATGTGCACAGTTCAGAAATGTTCTTTGGTTAAACAGTGAGTAGCTTTATCACCATCACAGAGCACCACGTGCTGAAAGTAACGTTCAGTCTGCTGCTATCTGATCAAACTGTCCTTATGATCATCCTCCTCCTCTGTCCCACAACTCTTTTCTTTTCAAATCCTATTCTTCTAGTCCCTCAAGCTCCATCTGGGATTTTAAAAGAGCCATTGAGATTTTGTTTAAAAAAGTCATCCCCTTCATCTGAAGACTAGGATAGAAAAAGTTCTGGACAGGTAATGTGTTCTTATTCTGTAACTGTTTGGCACGAAAGCAGCTGTTTACATGTTTCTATGTTTCAGAATACTTTGTTCTGAGAAGAGATGGTGTAATTTCCAGTGGAAGCTCCAGTCCTTGAAGAGGACTGGACTCTTCCCCCCAGCACAGTGACTTGCTCCCATCCCTGCATGCTGTACTGGAGTCCTGAACCAACCTGTCTCCATATTTTCACACCGTCGTTGCAGCAATACCTACCCCAGCTCCAGTCAAGACCATGATCTTCTTGCATTCCTGCAAAAGTTTCACAGCATCATCAATGGTATTAATATCTTTCCTCTTCTTCCTTTTTGGTGGCTCTGAAAGGATGTTTATCACGATTTGCCACAGAGTCATGTCATCCAGTTCAGGTGGGGGGATTGTTTCTGGTAGCAGATCCTTCAGAATTGTCCGTGGGTCTGTACCTAACATGAGATGCTGCTGAACAAAAGTGTAGGGACCTAAGAAAATTTAAAAATACAGATATTTACAACAGAGTCGGGTACTGCAGATAATCATAGTTATTGTTCCATTTATTAATGCTTGCTAGTATTTAATGAATCCAATTTAATGCTCCATTCATCAAATCCCCTGTATTTTGGTCTAAACTCTGAAGTGAGAGCTGGACATTTAATTTATTTATCATTATTTTATGTTAATCAATGAAGGATTTCATAGAAAATCAGTGAAGTAGAAATCCCAGTTCACAGCAAACTTAACCTCTTTTATAGGTGCAACAGGATTTTCACAATGTGTCTCCATCTGTATTTTCCCAATATTTGGTATTTACAGGAATAAGGTGAAAACAAACAAAACCAAACAAACATATACTTTCCAGTGGTATTATAAACCATCACTCTAAACAGATACATAGAGCCCAGAAAGCCACGGATTCTTGTTGGGTTTTTTTGTCATCTAACACGAATTATTTCAGACGTTACCGCCTCAAGCCATAAATCAATCTTTCCAGAAATACTCGAGATGAGGGCTCACTGTCCTAAAATCATACAGGGATTATCTTCTTGTTCCTTAAAGAATTAATACTAAGTAGGCAGGCTATAGAAATATGCCATAAATTAGTCTAATTTAGTGAGTCTGTGTCTGTATGCTTTTAATAGGGATGGTGGCAGGATTTCTATTCAAGAAAAAAAGACACTGACAATTTTAATCAAAATACAGCAAGTTTCAAGGGTTTCATTTTTAAACTCCTCAATAACATACAGAATACAGCCAACACCTCTAAGACGTTCAGAAGAACTAATTGCCAATATTTTTGTAAATAAAAATATTTTGCAGAAAAAATTATTTAAACACTGGGGAGGATTAAGTGACTGTTCAAAGGCAAAGAGCATCTAAGAACATGCTCCAGGCTTCTACCTATACGTGGTCTTGGGGTCCAGTCACTGGAACTTGCATGTGAGGCTCTGTCTTCTTCATCACTGTCACAAGAGTGAAAGCCATTGGCTATGATTTCATCACTGAGGAGGAAGTTATCTGCAAGACAGCATGACCAGAGGGTTACACTCCAGCCCAAGGGCACAGTATATCTTCAAAGAAATCACAAAACCAAAAATAACATGCTCAATTTGCAGTTTTGTCACTTAGGCACAGAAAATATCTATTTTTCTTCACATTTATAGATATGCACTCAAGCTGTCAGTAGATTTACTGCACGGTTTGCTACCTCAATGCTGAGCTTCCGGGGACTGGATGCTGACCTTGGTGAAATCTCATTCTATGAAGTGTTGGGTATTATGGGTATTTCATCATAGAAAAAATCCAAACGTTTTAAAAATGTCTTTCCCTTATAATTCGCATTGCATTCAGCTCATTAAAAAACTGGGTAAAATGAAAACGTCCCTATTGCAGACAGATCTTTAACTAGGTTTTAAGAGCATTTTAACAACATTTTGAAAGAAACCCACAAGTTCACATTTGCTACAACAAATTCACAGGATTTTGTGAGGGTGTTACCTTGCAGCTGAGCTGTATTGCTGACCACATACCCAATATATATTTCAGTTATGACACAGAACATGCTCCCTTGAACCACTTTCACCAAGTTTCTCTCATCCATTTGGCCCTGCAGCTGGAGTTGGCTCAGAGTGCCAGACTCACCTTGGCTCAGCCCATGGCCTTAAGCCAGAGTAACTCAATCTAACTTCATCTCAGACCTTGATGAACGAACCCAGGGCCTTACTTGGGTTACTGAGCTCACACTGAAGGGGAAATCTAAATTCCAACCTGAGCAGCTTATTAGAACTTAGACTACTCAATCTTTTTTACTGGCTTTATTAGAAATAGCCTCAGCACCTGTAGCTTCATTTGTTGAAAATCTAAGATATGAACAAAGAAAAAATTTCATCTGTGCTCTGTAAAGCAAAGAATCACTACAGTAGTTCTTACTCTCTTATCTGAAGAACTGAAGAACCCCCTGTACAATTTTAGCTGTTATTCCACTTGATTCTCAAATAAAGAACACCACAAAACACCATCATTTTTTATTCAGAGGTTGTGTTGTCCTTTCCCTTGTTGGCATAAATACTTTATTTTTGATTAGAAAAGCAAGGTCAATGACAGAAATTTGTTGTTAGTTCTTGCTGTCTTGTTCTTCTGAGGCCACAGGCGCTCATGGACATTATTATTTTCTATTAATCTATGTATTTACAGCATGTCAGTTCCATCTTGTTATGCATGAAGTCAGTGAATATTGAGAATTTTGGAGAAGGAAAAAGTGCATTAGTACACCGCAGTAACCGCGAGCTGCAAGTTTAACCCAGTGACCTTTACGGCTTCTGTATCAAGAACCAAAGCTTACATTGTGAAAGACTCCTGCACACAGGCCACAGTGCCTGGGATTTAAGAAACAGTGACAGATACAAGTGTGATAAAGTAACAGTTTAAACTGTAACACTCGCTGTGTATTCCTCGAAGGACCAGAGGGTGAAATGCCGGCCAGAACTAAGCCGGCCACAGCAAAACACGCCCGAGCCTCGGAGAGACCTGAGCAAAAGGTCTCATGTAAGGCATTGGTAAGAGATCATTAGCTTTGCTCTGAGCTGCTCCAATGGAGTTTTAAAACACTGAGGCTGTTCCAGGTTTATCCTATACCTGTTCCTTTTGGATTGCTTTTGCAAAGGCAGAAATTTTCTGTAGAGTTTTACTATAAAGTATCTTAAACTGCATTCCAGGAAAAAAGGTAAAAATTGTACTAGCAGAATGCAGTGTCTGATACATTTTAATAAATCTTTCCAAAGCACTGCTTTAAAAAAAAGCCAAAATTAACAACTCCAACAAAAAACAACTCAAACCCGATCAGTTTGTACTGTGAGGTACTTTCACAGTGATGCTGCCCTCCAGTACACTTCAAATATGATCTGAAAGAAACTTTTCAGAAAGATTATAGTTTAGTTTTGTGCTGAAGTCACTGAAACCTTGGCCAATACTGTCACTTGCAGTTCTTTAAAGAACTGGTCATGACTGCTGCTCCTGAGCTTATGAGCAAGTTTCTAAGGATCAGAAATAAAATAATCAACACGGCAGAGATTATGAAAAGAAAACCGAGCTTATGATTTTCCATTTTTAATAACTTGTTGCCAGCAACACAGCAGAATCAATGTTCTGAGGGCCGAGAGCCGAGCCGCTGTCCCTGCGCGGCGCCCGGCACAAGGCGCTGGAGGCCCTGCCGGGGCGGGTCCGGAGCTCCCCGGCTCGCGGAGCCGCGGCTGCAGCGCACCGGCGTTCGCTCCCTGCGCGGGGCTCACCGCGGCCGGGCAGCGACACCGCGCCCCGTGCGACACCCGGGGCCGCCGCTGTGCGGGGAGGAGGGACCCGCGGAGGAGGGGAGGGAGGGGAGAAGGGAGGGGTCGGTCCTCACCGGGATGCGGGGCCGGCACCGCGGCCGCCCCGTTCGAACACTGCGCCCGCCCGCAGCCCGGGGCCGCCTCCGCCGCGTCTTCGCCGGGCGCCGCCTCCGCGCCCTCCCCCTGGTCCCGCCGCGNGGGGCCGCGCGGGCGGAGCGGCGCAGCGTCCCCGTCCGCCATCTTGGCGCCGCCGCAGCCGCCGCCCCCCTCGCGCCCGGCCCCCCCGCCCGCCGCGGGCTGCGCCGCCGCACGTGACCACGGCACGTGACGGGGCAACAACAAACCAGGGCACGTGACCGGGGGCTCTGCCGGCGTCACGTGGCTCTCGTGCCGCCTCTGCTCCGTCCCTCAGCCGGCTCCGCTATGGCGGCGCGAAGAGCTTGAGGGAGAGCTGGGGGGCGCGACCTGCTCGGCCCGGCCGCCCCCGTGCCCTTCCTTCCCTTCCCTTCCTGTCCCTGCCGTGTGCCGCTCACGGCCCGCTCCTGTCTAGCAATGGCCGCGCGCGGTTCCTCTGCACTCCCGGTCGGTGGCTCCCCGCAAATGGCGGCTCCGCTGTTTGCTCCTCGCCAGCCGCGTGAGGCGCCTTCAGGGCTCGCTCTCCATCAGGGTATCGGACAGACAGTGCCCGTTCCCGGGAGCGAGCTCCCAGCTGCTGAGCCCTTGGCTGGGCTGTGCGGCACCTGCCTACGGGGAACCCGCCCGGCAGGGCTGCCCCTGAGCAGTTCCCAGCCGCAGAGCGGGCCCGGGGCTCGGAGCGGCCTCTCTGAGCGCACGGAGCTGAGGGTGAGGGTGTGCACAGGGCTCGGCCGCTGCCTGCCTGCTTCTGCAGCGCACCCCCACCGCGGGCTCTCGGCTCTGATGTATTGCCCCTTATCGTCCGGCATAACAAGTTAGCCCCACCTGGGATTCTGCATCGCGGTACTGGAGTTCCCGGGATGCAGGAGCTTTTCTGGGGGGGTCAGCACCTGTCTAAACCACTGCTGCTGTAAGAATGGAACCTGCGTGGTGTAGGAAAGACCTGATGGGAAGGGACGAGAGTTGGGATTTGTTCGAATTCCGGCCCCAAATTCATGGTATTTCCCGTGCTCTGCAGGGGTGTACGCGGTTGGTCTCCCCGGTTTCCCAGTGATCTCTGGTTACGTGGGGTGTAGGAGCAATCCTTAGTGCCCCACCTGGGCACTGCAGCGGGACCGGCCCTGCATAGCGAACCGGAGCGTGCACTTTCCATGGCGGAGTTTCTTTCCACCTGGGAGTTTGGACTGGATAGAACTCGGCCGTTTTCCCAGGACTGCCACCAACATAGAGTTTTGGTCTAAACTTCGTGGATATAAATTTAAATATTGATTTGTTGTTACTGTTTTACATCACAAGCTATTTGCAGAATAGTATTAGTGGATTTAATATAAATGCAATTCCTAAATTTACTGTCAAGACCCAGGTTAGACTGGTCGAATTTCTGCCTTGCAGGCCTTGATAACCAACAGCTTTTAAAAAAACTTGGGGTTAAAAATTTTGATACATATGGCTTCAAAAGGGATTACTTTATGGATAATTCCCACCTTTTGTTGGTGGCTGGGCACAGAGAACAAATATAAGATTTCCTAATTTCCAGAACAGTTTGTACATCCTGAGCAACACTATCCGTGGCATGTGTAGGCAATAGTCTGTGCCATCTCTTGTGCTGCAATTCTCTTTTAAATGAACTTTATGTCCTGGGGCTAATCTTTGTGGGGTTTTTTTGGTGGTTGTTGTTGGGGTTTTTTGTTTTGTTTTGTTGGGGTTTTTTGTGTGTTTTTTTTGTTTGTTTGTTTGGGGTTTTTTTGTGTAGTACATATGGCTGCTCTTGCTCTCCTTTTTGATGATGCTTTGAGAGTTGCCCCTCAGAAGTCAATAGGAGCAGTAAAAGGCTGAGTTATTGTTCAGTGTATTTTGTGTTCTCCAGACACAAACCTGCAGCTGTGCTGTGGGAGCCTTTGTGCCCCAAGCACCGGGGATCTTGCAGGACAGGGGCATGAGTGTGGGCTCTGCTGCAGTTTGGGTCAGAGCCCTGATGTGTGTGGCCTGACCAGAGGAGTACAGGCAGGGCTGAGGCTCCCTGGGAACACACAGCTGGCAGGTCCCAGGTTTGTCACTGGAGTGCAGCCCTTGGATCTGCAGCTGCCTGGCAGTGCAGAAACAGCCACTGAAAACTGGAGGGAAAAAGGGTTAAAGAGCTTCCCTTTCACCTTACGCAAATACACAAGAAATACTTGGAAAAGAAAGGGATGTCAGGAATGCTGTTGGGAGGAGGGACAGCTGTTTGTTTTTTGTCCTCCCACAGAGTACAACCTATTTAAATATTTACATGTTCTGTTATTAAAAGACTTTCCTTTCTTTCCAGTACTTTTCTGGTTATTAAGTTATGAATGGTGGAGATGGAGAGATTTGTAATTGCGAATTCTCCCTCTTGTAGTGACGTGTCAAAAAAAAATTCTATTGTTTTATTTACTCAGAGAAGTATGTTGTTAGAGTTTTCTATCAGATTTAAATGTTTTCACCAATGATTGTACTTTTTCCTTTAATATTATTGCTTTTAGTTACTTTGTATATTTTATAATCTTAGTAGGCTATCTGAACATGCAGTAAATTTCGGACAAGAGAAAATTTCAGACAATGCAAACTTGAAGAGAAAATGGTGGCAGATTAATATTAAATGTCATTGCAGAACATTATTAATGCAGATATTAAAGCACTTGTGGATGTAAAAATTATATATTTGTTATTCATAAATAGCTCTGAATGGCCACTGGGTCCTTCATTGATTCACACATGGCCTGTTCCAGCCTTGATCACATCCTGGGCATCTGTTCTCCTAAAAGGTCACTGCATCTAGAACTGTATAACTACTCACAGCATCTATTTGTAACTGTTAAGGAAACATCAGGATTTAATGACAGGAAACATCTTGGGTTGCAGAGCTCCTGCAGGGGTGGGAAATGTAAAACCAGAACTCCTAAGGTTCCAGGGGAAAGACTTCAGCATGTGATTAGGTTAGGAAGTAATCTTTTGGAATCAGTAGATCATGGGTGACACCAAATGTGTCCTGAGTCACTGTTGGGCTGAGGCTTTGGTCATTAATTATAGTTTAAAATTAAGATATTTCACCTCAGTGTAAAATGAGTTTCACAAAGAACATGTTTTGCACACAGTACAGACCTTCAATACACAGTCTGAAAGTAATTTGGCATGAGAAAGAGTATTTCATTTGATAGTAGACAGTGAGTGTTTCATGTCCCTGGGTAGTTTTAATTTGTCAGATGTGAGTGACATGCAGTTGCTGTCTGGTTTTGAGGAGCAGTGTCTGTGTACCCAAGGAAGCCTTCAGACAGTGAAGGTTTCCCCCATTTTGTTGAGCTGACTGGCAGACCTCTGACAGACCTTGGCAAGGTTGGCACTCTGTTCTCCAAAGTTTACACCCTGTAATTATTATTTTGGAAGCAATCCTTATTCTCTTCTTTAATTACCCATCTAATCATCTGGTCAAAGATGATGGCAAAAGTAGTAAATAAAAATGGAACAGAAAATGGCTCAGGTGCAGGGCAGCCTCTCGGCGTGTGTCTGGTTTGCAGTGGCTGCACAGGTGATGGCGAGAGAGAAATCTGTGCCACGTTTCAGTGTCCAGAACTCGGCGGTCTGGACGGGAGGCACGGTTTAACGCTGGAGTGACTGCGGCAACTCCAAATCCCAGGGAGCCTTGCCGAGGGCAGCTGTGTGCGGGCGGGCCGGCACCGTGCGGGGCCAATGGCAGCGGGAACTGCCCAGCTCCGTGCGTGTCAGCTGCCAGCTTTCAAAAGCGCCGCACGGAGCTCACTCCGACTGCGAGCTGCCTGTTGCCCTGGGCTACTTCAGATTCCTGGCTGAGCTCTGACTTGACGCTGTGCTCCGCAGCCTCCCTCCCGGCTGGTAGAAGCCCGCTGGACCAGTGCCGATGGATGCGATCCTGAACTGCAACCCGAAGGACCTGGAGGATTACTACAACTTGCTGGGATGCGATGAGCTATCGACGGTAAGAGCCTCTCTCTCCCCGCCAGCTTCTTCACAGTTTGAACGTGCTCGTGTGTCTGCAGGGAATTTACAGTTGTGTCTCTGCGGGCAGGAATATCTGAAATGCCTTGTGCATCTTCTTTCTTGCCACTTGTAGAATCTCCCTTGGAAAGCTCAATTTTCTCTCCTGTGTTTTCTCCGACATTAAGAGCCTGGAGTAGGGTTTAGGTTGAAAATGCCGTGTAGAACAGGACTGGATTATGGAGAGAGCAAGCTGCATATGTTTGACAGCATCCAAATAATAGCTTGGAATATATATTATTTGTTTTGAAAACTGAAAAGGAGCTATTTATGTACAAGTAGTACAATGAAAGTTCATGGCTTTAGGGCACTGATAACACTGCTGAGTTTCTCAGGCTTTATACATACATAGCATACTATTTTAAAAAATGTATTCACTTGTTCAGATGAAAACAAAACCAATATCTCTTTATAATTTACCATATTAATATTCTTTAATGCTGTTTTAAATTAAATTCAAATAGTAGTTTTACTAATTGTTTTGATAGCAGATACATGCTTTATAATGAGATTTAGCTAAGCTATTTTTGAGTGATTTGCAGCTAAAACAAGTATGCATCATGTTAAAGGTGTCTGTACAACTTTTTGTTGGGTAGTATGCCGGGGGGGTTTGTTGTTGTTTTTAATTTAGCTGTTATATTAACTGGAATTGTGTTTCTGATTTAGCAAAGGAGTTTTGATTACTCTGCTGTAATGAGAGGTATATTCAGTGGAGATTAAAGCTGTCTTTTGCTCAGTAAATTTAGTCGGATGCTCTCACCTGTCCTTGTGGTGAAGTATAAAGATCAGGAGTAAACATCTTCAGTGTGTCACAGAGGGAAAGGTAAAGCTTTTCCTGAGGACACTCCTAGAAGTGATCCCAGCAGAGGGCAGTGCTCAAGTCTCCACGCAGCCTTGTTTCGCAGATGCTGTTTCTCACTTTCTACCTCACACTAACTCCTTAAAGGCTCAGCAATTAATGAACAATTCAAGTACATGTGATAATGATTCTTTAAATTGCTTGAAAATGAAATTAAAAAGCTGGAATAAATGCTAATGGGTCCTGAAACACAAGCTGTCGAGTACTGTTTGTTGGGAGAAGCAGCAGATGTGGCTGCACTGTTTTTGACACGGGAGAAAGAACTTGGAGATCCCAGGCTGACGGAGCCGCAGGATTGCCTCCCCTCAGGACCCTGCACAGCTCTTCTGTAGTCTCACAGAAATTTGGAGCATTACAAGGATTTTGCAGTCTGATTACTTTGTACAGGAGTCAAGCATTTGACACAGGCTGCTTTGGCCATGCACAGTGTACTCCTAGCTGCAGCACTTTCATCTAAGCTGCTGAATATCCTGCCCTTGGTTGCACCTGGTTAAATTTAAGCAATAATACATTCAGTTTCTACAGATTTTTTACTGTATTCAAGTAAACACAAACCAAGTTAATTCTTGGCTTCTGGTAGAACTGACTCACAGACACCTACCTAATCTTCAGATATGACAGGAAGAGGGGAGATTTAGTCTCCATCCTTCTTCAAGAACAATGCTATTTGTGTACAGTGGGTGTTGAATATCTTTCTTGGTAAAACACCTCACTATATATTTTATATTAATTTCATGTATGTTGTATAAACTTCCTATAAAGTTTTCTTTCTACTGATTTTTTTCTAAGCTGAAAACTTCCATGCTACCCTTCTGCTACATTTTAAGCCTCTGTATACATTTTAAAGTTCCCCTTTAAGTAGCTAAGTTTTTTTGAGATGGTAGCTGGCTATGCAGTAACCAGTCTCACCAAGTTTTCTGTACACTGTGTGTGTTTTAAAGTGCCAGTTTACTGTCTGCATATACACCACATTACATCTGTCCCTCTGGAAGGAGCTACTGAGCAGAGTGAAAAGTGTAGAATTCTTAAGATACTACCGTAGACTACATTTTTTCCCAGAATATGCCAACAAGATTTGTCCAGCCAGTTGAGTGAACTAGAATTTTATTCTAAATAAAAATATAATTAGACCTAATTTTGAACTAAATAATGTATGTGGCTGTTACAGTTTGACAAAGGATGAATTTGTATAAACAGCCTTTCTAGTATGGGAAAGAATGGTAATTTTTTGATACCGCAGGGCAAACTGAGAAAGCTTAAGCTCTAGTGATATAAAGAAGTTTTGGTTTCTGAATTATTAGAATTGGCAAGATACTTGAAAAAGCACTAAACATTTCAAAATCTGAGCTGATCCTCACTCCAGTGGCTTCCTGTATTTTAACTATTAACATGCCTTAGTTTTTCCAATGGTTGTAATACTTTATGGTATAAAAAACTGTGTGGGAATTTGCACTTAACTGATAAACTAATACATGCCAATATTCTAATGTTGATTATAAATCTATTCTACTTGAAGCCAACCTTTTTGCATGGAAAATGAACTTGAAGAAAATGTGAACTACTGGTTATGGAGAAAGTTATCTTGTAGTATCCAAGCTGGAAACCTCATGGAGTGCTAGCTGAATTTCCTATGAAGAGGACGTGGAGAAGCCACCTAAACCCACAAATTGATCTTCAGCAATACAGAGAGTCTTTGCTTCCTGCTATGAGACTCTGTTGAAAGTTGGAATTGATTAAACAAAGTAAAGAGCAACTGAAGTGATGCATTTTGCCTCTGTGGTTAAATGTCTTTGCACATTTTTTCTAGAGCCATTCCGGATGACCGAGCCTCAGAAAAACAAGACTAAGGATAAGTGTATGGAAATGAGGTTAAATAACCAGTGTTGCTGCCACATGGTTGTTGTTACCTACTTTGCTTGCACTAACACTTATAAAATTGAATAGGACAAAATCTTTCAGCATTCTTTGTTTTTCCTCCCAGCCTCTTTCAAGAAGAAAATTTGCAAATGTTTTCTATGTTTACTCACTTTGTCTCAATATTTTGTTTAGGTTGAACAGATTCTTGCCGAATATAAGATTAAAGCCCTTGAATGTCATCCTGACAAGCATCCTGGAAACCCCAAAGCAGGTATGTATTCTTTCCTGTATAAAAACTATCTATTTTTTTTTCTTGTTAGCGTGGCCAAGATACTGAATTTAGCCTTAAAAATTTATTTCCCCTCAATATATTTTAATCATTGTGGGCATTGAGCACGTTCTATTTAAATAGCAAGCTTGTGATATTCTAAGACTTGCACACTCCTCTGTGATAGAGCAGGAAGACACTTGTAGGATTTTTTTGATTTCTAGGACCTTGAATCATTTTTCTTTCTACAGTAGATGATCTTTTAATACAGAATTTATTTCTGGAGTGTGTCCCTTCATAGACCTATAAAGCTGTTTAGTAGGAAATGACAAGGAGTCGGTCAGAAGGCTGAATGGCAAAAGCGCGAGTCTTTATTCTGAACCGCTTCTTCTATACACTGATCCATTCTTGCGGGCCTGATTGGTCATTTAATCAATACATTCACCTGACTGGCTAATTAACAAGATGCCTATTTATAAACAATCTTATGAGAATAACAAGGAAACAGATATTAGGAAAACAACACCTGCAGGTTGTTTTTAATAATTGGCTATCATTGTTTATCTCCAGCTGCCTAAAGTCTCCCAGGCCAATTCTGGGAAAACTTATCTAGCTTTCTTGCTCTCTGGCCAGGTTGTCTCATCCACAGTGCACTTCCATGCTGAGTGGCCTTCAAGTGCCACACTTCTGTCAATCAGTTAATTTACTGCCAGGAACAAACCTGTGAGAAACACATAGAATATGCTTTAGTTTCTTTTAATGTAATTTAATGACTGGAAGTAAAGAGAAGCCAGCCCCACTAGGAGCCTCTGTTTGCAGAACAGCAGCTGATGTTTATGTTGATGAGAGGGGGCAGCTCCTCAGAGCTGGGAGGGCTGAGCAGCACCTGAGTTACTTGCAGCCAATCTTTACTCATTTATAACCACAGAGAGCCCCAGGCAGAGCTCACCAAGGCTGAGCTACAAAAAAGAGCAGCCAAGTGCCAAATATCAGAGCAGCTTTGCTTGTCATGAAGAAATGTCATGTTCTCTTTTTACCTGAACATGCCTTATTTACTATGTACCTTTTTACAGTACTAAACTATTAGAGTTTACTTTACATTTTTTATTTCATCAGCTTAAAGCTTAATAGAGTAGTTAAAGTAGACCTTTTATTTGTTGAAAACTAGTAACATTAGAATAAGCAAACCTAGTACAATTGTTCCCCTCAGCCTGTTGTCTCATTTGATTTATTGTTATCAATTTTGATTAGTGTTTGGGTGTAGTGCATTTCAAAAGAACTCTAATTTGTAAACTGGAATAAATGAATAATAGTAATAATAGTAGATCACTGTAACATAGCTGAGTCATTGATAAAGTCTAAATCTTTATAGCCCTTCCACAAATAGTAACGTGCAGCTGCATCCTTAGTAACCATTCCATGAAAAATTACCCTGTAGGGAAAAATGAGAGCTCTTACTCATGCAGTCTGGCTAACAGTTTAGCATATGTAGAAAATGCACGTAATAAAATGCACAAGTTAATTAATCTGAAGCGTATTTAGATTATTCTGCTTGGTTGTTAGTTCCTGCTCATCTTTTCTCCGGATTCATGGTTCTTGTTGCTGTGCTCTGCTTTGACTCCTGTGCTGCTGTAGATCTCAGTGTGCTCCTTCTAAGCAGTGTTTCCCTTTTTAAGGTGGTCTGCAGGGGCTGACTTGTGCCTTTTACTGTGTACTCTGTAAGTTTCTCTCAAATTAAGGAGCTTTTGAAGCTGGTAGACAAAGGCACATTTCAGTTCTGATTTGCAGGGGTATCAGTCCACCAGAGGAGCTGTGATCCTAAAGCCAGCCAGAACTGTGCAAGCTGGAACCAGAACCACGTCCCTTGGCCACTTGCTTCTCCTTCTGCCTTCTCTACTTTGCTCTGAGCCATTGCTGGCAGGTCCCCTTTTGCATTTGAATTCACTTCTTTGCCAAACAAACCTTGTCTTTAGTGTCCTTTTGGTCTGTGTCCCAGTGGAGAATTTCCAGAAGCTGCAGCAAGCCAAGGAGACTCTGACCAACGAAGAGAGCCGGGCGCGTTACGATCACTGGCGCCGGAGCAAAGTCACCATCCCCTTCCAGCAGTGGGAAGCCCTGAGCAGCTCCGTGAGAACGGTCGGTGGTGCTTGAGTTTGGGCCCTCAGCAGCGGGGGAGGCAGGGCTGGCCCAGACTAAAAATTGCGGAGAGTGAGGGGATGAGTTACAGTTATGGATTCTGCTGCAGTGCCAGGGTCTGGGGATGGGAATGGTGCAGGGAGATTCCTGTACTGTGGATGTTAAGGAAATTCGGGGGAAATGGAGGACTTCAGAAGCCCATTCACAGAAGGGCATTAGGCCAGTAGTTTTAGAGTGAATTTATCAAGTTGCTGCTTTTATAGGAAATTTAAGTAACTTATGGGCTGTTTTTAAATGCTTCAGCTCACTTTGCTTTTGTAGGAAAATTTTATTTCTTTTCAAAGTTAAGTTAAAGCTGGGGTATTTTTATAATATATTCTCCTTTTGGTATATTGCTTATCAGATAGGTTTTCATGCTGTCTGATTAAATAAAGATGTAACTGAAAAAATCCAGAAAGTAGTTCCTTGGGACCCTAGGCTTCCCACAGAGTTTTGGAGGGGCCCTGCTAGCCTGGTGGGGTGACCTGGGAGAGAGGCAGGAGTTGTGATTTCCCTCCTGATTTTGCTATTGAGAAGATTTGGTAGCATGCCCCTAGTAGAGCTCAATTCCATAATATTGGATTGGGCTACATGATCATATTTTCAGGCAGGTGAATAAAAGTTTCCTATGTCAATTCTGCCCATTTCAATTCTGCTTATGAGGGAAGTTTGAGACACTTCAACTACAGCATTATGCCTGAGCTTAAATGTTTGGTGGAAATACCCAATTAAGCTTAGTTCAGTTCCAAACAGATGTTATTCCACAGACTTTAATATTAAATGTTTTTAAATTGCCTTGCCTTCAAAGGGTACTCTGAAGTGAAAGACAGCTTTGAAAATGAATATTTCTGAAGTCACTCAAGCCCTCTTAAAAAAATGTCTGAATTCATGACAGAAGAAACTGGACAAAAGATCATTAAAATTCTAATGTACTTGTACATTTTGTTCTTTACCCCCACCTGACAAGGTGTCCTCTCCAATGCTGTTTGTGACATGTAACCATACTTTCCCCTATCCTGCAGGCTTCTCAGTGTGCTTTGTTTAACCATTTATCACAGCAGTATAAAAAAGAAAAAGTAATTAAAACCCCCTTAAAGCATAGGGCTTAGTTCTTTGTTATGTTTGTATTCCTTTAGTCAATGCACTGGGCTGTCCCGAGTAAGAAGGACCAAATGCTGGAAGCTCCTGATTTTGGTAATACCAACAGCATAACTAATGAGATGTGGACCCAACAGATGGAAAACAATGGAGATGGATTGTTGGAAGGGAGCAGGGAACAAGATGATGTTGCAATCCCTGATGTGAAACCAGAGTCTTCAAAGAATCCAGACTCCCCAAGTAAGTGAAAACAGCAGTTACAGAAAACTGCAGTATCCAGGGATTGGCCTGAAATGGGGGCTTTCAGTCATGAGAAAGTCTTCTCCAGAACAGTGTGTTTAACTTTTAGCTTTTTAAATGTGGTTTTGGGTTGGGATTTTGGTTTGGGTTTTATGCTTTTGATTACTTACTTAGTTTTGAAGTTTTCAGACGCTCCTTCCTCCCTATCCCAAGTTTCCTTGTTTGTTTGCTAGTAAAAGCAGGGACTGAAGAAGAAAGAGGAAAAAAAAATGCTTCAGCCAAAACGGAAAGTTTTGTTTTTCTGATATATAAAAATGCAAAGTAAAAAGAGAAGACAGTTATTTTCAGTGACTTTTAAAAATAAATTTTAGAGCCGTTAAGTAAAATACTTACGTTTGGGGGGATTTTTTCCATTATTCAGTACCTTCGCACAGTTTGTATCTGATAGTTATTGAGGTCTTAAATTTGAGACTTGAAGGCTTCTTTTGTATTCAAACAGTTTTGTTTTTTCTGAGTAGTCTAGGCACCAGAATAAATTCCTGGCTGTGGTTTAGGTCATCGTGCCTGATCAAAGCTTCTTTAGCACCATGAGCCCCCTCTGTGCTGCCTGGTCCTTCAGGAGTTTCTTAATCCCAGGCCTATGTTAGCACAGAACTATCGTTAAACAAAATCCTGTCATTTCTCCCTAGTTTGATCAAACAGGAAATTAGGGTGGACTGTGAGGGTAGCAAAACCTAATGTAATCCAAAACATTTGTTGAATGCAGAAAATTGATAAGAAAATTCTACAAAGAAGTGTATGCCAGGCCTAACTGAAAACTTGATTTTGAAAATTTATGCTCTATAACTTCTGTATAACTTATATACTATTTGCTCTTTTTTATTGGTAATTAAATCATCACTGTATCCTTTGTAGAACAGTAACATTTTGAAGTAAAGAAAACATCATTTTGTTCTTTGTAATGGTGAATTTTCTTTGCAGGCATCTTCTTTCTCCTTTTTTTTTTTTAAGTTTTAATTTAATTTCCAGGTATTTGAATGGCAAAAACATCAAAATCATCAAGTGCCTACTTAATTTATCCAGTGGCATATATTTACATTAATAAATGTTAATATTATGACATATTTGACAGGGTGTGTATGCACTTCAGTGTTTATACCCAATGTTAGCATGTTGATAATGCTTTTGTTTTGATCCAGCAAAAATTTATATATTGGGTTCCACTTTGAAACTGTGGCACTGTCTGTTCCTGTCTGCTAGCCTGGATGAATTCTGGACTACCACCTACATGGCTATTTCACCTCAAGCAACAGAGCACTAATTCTGCTCATAGGATTCAGTTTGCTTTAAAAGGAAGGTCACATTTTAGTATTAAAAGGCCCCAGATCATGTACTTGCAGACTTATCACATCACCAGCTCCATCTTCTTCCTTAGATTAAGCCAATGCAATTTGTTCTGTTTTCCTTTGAGAGTCCTCTTTAGGGACTGCCAGGGCCCTTGCTGTTCTCCTTTGGGACCCTTCCCAGCTGATCTCTGTTCTGAAGGTTGGTGTTTGTGTTCTTGTTCCAACACGCCAAGAGCTCAGTGCTTGTGTTTGTCCATGCTAGTCAAGAGCACTGGAAGTGACCACAAAAAAAAAAAGCTTACTTTTTTTTCTTTGGAAATACTATCAAGTATTATTTCAGAAATATTAATTTTAGGCATGTTTATAACAATTTGGTTGTCTTTCTCTTTGTTTTTCCCCCTCAGGATTTTCAGAGGGGAATTACTGGCACTTGCGTTTCCGCTGGTCAGGTGATGCTCCATCGGACCTTCTGAGGAAATTCAGAAACTATGAGATCTAAAATGAGAAACACACAGGAGCATGAGATCATCTGTTCAGCAGTTCCATTTGGTTTTTTTAACAGCAGTTATAAGTAATTTGTATTTTTTATTCTTTGATTGTAATGTGTTGTTCTAGTCAATGCCTAAATACTGATTTATCACACATGCTGTGAGCATTACAGATGGAGGTTTTTCTGTTCAATAAGCAAAGCGCTTTTCAGCTTTAACATAAAGCGATTTTGTGAAGTTATCTAACATCTTATATATTGTTTCTTGTATTCTCAAATGTTGTGTAGTGATTAATATTTCTTTCAATAGTGTGATGTTATAAAAAACATACTCTCAGTAGAACCCTGAGCTCCAGGGTGTCCTACTCAGCAAGGATCTTCCAAAAGGTTTATGACAATGACATGTAAACAGAACTGTGCTTATCTCTTAACTCTGTGCTCTGCTTCACTTCTCCATTGCATTGTACTCACTGCAGTGATTTATAATGTACTCATTTATAATGTACTCATTACAAACTTAATTTGTAGAAGAGTTGTGATCTTATGTTATACATGAAATAAGAAGGTTCTTGTTATCCAAGGTCTCTGTGACAGATTAAGCACTCCTAAAAATCACTTGTCTTCTACCTTAACAAGAACAATGTTTGCAGCAACTATTTGTTTTGGAAGGCAGTTTCAGAACTTTACTTCTCCAGATAGCAATTTTTGTCTTAAGATGTATTGGTGGAAAACTGATCCTCTGTGTATATGTGCCAGCATTGTCCTGTGGCTTCATAGCAATTCCCCTCCCTGCTCAGTTGTGCTAGACATGGTTTTACCAGGGTTTTGTATGGTGAGGAATGAAAAATCAGACTAGTCAGCACTATTGTGTACAAAATCTCACATGAAAAGTTTTTGATTCTTCGGATAACTTTTCAAATTCTACATTGTTGTTTATTTATTTTGTGTTTTTCTTATTTGCAAACTTAGCTAATATGTCAGGTATTGACATTGTGGTTTTGTGCAGGCAGATAATTCCATCAGCAGCAAATAAAACTTCATGCATACAGAAAAGGGGTTTCTTTCATCTTTTTAATTAAATCCTCCACCCACCACAGAGATTCGTTTGGAATTTCTTGTTATTTGTCACCCTAGTGGGTAAAAGCTTAAGGAGTCCAGTTGTGAATCCCAGGCAGTGCAATGGAAAGTGTGACCTGGCAAGTCCAGCGTTGTCCCCACATGGAAACAATCGGATGTCTGTCTCTCCCTGGAGGGATGTGTGTGGCTGGGCTGGGCTGTGCTGCCTGATTTACTGTGCCCCTCCTGGTTGGGGCCTGTTTGCCACCTCCTGTGACCCAAGTGCTGTTACTGGAGCCCAGTAATGGGTGTATCTTACTGACCTCATGGCATCTGTACCCTGGAGCAGTCTGCTCCACTGGGGCTGCTACCGGTGTCAATGCTGCCTGGGTTGGGCCCAGTTTGTAAAAGCTGAGTGCTGGTGGTGTGCTGATACAGCCACGCTGACTCTAGAGTGGATGGCATTGGTACCAAGAGCCAGTTTTATAGCACATCATCTTTAATTTTACATGCTTTACCCTTGCGTATTTTGCAGCTGAAAACACTATAAGATCAGATTAATAATTTTCTGTAATGTGTTAAATGTAACTTGTTTGTTTTTTTTCTGGTGCATTTGCTGCTTTACTTCATATAAAGGCATTTGCTCAAGAAAGACTTTGGTCCATTTTATACAGAGGGACTGTAGACAATGTCAAACAGTAGTAACAGAAGAAACTCTTACTGTATGTGAAGGATACTAAGTAATAGGGAACAATTTTCCCTCTAACAAGAAGATAGGAATGCAGCCAGCTGGAGCACTTTGAATCAGATGGCAGCCCAGATTCTCCTCTGCCCATTTCACATGGCCAGTAAAGGTAAAAGGGGGTAGTTGGATGGTTGATTTAGCACCTAATGAGCTGGTTTCCCTTGAGAAGTGAACATACAATGGACCTTTGAACAGCAAACTAATAGGTGGTGTCATTAAAAGTGATGTCATTATTAGCCAATTATTGCATGGTTGGTTTTGGCAAAGAACCTTTGGATGCTTGTTCTGGATGAATAATTGTAGATATTTGGAAGGCTCTTAGCCCAGTAAAAGCTCATGGCAAAAGTTGTGTTTTGCAACAACCTGCTCAAGATCAGTCCTGTAATTTGTATTTGTCCTCATGAGGAGGGCAGGTTCTAACTGGTGTTCCAGTACCCCAATGCCACCAATACAGACTTTTCCCCCCGCCATTTCTGTACATATTAAACTTGAAGTGGTCCATTTTTCTGTATTTCTTGAGTTGAATGAATCTATTTCTAGCAGAGCAAACTCAGATGTATTGGAAAACAAGAGGAGCCTGTGCACCCTGTTTTGCTTTTTATTCCCCAGAACCAGGTGGGAGCTGACCTGTTGGCCAGTAACAACAGTTAACTGGAATGAGTGGGCTGCCCAGTTCTCATGGTAGAAAGTAAAGAAACAAGCACCTGACAACTTAGATCATTCAGGGTCCACACCCCAAGCATAAACAGCTTATGTATTTCTTTCAATATATAGTACTTTTAGAAGTTTCTTGCTAGTAGTGTGAAAAGATCCAATGAATGTCCCACCCGATATTTCACCAGCAATTCTGGGGTGCTTTGGCCCCTGCACTGGTGAGCAGCAAACATAATTCACATGCTGAAACTTTAACTGGGGCAGGGGTTGTGAGGTGGATCTCAGGCTCTGTGAAGGTGAGATTAAGGCAACAGAGTCAGACATTTGTGGTTTTCAGGGGCCCACTGAGATTTTGAACTCTCTTTGCAAAGTGGGAACAGTGGCAAAGGGTTGTCTGTGGGGGTGGGGAACAACAGTAACAAGCCCAGACACTATTTATTAGATTTGGGCCGAGGAGTTTCAGGTTGGAGGAGGGCAGCTCTCTGTGAGACACGGTAAGCTCCTGTTTTCTTCTTCAGCTCTCCTTGTGAGTTGCTTAGGTGGGCAGGAAAGGGTCCGGAATGTGTTGGGTATGTGAGGGCTCTGAGTTACTGTGCTGTGTTATAGCTCTGAATGATTTGGTATGAAAATAAACAGAATTGTCAGGTGAACCCAGATCCTCTGGAGTCCAGTCAAAAGTACTGATAAAACCTGGCCATTACTGGACTTGTGAAGGCTGAGGCGTTTTCATCTGGAAGTTACAAGACAGCACATAAGGTGCAGGTGTATGATGCTAAAATACAGAGAGTAGGGAATGTTGTTCAATGCTGTGTTCCTAGGTCTTTGAGTTATTTTTAAACAGAAATTAACCAACTATTTAGCCAGTTATTATTTACAGTGAAATTGAACAGCATGGGGGATTCTGGAATGATATAAAATTATTATATCTTTATTTGCAGCTGTTATACTTGTGCAAATGCAGAATATTTAAGATTGTCAAGAACTAAAACATTCTCAACCTTTTTGTTTTGCCAGTATTTGTGAATTTGCTTTGTCAACATTTGCCAAGTATCAGTGTTGTAAGAGTTAGTTTGGACAATGAATACAGACAGTGTATGAGTTAAAATCTCAGGCTGAGTAATGCTGAATGATAGGTAAGGTTGTTTCTTGATTGTTTGTTTTCCTCTTTAAATGAGATTTTTTTAAAAGGCAGTTTATATATTCTATAATAGAAGCAAGTATCCTGATTATTAAAAGAGATACTGTGTATCTTTAATTTCCTGAGCATGAACATTGCTATCTTGCCTTTCCAGCAGGCTCATCTCCCATTTCAGGATATGAAAGTGTAAGCAGTGAGGCCGTTGTAAAGCTGATGAAATTACACAGCAAAAGATAAAGCCACTCCATAGGTTGTTGGGCTGTGTCACTGTCAGACGGGCAGATGATTATCAGTTAGTTTATGCTGGGTATTTTTATTGCAGCCCAGTGCAGACACTCCCCCTGCTGCTCGCAGAGTTGCCAATTTTTCAACCCTTCACTGATGCTGGGGCCACACATAGGAGGGGACTGACACATCTGAGTGGTGAGATCTCAGTTTAAGCCGATCAGAGATGATTGGGGAATGCTGCCTTGTTTTGTTTTTCCTGGTTATTAATGGCATAGTAACTTTTGTGGGTTTTTTCCCTGTCATCACCATATTGTGTGTCTATGTGCATCATTCATGTGCAGGAGGTCATAAAATGCAGGAAAAGAGGATTGAGGGCCTGCCTCACTGGAGGTCCATGAGGAATCAGACCAGCTTCTTTCAGGAAAGGCAGGGTTTGATGGAGCAAGTCCATTCCTTATAGAGAAGCCTTCAGCTGACAAGATAGAATTTATTTTGTATCAGCTGTAAGACATGAGGGCAGAATAATAGACCTTTGGGTGAATCAGGGCATTGTTTGTATGTAAGCCATTGGATGAATCCTGAGCTTTGCAGCTGGACACCACCTGTCCTGTCTGCAGGGCCTGGAAGGTGAGCTGCTGAAAGAGCACCGAGCCCTGCGTGCCCTTCTCTCACCTCCATCTAGGGCTCTTGTCACTGCTTGTAGGTGCAATGCCAGAAACTTGCTGCAGCTTCAGCACTACTGTTATTTCTGGCAGGGCTGGGGCTGGAGCAGGTAGGCATGGCCTTATGAGCTGCAGTAGGATAAATATCATTGGGCAACAAAGATGATGAGCGGACCGGAACATCTCTCATGAGGAAAGGCTGAGGGAGCTGGGCCTATTCAATGTCACAAAGAGATGACTGACAGGGGACCTCTTTTAATGTGACCCAAAGGGGCTGTCAAGTAGGTGGAACCAGGCTCTACTCGGTGGTGCCCAGCAATGGGACAAGAGGCAATGGTCAGAAAGTGCTGCACGGGAACTGCCACCTGACCATGCTTCTTTCCTGTACAGTGACCGAGCACCGGAACAGACTGCCCAGAGGGGCTGTGGAGTCTCCCTCACGGGCGGTATTGCAGAGCTGTCTGGTTACACTGCTGGCGTGTGCTCTGGGACCACCCTGCACAAGTAAATGAACCGCTGTGCACCTTCCAACCTGCCCCATTCTGTGCCCAGATAATCGCTCTGGTTGCTGAGAGAGAAGACGTGAGGAGTAAAACTTACACACGACAAAGAATAGGAAGGAGCCAGGGATGAACGAAAAAGAAAGAAAACTCAAGCCCCTCCGGGCCGCAGCGAGCAGGGTTCGAACCTGCGCGGGGAGACCCCATTGGATTTCAAGTCCAACGCCTTAACCACTCGGCCATCGCTGCTGATGGTAGCAGGGCTCACAGGCTGCACCCTTATAGGGCGTTCCGCCCGCCGCAGGCCCCGCCCCAAGCCTGCGCAGCCAATGGCAGCCGCCGGCTCCGGCCCCGCCCCCGCAGCAATGGTGGCCGCGGCTCTGCAGGAACGGCGCAGGAGAAATAAATCTGAATTCACACTTGAGAGATTTTCAGCCTGAAACACAGAGGCCGTGTCCGCTCCTGGGAATTAAACCTGCGCACCTGAGTCTGATAGGGATCCAGGAACTGCTACAGGAGACAGTAGCCATTAGGTGCTGCATTAGCTTTCAGTGGCGTTAATATTTTTCCTGGTTGTACTATTTCTTTCAACTATTACAACATCTCTATTACAAAATCTCTAAAGGTCTCGTTCATATGACCTTTATATGTAATTTAATTCGCTGTGATAATTTTTTATGCTAGCAACAGTTAATTGTGCCAGCAGTGATGCAATGCAAATTAAATTTCATTTCACTTTCTACCTGTGTTGCAATGGGTAAAAAGAATAATTTTACTTGATTTTTCATTTCTATATTCAGAGCTTTCGTTTTATTATTTCAAATAGCTGGAGTGATAATATTGGTGACTGTGCTTCCCATCCTTCTTTTTTTTTTATGTGTGTGAGTTATTGATCAAGAAGCATTCTTAATAATTGTTTTAACTTGCCTCAGCACCGAAAATATTGCTGAATTAGTAATGGTTTTAAAATAGGCTAATGAAAATCGCCTGTTAGGCCTTTTCTGTGGAACCTGCCCCGGGGAATGTAGAGGACGGACAGATGTTAGAGAACAGCCGGTGTTTCTGCGCTGTCCGGGTGAGGAGCAGCGGCGTTCAGTGCAGCGCCTTGTAGCCGATGAGAACTTGTTCGAGCAGGCGAGGAAGGCTGGCAGGGGGCTTTGGACAGAGTTCCAACAATTGTTCCAACGATGAGAAGTTGTTCGAGCAGGCGAGGAAGGCTGGCAGGGGCTTTGCTGGTGAGCAAACGCAGCTCCGGCCCGGGCTCTCTGGCCCCGCGGCCGGGAGCTTTGGGCAGCTCCGTGTGGTGCCTCAGAGCGAGGGGCCTTTTGCAATTGCCGCCTGGAAAGCCCCGGCTGGCTGACGGCCCCACGGGCATAGCCCAGACACTGTGGGGCCGCTGGGGCTGCCATCTGCACCTTGAGGGACCGCGCCAGCCCGGTTTGCTCCATCAGAGCTTGCGGGAAGGTGAAAGCTGAGAGCCCAACCATTCCAGGCCCGTGGGCTTCTGCCAGGCTGCAATGAACACATTTAAACCACACACGGAACGTCCTGAGCCACTGAAGCCTGGAAACAGCCTCAGCGCTCCTTCCGTCTCACAATTTGCAATGTCTGACTCCAGTGTTCTGAATTTAGGAGCCTTTATTTCCTAGCAGAACTAAGAAAAACTTCTTTTTTTCTTGCTTTAGGCAACAACAGCATTGTGGTCACGTACAGGACTCGAGCTAAGATGTGCAGTTTCAGTAAAGCAGAATAAATCCCGAGGCGGCTGGCAGTTGTTCAGCACCCAGCGGGCTGTGTTTGCGCAGCTCCGTTCGCTTGCTCGGTGTGTCCCGGTGGGAAGCTGCTGCTTGCGCAGTGCTGCACTGACCTCCAGTGTTCCCAGCGCGAGCTGCAAGTGCCGAGCAGCGAGCGCGCACCAAGAGCAGCCTTGAGCTCTTTGAGGTGCCAACCCTTGCCCAGGAGCAGCGACAAAAGGGCTTAGGGACACATACAGAGTGCTACTGGAGTAAGTGTGTTTTGAACATGAATTTCTCTCCCAAAGGAATCTCAGAAGTTTTATTTCTTAATCACTTAGAAGTAGCAAGATCTTGACATTCGAGCAGGTAACAGATAAAAGTCTGGTTTAGGTCTGCTATATAAAATAATGGTGCTATGATAGAATTGCCTATATTTTCCCATGTTTTTAATTTCTTCAAGTAACAAGGACATATACTGAAAAATATTCAATAGCACATGGACAGATTAACCAACCAGTATCAAAAATGCACAAGTGGTTTCTTAAGAAATATAGGGACTGAGCCCCAAGCACTTCACTCCTTCAGGTTTCTTGTCTTAATTGACCCTAAGTGCAATGTCAGTTTTGTAATGCTTGTTCCATCCCTTCTCCACCATTGCTCTGTGGCCGTTTATTTAATCAATCTCTATCAGCTTTACAAAGTCAGTAGTTTGAACATTTCTTCGTGTTAGAAATCTATGATGCTTGCAACAGAAAAAAATAGGTTAGATTCTGCCTAAGTTAAAAAGTATTTACAGCAATGTCGGCAGAACAGCAACTTTGTGCTTACGTGTAACTTTGAATATTCAAGAGTAAATTTTACATCTCCCTTGAAGAATGTGAACGAAATAATTTCCAGCATAGTGTTTTACAACAAATAATGCTTGCCCCAAAAGACTACAGAATTTTGTGTTTTCTCTCTGAAGAAACTAGTAACAGTAGGTAAACTAATGCTGCATATTGAAGAGTATTTCTTGTATATTCTTCCTGTTGTGTCTGTTAGCTTTGTAGATGATTTAACAAAGCTGAAACTATACAGACAATGAAAATAAGAATTTACTATGGAAAATTCTATATGGCTAAAATTTCACATTCTGTGAATGCCTAAGAATGGATCTGGGGACAGGTTTCAGGTAGAGAATCAAAAGTGGCTTCATTCCTTTAGTTAGGACACGTTGAACTTTTCCTTGTTTGTTTGTCAACAATGACAAAATTTGTTGTGATATAATGGCTGCCGGGCAGCTTCCATGGAATTAATTGGTATCCCATGGTATTTTTTATAAACATTATCTAGAAGAACAAAAAAAAAATTTCTGCTAGTTAGGCAAACCAAAGCATTCTTGTCCGTTAGTCTAGACCAAAGCTGGTCCTTTCTGCTGAAGGATTTGAGGCTGCTGGCAAGGTAGTGTTGAGAAAGTCCTGATGCTTCTGGCTGACGTGTTCAATGAAGGCAAACTGAGCTGCAGCTTCCTGTGCATGTCTGGCTCTGCTCACAGATGCCTAATCACCTTACTTACAGCAACATTTTAAATGACATGTGTTACCACAAGTGTGGGGATAAACATGGACAGTTTGCTAATCCTGCTTATGCAGCTAAATATTAATTAAGGTGTCTCAACATCCATGCATATGCAAAAAGAGGCATACAATTTTATCCTAAAGCTTTCATTTTACTATTGAAAATGTGGCTCTGAAAGTTGACAGACTGTGGAATCTGCTTTTGCCTCTAATCCTCTCAGATGTTCAGTAATAGATCGTTTTTGGGAAAATGCTATTAGTTCTACTTAAATTTTAATGAAATTACAGGCTCATTGTCACAAGATTATCAAATTATATCCCTGAATGTTGTTGAAGGTGTCAATGCAGCCAAATGTTTTGTTGCATTCTTATTTTTAATAAATAATCTTAGCAAATTTGGGCATGTGTGTGCTGCTGGATTGGGACTTTTTTCCTTAATAGCTCTTTACTGGATTTACTGGGTTTTAAACAAAAAGAATGTTCTTATTTGCAACTGGTTTATCCACACATCTCCTACATTTTTATGAAAACAGAAGGTAAATGGATATGCTGAATAAGGTAAATCCAACCACCCTGAATATCATAGGAAAATGCTACTCTGGGCAACACCCACCCTCATGGTGGGTTTATTAATGAGTCTTGGCTTTCATAATGCATCTGCAACACCATAAAGAGTAAGGTGTGAAAGTAAAAAAAAATAGGCTTCTGGCTCCCATTCTGTATTGCTTGATTTTTGTCCCCATTCTCAGCACAGATGTCAGTATGGAGACTCACCTTTTGTATGCTTCAAATCTTAAAATACATGACTTTTTGTTTGATTTATTTTTCATTTAATCATTATTTTCCAGTTTGTTGGAGCTTCCCGCCCTCCCCCCCCCTCCAATAAAAACAATATCTGCAGTCTGTTTTAAATAGTTGTGATTAAAACCTGTTATTTTGCTGAGTTTCACAGGCTATTTTCACATTGTCACTACAGAGAGGAATTATGACATTGGGTAGTATCAGCAGGTGCACCTTGTGTTAGTACCTCCAGATTAGCAGAAGCTTTAGAAATAAAATCAGATAGTGATCAGTTATGAAAAAAACCCTTCATCAGAAAATCTCCCTCTTGGTTAGTGGTCGGCTTAGTCACATTTGTGCCTAAACTTTAAATCTGTTTGTAGTATTGGCTGATTGCAACTATCCTGGATAAATAATCACTTTAATTCCTATTATGCCTCAGAGATAGATCACAGCAATAAACCTTCCCAATTCTTCAAAATCAAATACTTTGTACATATTGAATTGCAAGACCTTGAATGAAGGAAAGCTAAAACTCAGTAACAAATAGAATAAAAACAACTTTAATTATGCTTTAGAGGCAACTTATCATGAGTCTTTCAGCTCAATGTCCCATTTTTTCAAATCAGGCTACTACAGACAGGTTATTTTACACTATTAAAGATGTACTAATTACACCCCTCCTGTTAGCATTGTACTTGTGCAGAAATCTGTGGTGTACAGTATTAGCACTCATGGTTGAAAGTTTGATTTTTATAGGTCTATATTGCTACAGGTTTCTGTCACTGATGCATGTGGAGAAACACAGTAATAATGTACTTTTGTTGAATTATCTGAGAACCTTGGGATCATAATGACTAATCCTTTTTAGTCTTTGGTTATTCTCACCTGCACAGCCTACATTTCTTATGCAAGAAAAATATACCCGGTGAAAATTCCAAAAGATAGTTTGAAGAAACAAAACTTAAGCAATGGAGGTTTTGAGATTTGTGTAAATCTCAAGAACTAAGTTTAGGAATTGCAGTCATTGCTATTTCATTTCTGACACTTATGGTGGTGTGATTAATTTTGCAATTTAAACTCCCAATCTACTAATTTCATACTGCATGGTTTCTCAGTAGGAATGAGAATTAGTGCCTTGTAAGCAGGCTGTTTTTCAAGAGTCATCTCTTTAGATAATATTATTTATTGTTTGTATAAAATTATCATAATTTATATATTCTGAATGTCAGAATATCCTTCTGACAAGGTTGATTAAATAATGTACAAATATGAAATATATTAACTCAGTTCTTCCATTAGAAGTAAATAGATGTATAAACAACTGAAAATAGAAAGAAATTACTAATTACTGGGTTTACTTACAGATAATAACTGAAAGCAAATGGAGAGTCAGAATATTGCAATGTCCTCTTAAAAAATAGATTTATTTCTGAATTGTTTCAAGTGACAGCTAACATCAAAAGTTATTGTAGGAGCGTGAAATTTTGTTGAAGAATCTGATTATAAAATTTTCTTTGGCCTAGCCAAATCGAAATAATTTTAGAAAATATGGTGACATCTATACTGGTGGGTAGAGAGTTGTGTTTAAGGTCCTGTGCTGGTCAGACAGTCTATCCATGCCTTGCTGCCGTTCTAGGGGTACATTTAGCCACTTACCAGTTAGGAGTTTTTCATTTGCCTTCTGTGGGAATGAAATCCAGATACATGAGATGCAGAAATGTGAATCGGCCAGGTTCCTTACCTAGATGATCACTGGCCAAGACTGGGATTGTCTTCACCCAATGCAGATACAAAGACTATATTTGATTTAAAATTTGCTTTATTTTTCATGGGTATTTTATTTGATTAAGTTTTCCACGTGTTTGCCAGAAATGCACTGTCTCACTAGGTCTAGCTCTCATTCACAGCTGTGAAATCCTACCCAGAGTCTTACAGCAGAAGATAAAAAAAGCAGAACCTCGTCTGGTGAATCCGACTGGAGGGGGAATCATGGGAGACTGGAACAACCAGTACCTGAAATAACAGTAGGTCAGAAGGGAGGATACGTGAACACTGACATAAAATGATTTTAAATCAACCCCAACAAATAGGCTTAGTACACAGCTTTCCTCTGTGAACTACCTGCCACGAGGCGAAGGAAGAGCGCCGGGGCAGGGGCCGGGGCAGGGGCCGGGGAGGGGCAGGGGCAGGGAAGGGGCAGGAGATGGCCCCTCCCCACATCCGAGCCCTCCCGTCGAGTCCGATCCCCCTCGGGTCCCCACAGGCCGGACCCCCGCTCGGGCCCGACTCCCCGTTCTGTTCCACCCCCTCAGGCTCAGGTCAGGACCCCTCCGCTCAGGTCAGCGTCCCCCTCGGGTTCTCACAGGTCAGGACCCCTCCGCTCAGGTCGAACCCTCGCCTCAGGTTCGCGCCCTTTTCCCCTCAGGTCGGACCCTGGCCTGGGTGTGCCGCGGCCGCCTCCAGGAACGAGGGAAGAGCACCCGTCTGGTGGGAGGGGAAGGGGCGAAGGCAAGTGGAAACAGGGAGCTGGGCAAGTTGGAAAGCAGTTGCACGTCTCTTCAGGAGCTTGATGAGGCAGACGGCCTCTTCAGTGTAGAAACTGGGGAGGATTTCGGGCCAAAGAGGCATATGAATGTCCCCCTTACTGAGGAAAGAATGTGGCTCAGAGAGGTGTTCCTGGATATTCTGGTGTATCCTGGCCCTGGTTGCCTTTTGCTCCGAGCTTTCAGCATTTCAGACTGACTTCTGTGGCATGAATGTTATCAGCATGTAAGTAGGCAAAACCATATGGGTTTTGGGAGGTCTCTTAGTATAGTGGCTTCTGCTTTTGTCCATCTTGGCAGGGAAATGAATACAGTTGCCCGTGCTGCCCCATTTTTGGCATATTAGTACAAACAGCCTTGACAGCAGCTGCCTCAGCAACATTTGAAAATGCTTTCAGGGTCTTTTGTAAGAAGGTGCTTATTTTTATTGGGATGGCAAGAACCTTGTCCAAACCTTGCTAATTCTGATTGCTGCTGTGAAGTTACCACCGCTTTTGAAGTAATCCCTCTTAATAAGCACCAGTTGTGGGAGGTGCCTGAACATAGGTGTCTAGCACTATTGTAGGCACTTCTGGCCTTTTAAAGCATCACCACATCTAGCCCTTGCATATGTGGTAGAAGTCAGGGAGACCTGGAGTGTCCAAGAGGCTTTTCTGATGGATCTTACGGTATCTAAAATAGTTTTAGGTGCTTATCTTAAACAGCTGAATTCCATTTCTCATTTGATAACTCAAAATGATGGGTCAAAAAACTTCAAATAAAACGAGCATTTTTCACACCTCTTATTAGTGAGTTTATCAAAACAAAGAGGGTTGCTGTTCACCTCTAGAGTAATTTGTTTCATAAATAAAACACTGATGTAGTTTCAAAGATCTAATGATTTAGAAAGTGTAATAGGGATAATTTACATAAATCCATTTGGTTATATTGACCTTTGCTGTGAAGTGAATTGTGTTTTTGTTCTTAACTTTTAAATAGCATTCATGAAGTAAATGAGAGAGCTAAGAAATGCTGAGAAATACTAACTGCAGGTGGTGAGATTTATACTTGCACTGCATGATATAGTTTTAATATAGTACTCAGAAAATTAAATCTTACTCCTGCAGCTTTCTTATCTGTCTTTGTTCATGTCTTCTAAATTCATGAGTTACCGGTGAGAAAAGAACTATTTTTTTCAGGGTTTAAGCTTCAAATATGAACATGAGAGGAATGAATTATGAATAAAATTGTAAGCTTAATAAGGCAATACCAAGTACATTTTTCCATAATAAATTGTTATATAATCTAGGAAAGTCTGCTTAGTTTATATTAATAATATTTGATGCTTTGCATGCAAATCCTTTTTGCTGCATTCCTTCTGTGCATCGCTAAGTGCAGAAGGCACTTTTGAAATCAGTTGGCCATTGCATGACAGGGCTTAAATGTGATTGATTCCTCCTGCCTTCTGTTCCTTGTAACTGTTTCAGTACTGTCTCTTACTTATGTCCAAGTATTTTATTTTTTTTTCTCCTCTCTTCTGCGTAATCACCGTATGTGCTCCTTCCTTAGGTTTGGGTGTTTTTTCCCCTCATTCCTTGTTGAGTCTCCCCAGTGCTGGTAGATAGTGTCAGGTTACTCCGCCTTGAGGCCGTCTGTGCCCTTTTTACCTCTAAATCAACTTCAAATAGCCAAACTGCTGTGGTTGAAATTTTCCAAAATGAAAATTCAGCCCGACCTCTTACAAATTTTCTGACTAAATGATTTAAGACCTCCAGTCTCTAGAAGAATAGATGCAAATATTGAGCAGCCTCTGCCTTTCGGGAGCTTTAGGAGGATTTTCTTGTTCTATGTTGTTGGGGTTCTTTTTGGTCCCAACAAGTGTGGGAACCCAACCCCCTGGACCCTTTGGAAGGGATTCCCACTGCTGAGTTGTTTTCCAAGGGTGAAGAACAAGCAGGACTCTCTTTTCTTGGTCTTCAAGGTTTTGTTTATTTTTATCTTATCTTAAGTTCAGCACGCCGTCTGCACACCAGACTTAGCATGCGAGAGAAGCAAGGCACAAAATGGACCCTGAGCACCCAAACCCAAGGTCTTTTAAAGTTGTTTAATCCAATTAACTTCTAACATGTACTTTGTTTCTACTTTTCTACCAATAACTCCTACTAATCTATAAACGTAACTTCCACATTACTACTCATACTAACCAATAATTTTGTACCACAAGTACTACAGAAAATTGAGCTGAAGAAGGACAAGAAGGAAGAAGGGACAACACTCAAAGTCCTCCATCTTGTGTCCTATTCACTCTCATATTAAAATCCTAAAACCCTAAATTCTTTACTTTGTGATACACTCTATGAAAAACTACTACTACTACATATTACTACCTGTGTGCTCTAACTCAGCCTAAAGTTTTGGCAATTTTTCCCAGGGACAAAGGTTAAAAGCAGTGTTCTGCTGAGGGTCAGAGTTTCTTAAAACAGGCAGAGAGACATTCTCTGTGGCCTGGATTCCAACATATGTGTATTGTAAACTGCACTTCAGGCTACTCTAATTTGCTGTGTTAGCAGATTAGCAAAACTTGACTCATATCCATTTTTCAAATGGCTGCCTTGGTGGAAAATCTTACAAGTGGGGGATTATCCATCTGGAAGTATGTTTTGAGTGTTTTGTGAAGGTGAATGAAGGAGATGTACATTGCATCTGTATTTGAGTGTGGATTTACAGTAGTGGCCTTTGCTTTCTTTCTTCCCCTTTCCCTTCTTATGTTCAGCCTAAACCTCATGGATTTTTGAGGAGGCTTTGCAATTGCCTTCCCTGGTGTCTGATTTAGGTTCTAAAAGCCCTGGTTTGCAAGGCTAGGAATGAGCTTGGATGTCTCTAAGTGGTCTTTCCAGTAGCAAGTTGTCAGGGAAGTCAGGCACCGCCATTTTGGGAGGAGTTCCAGTTGAGTGCTGCCCTCCCATTTTGTTTCTCACCAGCTGGGACTGACAGGCGACCATTTGCAGCCTCGCTGTCTGTGCCTGTGGGCTCCAGCTGCATCAGGTGGAGTTCTTCACAGAGCTGTTTCTAGGAGCTCCTTTCGTTGGAGTCTTGATTCAAAAGGTAAGGTTGAAGAAGAATGTAGGCAATTTTCCTCTTAGGGGAAGTACATGAAGCTATAAATGGAACTATAGCTGCTTAATAAAATAATCACTCCAGAAGTTTAAAAAAGTTAAAAGGCTGGTTTTCTTAGCCAGCTTTCCAAAAAATGAACTTCTGAACATGATTTAAAAAAATTATGAATATTTAAAAAAATTTCTGAATATTCTAAATATTTTAATCGTCATGGTCTTATCACTTCAATCCAGTAGCTGAAGTTGTGCAGTGTGTTTGCATAGTTTTCAAATATGAGAAGCCACTTTGTAATATTGGAAAAGGAAGAATAAAATGTTGAATGGATACTATTATTTTGAAAAGTTTAGCTTACCTCCTGGTACTTTGCTGGATGTTGCACCTAATTGAAGGAAGGTTTGTGTAAATGTATGTTTATCACATCTCAGTGTGAAAATAATGAGTTACTGCACAATTTTATACCATTTTGTAAAAATTTCAAAGTATAAGAAAAATATTAGAGGGCTAAAGGAGGGTTGTTATATTCGGTGTAACACTGTGCATATTTCAAAACCCTTATGTTACCTTTCTGTTAGGTAAAATTGAAGACAAGGACTGTGTTCAGACCTAGGGAAGCCCCAGAGATATCGAACAGCAAAAAATTAGGCCTCGTGACAGGCATTTAGGAAGAAACCATAATGAATTCTTACTGTTTTCTCCTAGTTCAAATCTGTTGATCAATGTTGTGAAATAAATTCACCTTGGAACAAAGTTTGGTTGGTTTTTTTCCTTTATGGCTGCTGTTCAGCCAGATCATTTTGAGTTGTAGTGTGGGCGAAGGTCAGAATGGGCTGGAATGTCCTTAGGCTTTATTTCTGAAGCTGTTTCACCAGAAGTGCTCTATCAGCTTTGTAGGGGCTTTCTGCTAAGCCATGGTGTGATTTGAAACTGGTTGAAAGAGTTGATAAAGGAAATAGGGTTCTGTGCAGCAATGGGAACCCCACTTGAAGGGTTAATCTGCATGTTGAGGTCTGTCCCTGTTTGCAGGTATGGCGTCGAAGGCTTGTGGCTTTGCTTAAATATTCTTTTCTGTCCCTTTTCATTAGATTGTGCTTTTGTATGTGCTAGGGAGCTGCTTGCTAGCATCCAAAGTGAGGCAGTTTCTAAGAATAATTTCTCTCTTATTTTCATGCATATCTCAGAGTCATTACGTTTTTTTAATATATATATATGTATAAAGTATCAGTCATATTTGCTACCCCTAATTTTGGGGGTTATTTTGGCAATGTCTGTAAGCAGTGGGGAAGAAGAATACTAAAACTCTATTTAGGTCACTGGACAAAACAAATAATGCAAACCTTTATATTAGTTAGAAAACAGTTACATAAAATGTTATGTGATGGTGATCCTGGGGTAGGCCATGGATAGGAAACAACCAAATCTGTTGGCAAAATCAGCGCAGCTCTACAAAGAGAAGAAACCCTGGTTTTTTACCTCTTTGCAGTTGAGACACATTTTTTAAGCAAAACAGCAGTATGTAATGTAATAGATAACTGTCAGCAAATAGCAATAAGGGGAAATGGGGAATTGTATTTAAAATAAATAAAATTTGAAACCTTTTAGTAGCACCTCATGGAATTTCTATTGTCTATTATTTTAATGAGTTGAACAATATCCTATTTTTAGTGGAAGGTCAACTTGAACTTTATTTGAACAGGGTCTCTGGTTCTGAACACAGATAGGAGCACTTCAAATGTGATAACAAAACGGAGGGCTTGGAGCCAGACCTCCTTAACCTATCGTTAGGAGCTCAGATAGCCATCCATGTAAGAACTGTGTGCCACTTAAATAGAGAGAAGTCCTTGTTCTGGGCTCAAACTGCACGCAGTGAAAATAGCACTGAGACTCATGTGAAAGGATTTTGGGTTTTTATTTAATAATTTAAAAAAGGTCAAAAATATTAATGATTAAAAAAAAAATGAAATGCTGCCATCTGATGTCACACCACTTTCTTTTGTGTGTTGTGGTTTTTTTAAAGTAAATGCTTTTTCAGTTTCTTAAATTTTAGAACTCTTGTTTTCGACCAAAAACTCCAGTACGTGGAAAAATGTACATGGAAGAAATGTGACAAACATTAGATTATTAAAGTATTTATAGCCTAAGCAGTATTATTTTAATTCTGCTGTCACCCACAATGGTGCATATCCAGTGGAGCTCCACTGATGCATGAAATTATTTAGTTTACTGGTAGTAAGATAGTGTCAGGTTCCCAAGTTTCCATGTTATACTTCACTGGGAAGATTTTTCTTGCAGTGGCTCTAGGCTCAGGCCAGTAGCACAGTTTTGGGATAGCTGTTGGTTGAGAAATAGTCCAGAGTGCCAGTACAAAGCCAAAGGCTGTGGAGCTGCTCAGGCTGTAGGATTCAGACTTCTGCTGGAACATCTCCTGGAATTTGTTGGTGTCGCATCTGGCTGAAGTGTGTGCATTCACCAAAGGAAGGATTCTGATAGGATGTTTAAGTGAGATGATTTCTGACCTTCCTAGGAATAAGCAATACTAGTGTCAGCATAGCCTTAACATAGGAGTATGGAAGAGAGATTATGTTGTATAGATTTAAAGTGTAAATTGTTTCTGAAAATGTTTTACTCTCCGTAGCCTGCTTTTTGGCCTCAATTAAAGAAAGTGTGGGTAAGGTGCTTCAGTGTTATTATGGTTTTATTCCAGTACTCTGCCAGTGGCATTCTCTCTGATCTTGAGTAAATAATTTTTCCTCTGATTCTGTTTCCTTATGTGATACTGCAACACAACCCCTCTTGAAACAGTGCTTTGATAGAAAGCACTATGGTAAAGGTAAACATGATTACTAAACAAGGAAAAGAGGGCTTGTTCTGAATGTTACAAACCTGGGAAAAATACTATATTTTTATCTCACTAGATATAAGAAAGTTTTCATGAGAAAAGTTTGTTGAGGTGTGGTGCTTTATCCCACCTCAGAAGTTGTTTTGGTTTTTTTTTTTTTTTTTTTAATAAATCTTAAGTAAACCTCTTAATGCCACTGGGTCAATCATGAACCATTTCTTGCCATAGGGATTCTCCAATATCCATAAAGAACTAGGCTTATGCTGTTTTCTTGGTAGATTGATTGTAAGGTATGATGTATCACCTTATTTATGCTGAGAACTGCGTTGAAGAACTTGGTGGAAATCTTATGTTCTTGTAAATTTAAACTGCTCTTCAGATAATGATTGGAAAAGTGCTCTAGGGAGATAGTAAAGACAGGCAGAATTGAAAGGAAATTCAAAAAGGAGTGCTGTGGTTTTTTGGTTTTAATTTTTAGGGCTGAGATTAAAAAAATCTTCCCGTTACTTCACTGCCAGCCTACACCTAAATGCAAAGCCTGCTTAAAAAAGTAGGTTTCAGTGAATAAATGTTATTAATGGATCTGAATCTTGCCACCTTTTCCAGCTCTCCTTTTTGGTGTCTGTTCGTTAATACACTGATAGGTTTCTCCTTGAGCCAGATCTTACGAGCTCTCAGAGACCTATCACACCCGAGATAGCCCAGCTATCTGCAATGACATAAAAATAGTAGGATGGCTTCTGAGGCCGTTTTGGAAACAGAAAAAGGTTTAATAAATGACAAAATAACAAAGCTCTTACAGAGAAAAACCAAGCCGGGGCAAGAGGTTCTTGCTCTTGGCTAAAACACCCCAGAAAAGCGATTATTTCCTTTGTTCTCTTCTTTTTCATAGTGAATCACCCAGGCGGGACCTCTTGGTCTCTGTCCAGTCGGACAGCCCCAAGTCTGAGGTGAGGTCCAAAAGGTTCTATGAGGTGTCTTTGTACCAAACTGGGAGAGAAACTTCTGGGCTTTTTGCCTTTCTTAGCAGACAAAGACTAATTTAGTCACTCCGTCAACAGGGGGCACGTTCCTACAATAGACATGTTTCTTGTTGCTAGTGGTAAGAAATGATGAAATCTGAGATGGTTATAGGGTAGCCTGACAGCTTTGTCTGGAAATTTAAATAATTTAGCAGGTGCTTTCTAGGTTTTACCTGGTATTAAACGGACCAGATCCTCCCCAGGTGTCAGAGATACTGCTCCATTCCAGAGCATGGTCTGGCCTACGGAGTACAAGAGTCTTCTCTCTGCAGTTCAACAGCAGGGACTTTTCTTTGTGTGAACTGGAAGATTTTAGCATCCTGAATATCTTATTTTGTGTGTCAGCTAGAGGATTAAAGGCAAATGCAGTAATTGTTTTTTGTGGCTTCTCTGAAGTCTGATTTGCACTTGCTGTGCTGTGCTGACTTGCTGTGCTAACAAAAAGGCTAACAGGTTTTATTCGCAGAGTGCTGTTGGTAACAATTAATGAAGCTTTATAGGAAATACTGAAATTAAGAACAAATAGTAAAACAATTCTATTACGTATTCTCAGCAATGTTTCATATCTTGGCAATCCTCAGGTGCTCTGTGCATATGTATCTTGGTAAAAAATACAAATCCTGACTACTTTGTTTTAATTTTCTTCATTTTTTAGAAGGCAATAGGCCTTTGCATTTTCTGAAATTGCTAGTATAATATATTGTGTGTCATTGTAGAGTTCCATACAATAGAAAAAAAACAACAGAGAAAACAAATTTGATGCCAAGTTCCTGGGTGAGAGCTTTATGAATCCCTTTGCTGTCCCGTTCAAGAGACTGAGAGTGAATCATTGCCTCCAGACTGAAGTTGGCACACAGTCAGAATGCATGGCAAAACAGTTACTGTGCTGGAAATTCCAGGAATAATCACTGGAAATATAAGTAATTTCATGCTTCGTGTCATCTAATTGTTGAACACCTTTTCAACTCCAAACTTCTTTGCTACACTTATGCTCTACTGTATAGCTTTAAGGATGCCCATCCCCCTGCCACCCCTCCAGCAGCCACTGTGCCCTGTCAGTCATCCTGAAATGCACTGGGGAGCTTGTCAGGCAGTCCCTTGCAGATGCCTCAGAAGCCCAATAGCGAGCCAAGGCAGTTGCACTGAAGTTCCTAACTCAAGGAAATTACATAGACAGTTGCTTTAGTGCTGAATATGGACCATATGTTTTCTAGCATAGGTGAGTGATACACTGTTGGCTTTCTAACAATCTAGCAGGAAATGGATTCTAAAGTAAAGGTTTTCTAATTTATGCAGAATGTCTTTGGCTCTGCTTTCTGCTTTCTAAACACTTACTGGTTTATGTCTGTATACAGTGTACTTGTAGATTCTAAAAAAAAGCTGCAGGTGCTGTGTTCAAGTTGCATTGCAGATGGATATAGACTTTGGCTATTTTTCCAGTGTCTTTTTCTTATTACACGAAAAGACTCAATATTGACATTTGATGAAAAGACAAAATTTTCATTATCTTGAGGTTGGTAGCATTTGCTAGGAGTGTGCAGGTGATTGGTTTTCTGGCTGTTCTGGGACACAGCTGTATCTTGTAACACATGCTTAACATCCTAAGTGTTGTAAGAGCTGCTGGTGTACAGGGATGAGATTGCCTCCTGTAAAGGTTAATCTAACTGAGTGTGAGGTTATACAGCCTTTAACCAAAATATCTCGCAGTTAAGGCCCCTGCTGTAGTTAGGGGGATGTTTTATGGGAGTAGACAAATGCATTAAAAAAATTAAAAACGAAGGTGGAATGTTGATTTTCATTTTTTCCTGAGGCAAACATCAGATTTTGTTGTCTTAATGGATATTATTTGGAAGGACAGTGGAAATGCCAGAGAAAATCCTAGGATGATCTTTACTGGCTCGGTATTTTTCTTTCTATCACCTCTTGCCCTTGCCTTAATAAAAAAAAAAATTAAAGAATCCAATTTAAATATCAATTAGCCAATATGGTATATAGCAGTAAGGAGAGCCTGGTAAGCTAAAAATATGTTGTCAGATTATCAAAATTATTTAATATCTTGTAGTTTTCACTGCATTGGCTTGCAAAACTGTTTCTATCTTTTTAGAAACAAAAGGAAGTTTCAGGAAGCATTAGAATTTTGCTTTAAAAATATTGCTGGAATCAGCAAGTGAGCCCTTAAATGAGTTATTTATATCTTAGAATATAATTGAAATTTTCAGAGACAATAGTTTTTGCAATTGACTTCCAGTTGATGATTCGTTATGGGCCCGACTCAAGGCTAAAAGGTATTATTGGCTTAACTGGCTTTTGAACTCAGGGCTCAAGCAAAGAATAAAAATGCTGACGTTAGACAATGTGCTGAGGGTAAGAAACAAACAAACAAGCTAAAACCACAGAACAACGCAGAATAGGGAAAGTCATGACACATGGATTCATATTTTTTCTAACCTGCAAAAATGGGGTTGGATTCGTAATACTTTGCAAGCTTGAGAGTGCTCTGTGGTGGGATTCTGGGGCAGTGTGCTCCTCTAGTAACGGAGGAATCGACTTTAATTACAACTACTTATTTATCTGCCAAAATTTGTAAAAAAACCCTGATTATTGCAGATAGCGTGTAGCAGAGGAGGTTGTGCTGTGAGAATGGAGAGCAAGCAGCAAAAAGGTTTAGTTTCTCCATTTTGAATAAAGCAGGTGCTGACACCCTTCTATCAAGGAGAAGCCACTGCAAGGTTAAAACATGAGTATATCTGCAAAAAAATAACCTGAGTCAGCTAGTGGTTTCTTTAGGTCTCAGTAGAAGCATGATGTGCTCTCTCCATCCGGTTTACCTGTCCCCTTGTAACTGATGTACGTTTGACCAGAAAAAATTCACAGCACAGTCAATACCATCTGTTTGCAACTGTTGTGATGGATTTCAATAAGTGCCCATATTTTGAAGGACTTGTGAAAATATTGACGATAAGGGTTGATAACCAGCACCATCATAAACATTGATGATTTTTCCTAATGTGAATAAAAAGCAGATTCATTGAAACATTGGCCAAATATTGAGGAAACTACTGAATTACATATGCCACAGTGTGTAGTGATGTGGCTTGATGCAATCCCAGTGCAGCTGGAGGACAGTATCTTGTTGAATTAAAAGGCTTTTTGAATAAGGGGTGGACAAAGCAGCTCAGGAGCTTCTCTGCTGTTTGTTCAGAGCCTGCAGCACCAGGCACAGGCAGTGTGGGCAGCCCTGCAGGGCAGCCAGAGGCACTGTGGTGTGAGGAGGGGGGACAGCTAAACAGCAGCACACTTTGGGACTGAAGCTCACTGAGGACAGCAAGTGTGGGAATAACAGACATCAGTGGCATTCAGAGCAGGTTGTTAGTATTGGACAGAAAGAGATCTGCTGGCAATTCCAATTTTGGGAGTCTCAAATTTTGTTTCATTGGTGCGTGTTAAAAGTATCTAAATTATAAATGTATAAAATATGGGCAGTTAATTTGCTTTGACATTTCTAGAATTCTCTTTCCATTCATATCTGTGGAAAGAAAAGTGGTTTTTTTCCTGGTCAGTCTGATCTCAGGTTTCTTTCTTCTTTGTCTTTTGGCTCAGAATTAAAACTGAAAAATCAGTTCATTCCATATACTATCACCTGGCTGGATGCAGCTGAATTTGTGGGAACTTAGGTCTGCCACTAGTACAGTTTGTAATAAAAGAAAAACTTGGCACTTGTGTAACCCTTACTAAGAATGGAAAAACCCTAAATTGCTTTATACCTTAATTCTTTAATTATTGCTCATATTATCTTCGCTTGTAAGTAAAATGTGGATAACTCTCCAGATCCATTTCTACACCACTTGCTGTAGGAACCCTAAACCTACTGTGTTGTATTAAATTAAAGCTAGGTTCACTGGAAGGTGACAATATATCTCTTCAGCCTGCACAACTGCAGTACCTTATTACTTTATTATACAGCAGTAGTGGTTGTAATAAGTCTTGCTTAAAAAGGACAGATATCCATTATTTGTCTATTTGAAGTCTTTACTGGCTGAAAAGGCTTTGCCAAGCTGTGTTTTATGGGAAGTTAAGTTACTGCAAAATTTAAAATGTCTTTTATTTTGGGACAATAATCAGTTGCAATCCAGCTAAAGCAGTTATAATTCTCCGTTGACACACACATTTCAGGCTAATGGCTTGAACCATGGCCCAGTGAACTTGGTGGAAACTATTAATTTGCATCAGTAGATTCTACATCAAGTTCCTAATGAATGTTTTATTCACTTTAAAGACTTTACTTAGCTTTACTTCCATCTTATTGACTTCAGTAATACTCTTTCTCAACTTAATCTGTGTGGACACTTAAAAAATATTTGTTATTGCAGGGTATAAAATAACAAGGTGTTTTACTTTTTCCACTGGTAATTTCCATAAATTTTAAAGGCTGCTGTATATGTTTTTTGTTCTTAAGATGCTTATTGTATAACCCATGTAATTTGGCACATGGAATAAGATAAAGATATTGTGCACATAGCATTAATGTTTTTGTTTTGTGATAAATGCAGTAATGGAATTTAATATTTTTGCTTTAAAGCTCCTTTTTAGACTAGTAGAGGACTTTTAGTCAATGATAGTCTTGTATTTTTTAAACACGTGGTCAATGTAGAAATCTGTGAGTGAACACAAGGAGTTATATGTACTTTAAGTCTATGATTTTACTGTTTATGTAAGTATCAGCATATTTTTTCACAATTTAGAAATGGGGAGCTGGAAGAGTTAATTAAAAATCCTAAGCTTGTTATGAAACAAGTTCATACTCACATAGGCAGTCTCTGGGCTCTGACAGAATGCAATGAGGCTTGTAGTCATGGTTAATATTGGCTTATTGCACTTCTCTTGTTTTGTACCCAGGTGAAATGTCAACAAAAATGCCAAACATTAAACTGAAAATTGATCCTCGGAATCTGCAGATCCAGACATTTACAGTGGAGAAATTACTGGAACCACTGATAATTCAGGTATTTTAGAGTTGCAGAAAGTAAGCTGGATAACCGTAGAGTGAAGGGAATAAGACTGAAGAACTTTTGACTAAAGACATTATTCTGAAAGTCACACCCACAGCTCTTCTGCACTTGGCACTTTACTCTGGCTCAGGAGCTCTGTAGGGCTCTGCCTTCCAGATTTGGTCATTCCTTTGGTCACTTCCAACTTTGCCACTCAGTCTGTCATAGTAAATGCTGCATGTTCTAGCTGGTCTCTTACACAGTGTTACCTAGATGCTTACATGTAGAATACACTGCAAATGGATTTCCAATGCATGAAATAAGTAATTCTTTAAAAATAAAGTTGTATTTTCCCCATTTGAAGCTTTGCCTCTCCCTAATTCATCCAATTTATTTTCTTTTATTAATTATTCATTGTCATATTTGAATTTTTTTCCTTTGGTCTTTTTCTCCCCTACTCATTTTTCCCTTCTGCAAGGTTGCTTTCCTCAGAAAGTAATCTTTTCTATCGTGACTTCATTTCCAGCTACTATTAACTGAGCTGCCTCTCTCTCATTTGTCTGCCTTTATTTATTTTTGCCTGGATGTGATTGATGGTGTAAAAACCCTCAGTCAACAGGTCAGTGGTTTGTGGAAGTCGTCAAGGATATGTGGATGGGTTATAAAATTAATTTCAAAGCAGTAAGAATAGATGTCTTGATAGAATGAATTTAAAAACCTCTTACAGACCGGTAGGTCAGACTGTGCTCAGGCAGCTGCAACTCTGTGGGTGTTCTTAGAGGAGGTAAAGAAAAATAAATTTTAGTTAGAGTTTTGCCAGATCAAAGAAACCTTGCAAAACAAAGAAAGTGCAGTTCCAGAATAAAACAAAGAAACCGTCTAAGTTTTGGGTTTTTTTCCCTCCCGGCTCTTCTCAAGCAGTGAAAAGTTTGAGGCTGTTCAAATTAGAAATGCTTTAGTTCTAAGAGAAAATTTTGACAGTCTTTTCCCTCTCTTAAGCTTAATGCTTTGCTTGTTCCAGACCTGTGGAAGGAAAACTTATGTTTTGAGTGGATCCTTCAAAAGGAAAGATCAATAGGAATATTAAAAATACAAAAATAGGGATTAAAGCTCATACACAATGAAGGGTGATTGAAAGGCTGGAAAGGTTATAATTGAAAATTAATCTGTGATTAGAAAAAGAATCAGACTAGTCACAGATAAAAATTATGTTATTGCCATATTCACTTTAGCAATTGCTGTTTGGAACACGGTTTAACTTTATTTTGAGATTTCTGTGTTTATTTATTTATTTAATAGTCTTGTAATGCTGTGGCAGGAAAAAAGCAATGGAAGTGCTTAAGGTTCTCTGAAGTCTGTTCTAGCCAGTTATGCTAAATGTTAGGACAGTCATTAGACTAACAGCATCAATAAAGGAAAAAAAACGGAGGCAAAGCCAGCCTGGGAAGTAACTAGGAAGTAGCTGTGGAAATAGCTGCAAATCACTTGCTGAATTGACTCTCCTCCCTGCAGTGTGCAATTGGCAGTGGTGATTACTATGAAACTCTGAAATCAGTATAGCAGCTGTTTTGTGTAAAACCCTCTCTGAGCTGGCAACTTCTCCATCCTTGGAATAAAACAATGTCCCTAAATTGCCCTGGGGGTTTCCCTCTGTCTGTGGTCTATATTTTATTCCAGGTGTTTTGAGGATTAGTTGTGAAAGGAAGGCTTCTTAGTCTAGTTCTTAATCAGTGCATCTGGCGTATTAAAAAAGGTAGTTGTCAAAGTTAGCATAGTTCAGCTGACACAATGTATAAAAAATCCTTGCATTTTGCAGTCCCTTGGATCACTGATGAAAAACAGGCAAGTTCAAAGGCTTGTGTTCCCACCTGTCATCCACACCACAGACGTTTGCTCACAGGGAAAACACACTGTTGATTTTAGTTCCACATATGGTGAGTTTACCTTCTGCTCACTGGGTGGGATTAGCCAGTGTTTAGTTTTATGGGCAGTACTTCAGATTTGAAACAGTAGGCAGGGGTTCTGCTGTTGTCATTAGATCTCTGAGTTTATGTCTTGTTTTTCTTAAATGTCTAGGGATTGACATCTAGTTACACTGAACTCCATTGTTAACAAAAAAGAATGTTTTATGGTTGATTCTTAAAAATACTTTTTATATTAAGATAAAAGTGAACCAAATATTGTGATACTCAAGGTATCAAGACATTGCTTCCTGAACTACTGCAGTATTAAGAGATTGTCTCGAAGTGCTGCCAGTAACTGAATATAGCATTGGAAGAACTGCTTTAGAGTTTCCTAGAAACTTAGTATTTAGCATAACCATGACCCCACAAGAAACCCCACCCCTTCAGCCTAATAAGTTATGGCAATATCAGGGAACAGTGGCGCAATTCAGCTTTGTAAATGGTGGCATGTGGCCTAGAAAATGGCTTAGAAGCTCCTTGTGCCTTCAGCACAACTGTGTTGCTCCTACTAGAGCTAGGCTGGGGGAGCTGCTGTGCATGGCAACAAGAAGATGTTCATAACTGGGAAATCCATGAGCAGGAATAACGGGGATATGTTTTTCTTTTCTCTTATAATGATATCAGTGACTGTGTCTTCTGCCACTACAGTACAAGTTCTGCTGACAATGGCACACTGTATTAGTCCGTGGTTCGGTTCTTTCTGGGTAGGATTGTATAAAGATTTTCTATTCCTCATTGGGGTTCTGCGTTAGAGAATTCAGAGTAATTTTTCTGTTTTCCGTAATCTCCATGAGCAAAGAGTTATCTAACAGATTTTTACTTGTATTTGAGATCAGCTGCTGCCTCCAATATTTCCTGACAGTGATGACCCTGAAGATGCAGGGTCTTACAGTCAAGAGCTTTCACCTGCAGGAATGATACTTTTTAAATACTTTTTAATTTGTTTTATTTCCTTTCCTCCTCAACATATCAATGAAGAGTGTATAGAATTATATTTTAGATTAAAAAAAAAAACTACAGTAAAGATCTACAAAGTAGAGTACATTATTTTCTAGTGAAATAGTGATTAAATACTTAAAATTTAAAAAAAACCTCCTTTTATTTGATAGATTTTTTGGACTGCTTCTAATTTTTGATGATGTTTTATGCCTTTCTTATTGGAAATATTAGCTTGTAATCTGTAACTCATTCTTAAAGATATAGTCATTGAAATGATCTTAAATGCTCTAAAACTGACATTGGAAGGTTTGCAAAAGTAAAAGATAAAGATTTTTATTCCCAGTGCATTCTCTACCAGCTGGCTGATTTATGTGCAATAAATAATTCAATTTTCTTCCTTTTAGCCACAGTCAGAAAAATATCCAAGCCTTTAACAATCTGAGCCAGAGTTAATTATGTTGCTTTCTCCCTTGTGACATGCCAGAGCAGTTGATGGCAAGTGGATGTTCCTATTCCCCCTCAAATTGCATGAATGGTACAGGGGTCAGGGCTTTTATGTTTATAGGCATGTTTATAGAAATGTTAACGGAGGAAATTCATCAGTTATGTTTAGAAGTAATGATTCAGGAAAAGCACTCAAGTGCATGAATTCGTGGACAAGATCTGAAGGTGAGCTAAGGCACATGTAGCACTGTACTGCCCATGTTCTGCCAGAAGGAACAGGAGGATTAAAAGGTATCATTGAACTTAATGAAAATAAGATGTGCTTTAAAATATCTGTACAACACTTAAGAAAAATGTTTTTGGAGTCTTTCCCTAGTTTTACAGCTCAAGCAGTGCCTTAGAGAATAGTCTTTCAGAAACATTCTGTTGAAGTCTGGAGGCTGTATTCAGATGATGAAGAATGTGGAGTGGGATGGTCTATAAAAACAAGTTCTTTATGGATGTTGAAGTGCATTGGTAAAAATACAATTTGGTCTAAGCTGCAGTAAATCTAAATTCTGGGCAAATTGATGTACAGTTTTAATGTTGAGATCACCCTGAAGAATTTGGAGGTGTTGAGCTCTGGCCACTGGGATACCCCTTTGATAAGAAGAGAAAGCATTCTGAAAGGTGTCTATACTCATTTTGGATATTTGTTCTGGGTAAGATCTTGCAAGTCTTATGTTGGAAGTATGGGAAGTCCCAGCACTTCTGGGGAGAAAGAACCTGTGGGTGCTGGCTGATACAGCAGCTGAACATGAGCCAGCGTGTGCCCAGGTGACCAAGAAGGCCAGCGGGAGCCTGGCTTGTATCAGAAATGGTGTGGCCAGCAGGACAGCAGTGATTGTGCAATGGTGAGGCAACACCTTGAGTCCTGTGTTCAGTTTTGGGCCCCTCATGACAAGAAGGACATCGAGGTGCTGGAGCCTGTCCCGGGAAGGGCAAAGGAGCTGGGGAAAGGACTGGAGCACAAGTCTTATGAAGAGCAGCTGAGGGAGCTGAGGGGGCTCAGCCTGGGGAAAAGGAGGCTCGGAGGTACCTTCTTGCTCTCTCCAACTCCCTTACAGGAGGCCGTGGCCAGGTGGGATTGGTCTCTTCTCCCAAGTAATGCATGCTAAGAGAAGAGGAAATGGCTGCAAGTTGCACCGAGGAAAGTTTAGATTGGATATTAAGAAACGTTCTTTCCCTGAGTGTCCAGCACTGGAAGAGGCTGCCAAGGGACACAGTGGAGTCACCCTCCCTGGAAATATTCAGAAAGCACGTGGATGTAGTGTTTTATGGGACATGGTTTAGTGGTGCACTTGGCAATGTTAGCTTGACAGCTGGATTTGATGATTTCGGGGGTCTTTTCCTACTTAATGGTTCTGTGATTCCTGCCTTGCTGAAGCCTCCTCAGACAGCACTATTTTTTTGTTTTTTTTTTTTTTTTATTATGAGCAGCTTTTAAAACAAGCAGTGGCAGGAGTTGGCATCAGGGTTAATAGAACAGTGACATTTCTGTTAACTTTGCTTTGATGCTATAGAAGGAGGAACACAAGGATGACACATATTGAGTAAAATTGTGTCAGATTGAATTTGCCCATTCTTGGTATTTGTGCTGAGCTTGCCTGTCTGCCTCTAAAGCAGAGGAAATAGCTTTGCTTATTCTTAATTATATTTTTTAAAATTTTAATAAAAGTATAAATTCACTTGTAGAACTTAAATAATTATTGTCTCTTGTGCTTCTTTTAAATGTAGGTTACAACATTAGTGAACTGTCCACAGAATCCTTCTAGTAAGAAAAAGGGCCGTTCCAAAAGAGCTCGTGTGTTGCTTGCTTCTGTGGAAGAAGCCACTTGGAATCTGTTGGACAAGGGAGAAAAAATTGCCAAGGAAGCGGTTGTGTTTAAAGAGGAACTTCATGCAGCTCTTACTGATGTGCAGAAAGAGAGTAAGTAAACAATTCAGGCCCCACAAGGAATTGGTTTAACTATGCCTGGTGTCAAAGTGAAGCTGGGATATCTGTAGTAAATGTGTTGTGGTGTGCAAATGTCTGAACTTGGAGTCTAATTGTATATTCTGGGATACCACCTATAAGGAGGTAAAGTGTGCAGGCTGGGCCCCATTGGGAAAAAATACATGTATCAGTGGAAGTTTTGTTGTTTGGAATGTGGTTTTTTTTTTCCTTTTATGAGGACAGGATGCCTCTTGATCATTTTAGTGGCTGTTAAGCACAACTGAAAGTTAATGTATATTTTAACTTAAAAACAATTGTTCATCTGAATCTCAGATTAAGGCCTTCTAAATCTTCCCTTTTTTATGCATTAGTAAGGATTTCATTTGGGAAGGTGTAATAGTCCCGTGTGGAGGTATGTTTTGAGAGTAGGAGGAAGATGGATCCTTTACTCTACCATAAGTCATCCCCTCCTGGTAGAGCAGCTCTTCTCTCTGAGGAGCTCTCTCTGAGGTGACTTGTGTCATATTTTGTGTGCTCCTGACTTAATCTCTCAATTTTGTACCTGATTCCCAGAACTAGGCTAGTTTTTGTGATGGAACTTAATCAGGTTTTTCTTTAAATTTGAATTTACTTTATTTGTTCATCTCGCACATGCAGCTGGGGTGGTTTCTGAGTCTCTGCTGCTGCTCAGGGCAGTGTTTACTTGCCTTTGGCTTCCTCTGAATCTAGAGATGGCTGTGGTTTAGAGTTTGATCTCTGCATATGGTGTCTGAGATACCTTAAAGTCCTTTGTGATTAAAAGCGTTATGACCAGCAAGTATCACTGTTATCTGTCACACTGAGCAGCTGAGGCTCTTACAAAATCATTCATTTTGGAGAAGCCTTAAAATGTTAGCCCATCCATTACAGGCTGATAACATAAGGTAAGAATAAAAGATAGAGTTTTATATTGATTTTTATACATAGATAAATTGAAAATGTGAAATATTTTTATATTACTTATTGATTCTCAGCCAAGACCAGAGGTAACTACAAAAATAAATAAAACATAAAGTAGATTATATATACCTCATATATTTTAAAACAAAGTTAAGTCCATGTTATCACCTATCATTATGTAATGATGAAGTGAGTGGTTGCAGCTCATCGCCCTTCAAGGATTTGCCAAACTGCACAGGTTAGTTTTAAGAAATTGTTGAAACAATTGTAAAAGAGGTAGCAGTTTCTTAATTTTGCAGATATTTTTAACTTATGAAGCTGTGTGCTATTTTTAATTTGGGGTATGCCACATCATATGTAACTTTATTGCCTGTTATTCAGGCCACATTCTGCTGCTGTTAAATGTCTCATGTTATTTACTTCAAGCTCTTTGAAGGGATGTGAATCATCAGCTGTGCTTGCATGTGGTCACCTGCCATGCAGCTCATAGCATACAGTATTTAATTTTCTGTGGGCATAATTTTCTGTGGTGACTTGCTGTCACCCTGATTTTTCAGCCTTTTGATGTTTTCATTTTTTGTGATAAAGTTTCTCAGGCAGTTTCATGTAAACACGCAGATGTTTTCTTAACTGTCCTTTTGTTTTTCATTCTTTTCTCCTGGAAGGAGAAAGGTTTGATGGACCTTTTCATTGTGTTGGAGAGGTGGTGACCTCATTCTCCAATCCACGGTCATTCCCAAAAGTCTACATAATACGAAAATCAAAATAAAGCTCTCTCTTCTTTGCCTTTTCCCAGGCTAGAGTTTGCTGTGTCTCTGTGATTCGTGTTGTGCTCTATTGTGACAACTGGCAGGCACTTCTATTAATACAATCTTAAATTAATTAGGAAGTTTTGCACATGGCTACAGCTTGTATTTCCTGGATGATACAATTTTGAAGAAATGCTTTAGATAATTTCACTCACATCAACCAAACTCAGATTTGCACACTGAGATCTGGAAAGAATAAATACTGTCTCACCTCCTCTTGCATTTTACCACATGCAGAATTTGTTCAGTTGGGGATGCAACATGAGCATTAAATGCTTATTCCTTTTGAGTGTCAATTGCCAGTGTGAAAATGCTCCTTTGTTACTTTTAGAGCTCATTAATTTGGGGCTCCTTTTAAAGGAGTGATAGACTTCTTTCAATCTGCTGCTGATAATCCTATTCACAATAATTCTTTGGAGAATAAAGGAGCAAATGAATGGGATAAAAATGAAGAGTGGGGGTAATATTTGGTTTATTTAATTAGTCTGTGTGTGATTCATGGCCTTCAGAAATCACGACATGGATGTGGCTTCACTGACTACAGCTTGCTCTTGGCGCTGTCATTAGATGAGATTTTGGAGTCTCAAATTAAATTGAATTCTGTTAGTGACCTGTGAAAAAAGATGTTACTATAATGGATGACAGACATGTTACCTGGTTAAATACAGTGTCTGCTTCCTTTGACATCTGCAAAGTTTTACTGAAGATTTATAGGCTTGGAGCCGATAATTTTAATAGAGGTTCCCTGCATTTTTCTTTGTTTCCTCTCAAGAAAGTACTTTTTAAGGCCTACTCACATCTTGATAACATCTTCTGGAACTCTGCTAAATGGGGCAGCAGGAAGTTTTGTGAGTGGTGGACTGTATGCATCATCCAGAAATCCACTGGCCTAGTAACTGAAGAACTGCCATTATTTCCTGTTGGTCTGATTTGGTGAAGCTTTGTTAGAGGCTGCTTACGTCCACAGTTTAATTTTAAAATAATGTAATAAACCCCGAAGTAAGTGCATTAAAAAACTCTCACTGAGAGATTTCATGTGCTTGCAGCATTTCAAAAGATTGTCTTCTAATTCAATGTTCTGTGGAATGCCTGAGCCCTATGCAAAGAGTGTAGGAAGCATTGTTCAACCCTGACTGCTTCTCACACTAAATATCAGTCTTGAATTCATGTCCTGATTCTGAGATTTAATCAATTTTAGGGCAAAACAGTGATGCTGTTCATGTGGTGTAATGTTGCTGTAAAGATCTGAAGTCTTATCGTTATTCTTAGGATGATGAGTTTTTGCATTTATGTGAAGGTGTGATGGCTCACAGTTCTCAAACAGTTACATGGGCATAACTGAAATGTCTGGTATTTACTGCCATTGTGGACTGACTATATATAGTCAGAAACACAACAGTTGTTGTCTGCCTTGTTTCTATGTATTGCAGTGTCAGTGTTTCTTGTGTTTAGCTGTTATCATGCTCAAGTGTGTTCCCAGATAAACCTGTCATCCCACAGAGCAGTGAGTTGAAAGCAAGTTACTTGCTGGAATTACATTTTGAGCCCTAAGTTACTCTTTAAAAGGAAATTCTAACAAATACTTTGATGTTTTGAATGGCCATATTTAATGTCTTTTGATATTAAACAGAGGAGGCAAGAGTTTGATGGCATGGAAAACACTACCATTCACTGGCAAGAAATTGAGAGCTTACTTAAAAGGGCATTTACTAAAGGAAGGATATAGGGATCTTTTGTATCACACAATGTTCTTGTTTGTCCCTCCTCTCCTCTTAAAAGTAAACTTAATTTTTGCATCCTAGATGAAAAAGTACATATGTGTATTCTGCATCTAAGGGACTTCCATTCTGGGAGGCAGAACTTAAATGGCGTAAAATAATCTGTGCTGTACACTCCTTTCATCAAGCCAAGAGCAGTTGCCCTGCAGAATAGCTTTTGACATCAGCATCACTGGATCAGGTGCCCCTGAGTGGGAAAGGGAATGAAGAGGTGGGTGTAAGGCATGATGGGGATGTGTGGTGGCTCTGATTACACATTAGGAAGAACTGGATAAGATGTGGAAGTGGAACTTCCTGATATGCAGTGGTGAAATAGTTGCTATGCAACAGAATCCAGTGGTATCTGAGTGGGATAAGAGACTGTGTGGCAGGAGAGAAATGTCCTGTAGCAGTTCCAGAAAGCTATTGTGAGAATCTGAGTTATCACGGTGTTGAATATTAGGAACATGCAGGAGGTATCAATCTGCTGTGCCCTGACACTGCTAGTGTCATTTCAGCTGGCTGGCTGAAGCAGAATTCTTTTATTTGCTGTAGCAGATGGAGATGGTGTTTGTAGGAACAGAACAGGTGATTATACTGGCGACTTGTATTGTTTAATCTTGTGTTTTTAGAAAGGGTAGGTTGTTCTGTGCTGTGATGTGACCTTGACTCACAACTTTCTCTGGTACTTATTCTGCTTAAGGTGTTAGTTCATGCCTGCAGAATTTGAGGTTGCATGTACTAGTGTAAAAAGAACTAATAAGTGTTCTGTTATTGGTGAGACCCCATGTGGAATACTGTATTCAGCTCTGGGGCCCTCAGCATAAGAAGGACATGGACCTGTTGGAGCTAGTCCAGAGGAGGCTGCAAAGACAGGTTGGGAGAGCTGGGCTTACTCAGCCTGCGGAGAAAGCTCTAGGGAAACATTACCGGAGCCTCTCAGAACCCAAGAGGGACCTACAAGAGATCTGGAGAGAGACTTTCTGCAAGTGGGAAAGGCTTTAAACTGACAGAGGGTGTTTTAGATCAGATGCTAGGAAGAAATTCTTCACTATGAAAATGCTGAGGCACTGTCACAGGATGCCCAGAGAAGCTGTGGCTGCCCCATCCGTGGAAGTGTCCAAGGCCAGGTTGGATGGTGCTTGCAGCAGCCTTGGGCTACTGGAAAGTGTCCCTGCCTTTGGCAGGGGGATTGGAACTACATGATCTTCGAGGTCTCTTCCAACCCAAAGCATTCTAGGATTCTATATTATATACCATTGAAGGTTTTTTCTTGTCTGTTTGTATTTCTGGTCTCTCAAGTTTGAGACTGAAATGTTGGGAATTCGTTCTACTTACTTTGGTATGTCTGTCCCCTCCGGAGTAAATGAGCTCCTGTTGTCAACTGTCTCTGGAATTGTAAAGCCATCAGCCTCTAAATAGTGCAGTTCAGGAGTAGGTGGCAGGACTTTTCTTGGCAACAGTACCTCCTTGTGGGAGGACACAAGAATGGCATAAAAGTCACTGCATTCCATGTGCATTTCACACTGGTGCAGTTAAAATAAAAAAAATGAGATGAGAAAGCCAGTAAATGCCTATAGAAGAGAGAAAAATGTGATACTTGGGTGGGATTTCAAAAGGAGAAAGAAAATCTATTCAAATAAATAAAAGAAGAAAGCATAATTTTGTTGATCTTTCCTAAACCAATGAAGAGCACTTGGCTGTTGTCAGTGTGATGCTGAGCACTGTCTCTGAGGGGTGCTCACTGCCTGTGGTTGGTGGTGTTGTTGCAGTCTCTGTACAGACACAGCCTGGCATGAGCTGTCAGCTAATCGCCAACAGGCTCACAGTTCACTTGTTTTTAAAGGAATTTTCATGTAAGTTTTTGGATATTTTTGGTGCTGGATAAAGTGTGTGAATCCTCTAACTTTTTAAAAAATTACCTGCGGCTGAACAGTGTTTTTACATTTCCCTGTGCCTGAGCAGATTTTTGTAGGCATGTGTAAGTAACAGTCATTTGACACAGAGGCAGCTGATCAGCTGATGGTAGAGCAACATTTACTTTGGGAGTCATCTTATCTGGGTGTCTTGGAAACATCTGCCTGACAGTAATTGTGTAGTTATGATAGATCCTGGCTTTGGTTCTTTGAATTGCTTTTTGTTTGATTGTCTAAAATAATTGAAATACTGTGAATGCTGCTGTCTGTCTGAATTCCTATTTGTGCCACTAAAAGGACATTTTTTGTGTTTTATTGTTTGAGACAAATGTAATTATGGAAGAATATCCACTTGATGGGAATATAAATAAAAATAGATTAAATTGCATCAGATTGTCATGCTGTCTACTGCAATTTAAGAAAGATTCAACATCATGTTGTTGTTGGAGCTGTCATTTTCTGCGGTTTGTACTTGTAGCTCCTATCTGTCTAGGAGCCTGCATCTCATGGCTCTGTTTGAGGGTTATGATTTTGTGTTCATCTGGCCATCCCAGCTTATGTCATGCTCATTTCTAAGGGCTTGGTCATATTCAGATCCTCCTGACTTGTGTTTGCTCACAGAATTGCAGAGTGTTGTGGAGTGGAAGGGACCGCTGAGGGTCATCTGGTCCAATGCCCCAGGTCAGGTAGGGCCAGCAGTCTGCCCAGGACCATGTCCAGTCCGATTTTTAACATCTTCCAGGATGGAATACTCCACAGCCTTCCTGGTTGGCCTGTGCCACTGCTGAGTCACTCTCGCAGTGAAAAAACATTTTCTGATGCTTACATGGAATCTCCTGTGCGTCAGTTTGTGCCCATTGCTTCTCCTCCTTCTTACTGGGCACCACTGAGAACAGTCTGGCTCCATCTCCTTTTCACCTCCCTCCAGGTATTTATGGTGTTTGTCACTGTTGTCCGTATTGTTGAATTTCATTTACCAAACTTCACACTGCAGAGCAATATATTGTTGTCTACTGTTACTAGCAGTTACTATCTTCATGGCACAAATTCCACATTATGTCAGTCAGATGTTTGAGTGTATGAGGTTTTCATTCCATTAACTTGTATTTGTAATGAGAAGGGCAGTATTTGATTCCCTTCTGTGACCAGGAATTATTTAATAGCAAGGACACCAAAGTACATAGTCATATAACAAGTAGTGACTAGAAAAGTTTAACAAAGCTCCTGGCTTTGTTGTGTACAGTAAAGAGTAATAGTGTGAAAGCCAAGGGAATTATTTCAGAATTAAATCATGCTGTAGAAGAGAAAGGGAACATCATGGAAGATGTGGAACATTAACCAGCATGATCTGTAATAACTGACCTTCATTTCCAGGCATTAGGGCAAGATAGAGATGCCAAATTTATTGGCAATACTTGTGACTTGCCAAATAAATGACGGAACTTCAACGACTTTCTTTCCTCTGGGTGTTGTGATCCAGCCTAAGGAAATTTGTCTTTCTTTTGCAGGTCAGGCCTTGCAGGTGTCAGCAGAGGCATTCACCAGGGATCCCTGCTCCCTGCCCAGGAGGCAGGCTGTTGTCCCAGCAGCTCGCTCCCTGCTGGCCGCTGTCACCAGGCTCCTCATTCTGGCCGACATGGTGGATGTGGCCTATCTGCTGCAGCACCTGACTGTGGTGAGTAATGCTCTGCTCACCCTGCTCACCGAGGCTTCTGTTAGCCACAGGTGTGTCTGCTCAGGGCTCTCTGGGCATGGAAAACTCTGTACTTCAGCCTTGCAGGTCTCATGCACATAACACCTGGGGCAGCTGGGGTAATAGTAGATTCTAATTGAGATTTGTAAATGGACCAAAAAAACCTCATCTACTTGCAGCTCAGCATATTTGATTTATTTCTGGTCCTTTTATTTTCCACTAATACTTTCAGTAATTTATAAGAGACTGATAAAACCATAAATTTCTGTTGGCTTCCTAATATTTCTGGGCACAGATGAATAATCAGTGCCACCTCTCATGATGCCTCATGCCACGAGAGAACAGAGTGACTTAGAGGACCATGTGGAAGCAAGTTCAATTTGGTGAGGATGAAAGAATGAAAATTTGGCTCCAAATCAGAGTAGGAAAAGTATTTAATAATAAAACAATATTTTGTGGGTTTCAATTCTGGGCTTGAAAGATTTGCCACTGACAACTGCTAGAGATGCACCACAGGCTAAATTAACACCGACCTGTAGAAACTTCTGTGTTGTTCTGTATGTTTAAATTTGTCAGCTATAATAGGAATGGCCTATGTCCTTTGTACTGTTTGTGGAAAATGTTCTTAAATTATGATATTTTTCACGGTTATCTATTACATTTTTAATGTTTATTTTCATAATCCTAGATGCTCTCTTATGAGATGTTTTGAGTATATTTTACATGAGAGAACTAAAATTAGGTGGTTTTCCTTACTAGAGTTTGAGTATTTCTAAACGCCCATCTAATTCACTTCATGTTTTCCATCTGAAAATGAAAACAGAAAATAACTGAAAGTGGTGAAAAGATGCAGAGTATCATTTAGGAAAAACTCCAGCACTGTAGAGTGCCATTAAATTATCATCATCTTCCATATTTCCTCTTAATAGGCGGGAGAACTGAAACTGTAAATAAACCCTTTAAAATAAATTAATGTGATATGACACTCAGAAATGCCTGTGCAAAAACTCACCCTAGTTGTTAGAGGAAAATGTTACGTTTTGAAAATCTGTTTAGGCTGTGCTCTGGCTGTTGAACTTGCCAACAGTGGTATTAGCTGTAATATTGTCTTTTTATGTTGACATCTAATTAGGAAATAGACTTAATGTAATTTCAATGTATGCCATTGAACATCCCTCAGTTTCTAACAACTTTTGGTCACAGCTAACTGAGCCAGATTTAAATGCAATTAAATATTTTAATGAATTTCAACTTGGCTCTATTCTAAGTGTTTAACTGAAATCATTATACTTTAGAACTCCCTTAGGAATTCAGTTTGTCTTCAACATGGACTTGCTCCCACAAAAACACATTGTATTCACACAGTGTCAAAGTAGACCTTGTCTCTGCTGTATCAGCTCTAATATTCTTGGATTTTGCAAGTTCATATGCCTTGGAAATCAACTCCATAAAAGTCTTTAGCCGTTTTTTTTTTTGCACTTGTTCTAAAACCTTAATACTTCTACCATATCACCCTGTTGTTCAGACATGGGTGTTATAGCTGTTACCAATTAAGAGATGGGAAATTTCATTGCTCTTTATTTCCATGTCTCTGGGCACTGTAATTTTCATGGGGTAGAATGAAGACAAAATGAATTTGAAAAATTAAAAAAAAAAGTAATAGTAGAATAAAAGACATAAAAATACTAATCAAGGACCTTTTCTTATTTGCATGTATAAAATGAAAGAAGTTGTTTCAGCATCATCAAAGAACTGTGTACAGTATTAGTGAGGTCTTGCTCAGTATGAAGTATTTAATGGGGAATTATCCATTTAAGTATCTAATATTTTTCCAACCCATTTATCAAAGAGTGCTGAAAGTGTTTAGTCTTGGTCACTCACTAAAATTAGTTAATTCCAACAATGACATTTAAAACTATGCCTTTTTCTACTGACAGAATACACTCTGGATCATTAATTTCTTCAGTAACCTGGGAATAAAAATAGAAAGAAAACAAAGAGAGTGTGACTGGCTGTCATAGAAAGCCTCATCTGTTGTTCCCTGTCACATCTGCTTGTTGATGTATATCTAGGTAAAAAGGGTGAACCTCAGCTGTCTCCTTCCAGTTTATGTAGTCTCTAACAATATTGTTTTCTCTACATTTTGCTTAGACTTAGGAGTGTTATTGATTTCTGTGTAATAAAGTCTTAATATTAAACAGTGTGTAATACTGAATATTTTTTCTCACAAAAATACGGACGTGACTTCTCAAAACTAGAAATAACAGGTAAGTGAGTTTGAAATGATTTGATAATCCTGGGAGGAATTTCAAACCAAATGTTCAAAAACCTAGCTTTGTGAACTGGAAATCAGCTTGTTTAGAAGTTTTGCTAAAAAAGTGGAGAGAATTTTGGCTGTTTAATGAATTCTATCAGATCTTCACCAAGCAAAGAGTGAATAAATCTGTGTGTAAATAATGCTTACTAGATGCCAGTACAAACTCTCAGTGACTGATCACATTCTGGCACAGAACACTTCTGGCCACATGTGGAATTCACAGTTCTGTAAGACTCTGAGCGTGCAGTGCCAACAGGAAGATCCTTTTAGAGTTCACTGAAAAAATAAAGTACATCACACCAAAAAGAAAGATTTTCCTTCTTTAAATAACTTTCTTTTTTAATACAGGGAAGAGTTTAAATACATACCTATCTCTGTCTGAGTTTCCAGGCTTAAAGAGTAAGTCTCTAAAGAAACAGCTGAGTTCTGAAAAATGTGGTCAGACAAAGGGCTGTCTTGTGTATTGCACTCTCTGATTCAGAGCTGTGTTAGCAGCTCATCCGTTATGGTTACTAATGCTCGATAGTATTTAATTAAGTGAATTAACAGACTAATGGAATTGCTTAAATGTATTGATCAGAAGAGAACAGCAGGAAAATAACAGGTTTGGAGAATTTCATTCAAAGAGCATTGGCAGTCTGTCTTTCTCTAATCGGTTTCAGATCATGCTGAGCCAACATGTTTTATCTGCCTTTTTCCCTTTCATGTCATGCTTGTAGATTTACTGTGCAAGTCTTCATATTTTTCATGAATGCCTCAGACAGCATGATCTTTACAAAATGCTTGCTTAGAGTTATTTAAAACTCCTGCCAGGGAAAAAAAAAAGAATGGATAAAGAAGCAACTTGTGAAGTTGGGCTCTGTGAGCATAGTGCTGTCTGTTCATCTCTTTTCTGCAGAATATTCATCAGCATTAAAAATGTTCTGAGCAAGAACTCGGTAGGGTTACATGGAATGAAAGAGTAAAGTCATCTTGGGCTGCTCCATGCTTCAGGCTTAGGGGCTTGGTTCAACTCCCAGAACGTGCTTAATTGATCCAGATCCCTGTGTGGAGCCCTGCTGCCCTCCAGTAGATCACTTTGGCACGTGGACTTGTGTGAGTCTTAGATGGTGTAGCCGGTCACGAAACATTTCATTTTAGATTGGGGGGGGATTAGTTGTGCTCCCCATCCCTGTGCTCAACTTCAGGGGGTTGGGTACCTGGAAAACAACTGGTCCTGCTGCTAAAGACTGAGACAGAGAAATGCGTCAGACTTTTCTGCTTTCTGTCACTGTGTTTCCCCCTGCACTCAGTAAATGATGGAGATTATCCTTAGCCCTCCATTTGTTCCAAATGTGTTTATAGAAACCTTGTTTTCTACAGCAGTAGTCAGATTAAATTCTTACTTCTTGCCACCTTCCTTTGTTGGGCATGAGTCAGTCCCATGGCAGGGGAACTTCTGGAGCATAAGGACTGTTAAGAAGGTGACAGGAGTCTTTCAGAGAAGATTTGGCTTCTCCTTTGGTTCACACTCCTCTTTATTTTCTCATCAGATAGAGATTCCTGCTACCAATCAGAGGTTTGTCTGTGGTATGTGGGATGCAGTTGTTTGGAATCAGGGCTAGAGTGTTTATCATCATGCTCTCCAAATTCCGTGGCATTCTGTGATGTGCAGAAAATAACAGAGGAAAAGCGGCTTCCAAAGAATTGCTTTTAAGAGCTGGCTTTTTTGAAGTGAGCATCCTTTTGAGTGCAGCAGGAATCTGGATTCACTTCTGTGCTTGGTATAGGAGCCTCTTGACTGCTCCTTTGTAACTTGAAAAATTAAATAATTGTCAAGCTGTGGTATGATAAATTCTGAGTAGAATGTTAAATTGTGAACATAAAGCTTGGGGAGATCTGTAACACAAAGGTGGTTTGTAGCATAGGTTAATACAATGCTTGAAGTCAGCAGAAGTACAAGTGAGTGTGAGAAATCCATATTGTGTCTGGTGATGAAGTTGGAAGGTGGGATATTAGAAAAGCAGAGGCCTATTTGAAATAATTGTTTGGACTGTGCAGATGCCTGCATGCTCCAGTCAGTGACCAGCGCTCCACTGCACTGACTCTCTTTGAACCTGTCAGGGAAAGAATGTTGCTAAAGGCTTGTCTGTTACTGTGTTTGGCCTCTACAGCAGTGAAATGCTGTGCTTATAAGAGAATAATGTGGAAGTAGTGTTCTGAAATTTCCTTCTCTAGAGTGCTATTATGGGAAGGCAAATTCTAGGCTGGGAAAATAATCCTGGGAAATTATCTTCTCCTGGCACATTATTTATTGGTAGTATAGTAACAAAGTTGGTGTAATGTAGAATGGCTTGTCTGATCAACAATTCAAGCATGCAGAGATCATTCTGATCTAGAGAAATGTATTTTATAACTCACTTGTGCTTTGAGACCGAGAAATGAGGAAATGCATGCAAAACAAACAGTATCTGCTTTATCATCAGAGTGTATGTCTTCAGATCTTCTTAATATGACAGCAAAATCATCTGATACTTTCTGAATGGAAAAAGCTGTGAGCTGCTTTCTGTAAACCTCTCCAAAGGAGGCACATTACCCATTCCATTACAGCAAAATGGGAGAAGAGCAGCTTCTTTCTCATAAGTATGTATGTTCAGTAATTGGAATTTAAGAGAGGTTGTGAAATTTTTTTTCCAACCATATCGCTGGGTAATTTAAATAGTACATTTAGTTAAGATTTAGTCTTTTAAAGAACCAGTACCTTATCAAAACAGGAAGGTATTTTTTTTAATGAACAGCTTCCTTATGTCAAAATGGAAGTAAAATTTGCTTCTTGTCCTTAATTCAATTCATATTAATCCATATGAAAATAAAGAGAAATATTTTATCAATAGAAAAAATAGTTCAGTGCTACTGTACTGCCCTGTGCAGTGGAAGATGGTAATATTGATAGTCTGAAATACAAATACTCTTTGACTTGTGCAACTATAGATAAGCAAAAAAGAGCCATTTCTCCTAATTCCTAGGTAACAGAGTGGCTTTTTGCAGCACTGGCCCTAAATCTAAACCAGCTGTGTAGAAGGAAACTATGTAAAGGAAGGGCAGCAGACCCTTTGATTACATCATCTTTAAAAAGCTAGACTCCCAGGCAAGTGACATTAAAGGTGTGTGCAGTAGCATCATGCACACACTGGAGAAGCAGTATCTGCTGCTCCCATCCCTCTTCCTGTTTATATGGCGATTGTCAGGTGGTTACTCAGAATATGGCTTTGTACTCTGTATTTAGTGATGTTGCTTCCCACATTTCTGAATTATAAGCAATGAAGCACTTTGTACTGCATGTTTATAATCTCATAATTCTTTGTCCTGGCCTCTTGTTTAGCTGGTAAGGCATTAATTTTCATGGCTCATGTTGAAGATGAAACATAGTAAATTTTGGCTTAAGCAGTGTCACAATTTTAGTATGATTATTTAGTTTAATGCGATTTAATTTTGAGATGTGCAGCCACTTTGTCTCAGCCTCTTTTCTTTGAACTCATTGCCTCATTTTCATTACATATGACAGCAGAGCAGAAGTGCCAAGGCTCCTGAACGTAGGTAGAAGGATAGTGGAGAAAACCCTCAAAAATGCAGTGTCAGGAGCTCATAAAGACAGCAGAGGATTCTCAGCTGTTAATCTGCTTTACTGCAGGAGAAACTTCAGTCAGAGCTCACCTCTCATGTTTGACATTGCAGTGTATAAGATGTGAGACCAAAGTCAGTCCTGATGCATACAGTCATACTTACTAATTAGATAAACCATGGTCAGTATCTGAGAGGAGGCTGCAGGACTTTACCTTGCACTAATCAGGAACATCATACTTGCAAGGAGGCTGTGTTGTAACACTTTTCCGGCCCATCCACATTTGTGATCCTTATCACTTTCACAGTTCTTGATGGTATTTGTTGCTTTGTGATGCCTAAAATGGGACAGTGAGAGTTGCTTCACTTAGCTGAAGCATTCACTGAGTTGGTTTCCAGTTGGATGAGCACGGAGCCTTCATTCAGCCATGTCTTGATGGTGCCTGCTCAGGACATTGGGGCTGCTGTGTTACTCACCCTGTGTTATAAGGCCAAGGTGCTGGGCTCTGGTTCTGCTTTTGGTAGGTCTGGGGTTTCCTGTTAAAGGAATGCTGTGATATTAATGGATATAAAGTCATGCTCTTCTCTTTAAGGTACAAAGTTGTTTATGCACTATCTGTGCTGTGAAGTTATCTGTGGTAACTGATAAAATCCAATAAAATCATAGAGATATGATTTTATCATGGAGGGAAAATCAGTCCACGTAGCTACCTAGCTGTGCCACCAAGAGGGAGAGTAGTAAAGGAATGCTACTTCTCACCTTCCAGAAACTGTTCAAAGCACTTTGCAAACATAACAGGCAGAAAAGAGCTTCTGTGAATCTCTTATGATTATTTCTGTTTGGTTATTGGTAAGAGAAAAAAAAGTCAGGAATTCTATTTCTTTTCATCTCTAGACAGGAGAGATGAGAGAATTTTTTTACCACTCACCTCACAATGCTGGTTCACACTGATAGAAGTATGATGGAGAAAGATCCAGATGTATTTTTAAGTTTAACACATGTGCTGATAACCTTTGTATGTCCAAGGCACAGTTTTCTGATTTCCTGCTGATGACAGTGGAAAAAGCGTATCTATGTTTTCTTAAAATTGCTTGGTTGGTTTTTTATTTACTTTTGAATTTAATTTTTAAAAAGTGTTTCTCCCTTGCATCTAAAGACAAATGCGGATGTTCTGGTAGTTATCCATCCATTTTATTGAAGCACGTTGCCCTTATTAATTTGATTGTATTTGCTCATGTTCTCATGCTGCTTCTTATGTCTCTTTCCAGAGAGCCAAATGTATTATTAATGTTTAAGTTGCTGCAGGACATAAGGAAGTGAGTGATCTTGCTAGCAGAGCTCCTGCTAATGAAGAATTGAAGCTGTGGGATTAAGTACATCCTTAAAAGGATGCTGATGATGATGATTCTGCAACTGTATTGTAGTCTAACATGCTGATGATTATTTAAAAAAGAAAAAAGACACCTCAGTAAAATACTGTACCTTATGTTTATTTAGGGAGTGTGGGAATCATTGGAGACCTTATCTCTGTATTATTCAATCCCACAACAGGGTGCAACAGCTTTGGGCTAAGTTCTGGAAAAATATGTCATGGTTTGAAGCAGAAGGTGCATGATGAACTTGCCAGAGACATTATAAGCAGTTTCTTACTCATGTGAAAAAAAGCAAAGACTGTGGAGTGCTTTTGGTCACCTTAAACTGAACTCAGGTCTCGTTTGCAGATGTTGCACTTAAGTTGCTTCCAGCGGAGGGGTTAGCCAGGATTGGGAGTTGATGGAAGCAAACATAGTAAATGCAAGGCTTTTAGGTCAGCTCTGGAGCAGAAATAAAATCTGAAAACAAGAAGTCATACAAAAATTGGAAGAAAATTAATTCAAACAGAAAATGATAGAGAATATTGCAGTTTTGTGTTAGCATGTGTGTTCTGTGAGCCATGTGGGTACAGAATTCAGGAACAAATACTTTGGGTGAGAAAGTTTTATTTTATTTTTTTGGTAGCAAACACTTTAAATGCAGCTAGAAAGTCTCCAGTTAACCTCTAGTAGTGCTGAATGAGGTAGAGTAAGATAAATTACAAATAGATAAAAACACTGCCTTAACTTGCCTTTTGGTTATGAGACTGGAATAAATGCTGCAGAATGGCAAACAAGATGTGCTAACTTGCCTGAAGGCTCCATGCAAGTTGTTGTAAATTGTCAGTGGAAATCCACCAAGGAGAAGTACCTGGGGGCTTTTTAGCATCAGGTACAGCTTGGGCTTGAGCAGAGTCACTTGCTCAGGAATGAGGGGCTCCGGAGCCATGATCAGCATTGGCTGTCATCAGTTATGTTGTCATCTTCTTAAAGAGGGACAGATGAGTGGAGGTTTGGCTTTGTATTCTTTTTTTTTTTTTTGTCCTTTTGCTCCTGTGGTTCATTATTCCAATTCAGTGGCTGTAGTTTAAGCAAAAGTATAGGGAAATGTGGGTTTTAGTTACTACAGAAGTGCTTGGTTTTCCAGAACTCACTGGAAAGCAATCCATTGCCTCATTCCCTGGGCACTGGTACCACAGGTGAGCTTCACCTACAGGCCCTGGAACTGCAGTAGGATCAGTCAGTCTTTTGGAAGGATTTACAAGCATGTAGTTCTTCCTGATTAGATCAGTGTAAATACATGTTTATAGACTTGCTTGTGATGGTAATCACAGTGATAACAAAATATTACTGAGCAACCTGCAGCTTTGCAGCCATCACATGCTCATGAGGTGAAGAAGGGTATTTCCAGTATTTACCATTTACATTACAGGTATTTAATGAAAACAGCAAGTCAGAGGAGAAGGCTCGTGATTTCCTGAAGGTAGCAAGGAAGCTGGACCTCCAATTCTCTTCTGACACAATTCTTAACCTTTCTGTTACAGTTCCTACAGCTGGGCTGGCGTTGTGCATCTCTGAAAAATACCAGTCCTATTTTTAATAGTAGTGTATGCATGAAAGAAGTTTTAAATTTAAAAATAAGGTCTATAATGAAGTATAATTTGAGTTGTCACAGCTTTCATGCAGAATGTGGGCACATTGCCCAAGGTGATTATCCAGTCTTAAATTACTCTTAAGTAAATTAACTTCATAAGAAGCACCCTGTGATTTCTAAGTTATACTGTTGTGCTTGATGGAATGAGTTCATGGCCTGTAAAGTTGCATACACTTTCCTTAGTTGAAAAGAAAGTATTTAAATCTATGTGAATGTATTACTTCCTGGAACTTGGCATAGAAAAAGAACTAACCTTTAGAGATTGATTGCTTGTGTTTAGTCTGACCTATGAAGTTAGAGGACTTTATTTAATTGAGGGGGGCATATGTACAATGCTTTTAATTCTGTGATTGGTTTCAAAACAAAATTGTAGGAATAAATGGAAGGTTAGAGGTGACAAAGCTCAATAGCCTTAGCATTTAATAGAAAATAATTGTAATACAGAATGAAACACAGCAAGTGTATGAATGATAATTTTTTGTTGGTTTTGTTTTTTTATTTTCCTTCACAGTTTCAAAGAACATTTGAATCTTTAAGAAATGTATCCAGTAAATCTGATCTACAGAAAACCTACCAAAAGTTTCAAAAAGATCTGGAAAATCTTGATTACTTGGCATACAAACGTCAGCAGGTAAGACCATGGATGCTTGTAAGAAGACAGAATGCTGGGCATAAACAGTGTGGGTGGTAAAACTGCTGTGTTTGATGGCCTTACTGTTGTGTCAGTTGGGTTTTGTGCTTTGTGCAGTGTCAGGTAAGGCAGCCTGAGGGGGGCAAGTCTACTTAATGCATATGGTGCTGGACTGCCTGGGTTTTGGTTTTTAAGCAGAGAGAAGCACAGGCAAAACAAGTAAGTGAGACTTAGCAGACATTAAGAGTTGCATTGACATGTAATTTTCTAAATGGCAAGTGTATAGAGGTACTATTTACAATGTTTTACTTGAAAAATTAAACAAATCCACCTAAGTTAATGGAATCCAATACTTCCTGTGCATGCAAACCACTATTTTTTTCGTCTTTAGAAATGAATTTATGAGGTTAGTATGCATCAAACGTTGAACTGCACGTGGTTTTTGACTTGTGTTTGCAAGATCAAGGTTAAATTGAATTGTTAACATGTATTTAATGTTGGATATTCTGTCACTTATCTATAGCTTATGTGAAAATATCAGCTCTCATTATGGGTATTCAGTAATTTTTTTCTCTTGATGATAAAATAAGACTTTATGTCTTCTAGAGCATGAGGGTAAAAGCTGTAACATTTCTATGTAAGGGTCATTGTGGTTTGTGTTTTCCTGAATTCTGTCACTTGGTGTCAGTGTTGTAAAACAGTTTGTGTGCTTGGGGCCAGTCACTTGCAGCTATTTATGTAATTCATTAGATTACCTGTGTCTTAGTTAATTTGCATTGGTTATCTGAACAGTAGTTACATGGTTATGGTAAGGAGTGTTCACCTGCTTGTTGATACCGAGATTTTCATTTCAGTAGAACTTGCATTGAGGGATTTGAAAAGTGTATGTATGTATTTAGTGTAGAAAATGCTTTGAATTGTGTTCTGCTTTAAAAAGAACATAATCTTCTTGTGAAAAGATTGAGAATTGGTTGGATTTCTATGCAAAAATCACTGACCTAGTTTGGGATTGAAACTGTTGTGAGTTTGGGACATGTTTATGGAGTGTGCATATTTAATTGGTAACAATTTATATGCACTTGTATTAGGTTAAAGGTATATTCATAGTCCCTCTGGAAAAATGCTGAGTAACTGCATCTGTTTGGAGACAAATGTTTGTATATGATCTGAGTGTGAATCCATTGGTGGTAAAATAAGTGGTTTATATGCTGAAAGCAATAAATGTTGCTTTTGAAAGAAATACAGTTATCTGCTTCTGTACCTTTTCTTCAAACATGAGCCATGAAGTGCTATATAGCAATGTACTTCTTCAGTGGGAAAGTTTCCAAGACAGATGTTCAACATGTCCCACATCAACTCTGCTTAATAAATATAGACCAAACTTCTATGAGTGGTAGCAGTATACAAGTGGCAAACTTGTTTGGGGTGATGGTTGGGCAGCATCCAGTAGAGAAATTCCTTTGGGTTGAGAATATCTGTTTATAGCCAGGCTGCATTTTGAAATGTGTCAGGAGATACCTTTGTCTGAGAAATGTAGATTTTCTTTCTTGTCCAGGAGATAATCTGGCAATTCCTTTGAATTAAACAGGCTTTTAATCTCCTTGATACTGTGTCGTCTCTGAAATTTGACAAAAAAGAATAGCTACATGCCACAATGAGTACTAAAACTTACTCTCTTGTTCTGTGACTTCGTGGAATGTTGCCAGTAAAAGCTAAGTAAAGCTTACATTGGTTTGTATCAACCTAAATATTACCACTTTGCAATATTAATATTTTCAGGGGAAGTGAGAGGACAAAATGTTAAAGCACTTGGGGATGAGGTGGGACTTAGTGACAGATCCCAGCTCTGCTCTTGGGACACTTCCTTTTCTCTTATCGTGCGTCTTTGTTGCTGTTGAAGGGAAGTTGTCCATATATTGTTCAGCTGGAATGGCACTGGTTTAAGGCTGTTTATTATAATTATCTTACTGTAAGATCATTTAAGGAGTGTTGGGCAATAGCTGCAACAAAAATGGACTTAGAGTGAATTCAGTGGTTATTTAGCACCTGTCAAATTGAAAAGTTGCCACCATTGCTGCTGTTCTTAGTGCTAACAGTGCCTTTAGGATGCCTGTAGCAGTGCAGGCTGTAATCCAAGGATATTCAGTTTTTGACTAGAAGCTTCCATCAACGTGGTCATCTTATAGTTGACAACAGGACTTTAGTGTGTGCACACACACAAAAGCAGTATCCTGTTGCAAAGTATTCTGATTTTAATTATTCTGATTTGCTTGTTTGATGTTGATTGTATGTCCTCAAGGAAATTGTGTGTTAAAGAACTGAATCTATGGGAAATCATTTTGGTTAATCCATTTAAAAAATAATTTTAGGATTTCTTTCTGATGTTTGTTATATTTAGAAATGTTTTTAAAAATTGTGTTGGAAACTGAAGGAGATAAGGGCTGTATCAAAGATATTTATGAGGCACACAGTGATTTACTTCACTCATAGGAAATAGTGCTTCCAGAAGATGGAGCAGAGCTATTTTCTGTTTCACACAATTCCTTGTTATCAGTACTGCAGTTGGCTTCATGATCCTACAGGTCATTTTGAAAGTTTTAATTCTGAATGAAGACTTGCTTCTTCAGTCAAATGGTACTTCCTTTTTTGTTAAAATGGATTAAATGCAGTTTTATTCTTCACCTTTGATTGTTGACTTTGGTGGGAGAGAATCAGAAGAGTGAAAGTGAGAACTTATGGGTTGATAAAGTAATTTCAACAGATAAAGCAAAATCGTGCACACAAAGAGAGCAGAACTAGGAACTGATTCCCCACCTCCCATGGCTGGGCAGGTGTTCATCCATCCCGAGGAGAGCAGGGTCCCATCACGTGTGACAGTGACAGGGGAAGACAAACTCCAGCACACTGAATGTCCTCCTTCCTTCTTCTCCTCCCCCCCCAGCTCTGTGTGCTGAGCATGGCCCCACAGGGTCTGGGATATCCCTTGGGTCATTTGGGGTCAGCTGTCCTGGCTGTGTCCCCTCCCAGCTCCTCGTGCCCTCACAGCCCCTCCCTGGTGGGGTCAGGTGAGGGCCAGAGGAGGCCTTGGCTCAGTGTAAGCTCTGCTCAGCAATGACCAAAACATTCCTGTGTTACCAACACTGCTTCCAGCACAAATCCAAAACACAGCCCAGACTGGTCTGAAGAAAACTAACTATACCCCAGCCAAAACCAGCACAGTGTGAGATTTGTTCACTGAAGTGCTCCACTCCAGCAGCTGGGGACAAGTTTTCAGAAGAGATTATCACTTATCAACTGGCAGGTTTATTTTGTGGCAAACCCTTTAAAAGTATGCTGAAAATTGGAGGGAGTTCAGGGTGAATAATTTATTGTCAAGAAAACAAGCATGGTGATAGAAAGCTTGCATGACTGAGCTCCTTAAGTTATCTAGAAAAGGTTATGGCTTAGAAATGTCAGGAATAGAGGTACTTAACTAAATCTTTATTCTGGTACACAGAAATAAGAGCCAATGGATGGAAGTCAGACAAGTTCAGACCAGAAAACAAATGAACATTTTCGACAGTTAACTACTGAGAAGGCTTAGTTAAGAGGTGCAGTACATTAAACACTGCTTGTAGCCTTTCTGTCCATTATCCATGCCTTTTGAAAAGATACGAAATAACTGAGATACAAATTAAAGAGCAGGAATTCTGGATCTTTCTATGGCTTGTGCTATTGAATGAATTTGAATGAGAATTCACTTTTTTTTTCTCTCCAGACTTAAGAATGACAGTACATTTGGTTGGTTGTTGGAGGGTAAAGGCAGAATTATGTCTTCTGAATTGCCATTGTGAGTTAATGAATGGATGAATTTGTTCACTTTTGTATTTACCACTCCACCACTGTCTCATCTTTTAGATTTTAGGGTTGGATGTGTTGAGATATTGTTTAAGAATTTTCAAAGAAGCCTTGTACTTTACTCCAGGGTAATTTTAAGGACATATAGGCATTTGAGTCCCACTAGATTTCTGAAAACGCCTTCTTTTGTTTTCTCCTTTAATATGTAGTCACAGAGTATTGATTATAAAATGAGACTATAGGTTACATTTCCAGTATTGTGGCTGCTTATCTCCCCTTTACACAGGAACAACATCTGTCATGTTTTGTAATTAAAATAGTTGATACATGCATTCATTTTTTAAAAAAACAAACAACAAATCAGTCTTGGTAGCTAAGAGAGTGAAAAATTATGACAGTTTTGTTCTCAGCCACCTGACTTGTTTTAGTAATTCCCTGATTATAGTTCTGTCAATTGGTCCTTGCTTCTGTCTGTCCTTGTATCTCTGTGGCTTGCTTAATGGATGAAGAGGTTTTCCTTTTCCCTGCTCAGATGAAAGTGCTCATATTCCCTGTGCTTATAATTTTTTATATGTATGGAGAGTGGTAGGGGGAAGACTTTCATATCAGCATTGCCTCAGCCTGTGCCATAGTTTTAACAGCTCCCTTGTTCAGTTGGATTTGTGTCTGTCAGTTCCAGGCTTGAATGATTTTAGTTGTTATCTCCATGAGTGTGATTTTTCTGTCTTTGCATGGATGCTAAACCTCTGAGGAAAAAAGTCATACCTCCCCTCATCTTTCCAAACTCAAACTGTTGCTGTTCCTGTGAATTAGTTTTGGCTGTGCCCAAGATGTCTTCAGTTTGGATAAAATATTCCAGTCTAGTCTTGTCTCTGATAAATGTAGCTGAAATGTCGTGGGAGCCAAGGAGGGATGATGCTTGACGTTCAACCAAGAAGTCCCCAGGTAATTTAACAACAAACAAGCAATACAAAACTGAGTGTTACAGTGGGAAGGAAATGAGATCTTCAGCTAGAAATTAAATTACAGAGACAACTAAGTAATGTTAAAAGGGCATGACTTTAAAAGCTGTAGAGAATTTGGAGTGCATTCCATGGGGGACTTGGATACACCACTGTTTTTGTACATGAACATTTGCTATGGTACCGTATATATCTCCTATATGTAATTTGATGTGTTGGGTGGTTTATCTCAGTGGTGGGTAGTGGCTAAGTTTAGAACTCTATTCTCTCAGTAGACTGGAAACCAGTTTATTTTTTTCCTCCTAATGAAATAGAATGATACTTCAGGTGATATATTTATGCTAATGTGGGATAAAACCAGAATTTAGAGATTGTAAATGGGGTCAGAGTCTAAGGAGAATGGTTCTTAATGAAGCAGTGATAATTGGTTTTAGGACAATTGCAGCAGTGTCTCAAGGGAAAAAACAAAACTGTAGTGTTACAGAGCAGGAGTGAGGTGAGCTTTTTCACTTTCCTGTGAAGTGTTTCCTATTTGGTTGTTTCAAATCATACATTGTGCAGCTGACTGTTCCTGCCTACATGTGATGACTTGTGCCTATCCTTAATGTATCCTGTCTGAGAGCAGCACACCTATTTATGAACATTACTGTGAGTTCAAATCCTGGCCTACAGTGCACTAATGGTTCCTTCCCTCCCCCTCTCCATCAGGAAGTCCTTTTGCCTTTTCTCTTCTTTTCTTTTCTCTTGTTTTCTTTTGCTCCATGGTGACGCACCCAAAACAGACCCTTGCAGAAAATGATTTAATGCATTTCTGTAGTTGCAGAGAATCATTGGTAATTGTTCTGAAGAAATCTCCATTGATTCCAGAGAAATTTAATCGCTTTTTCCCCATTTATTTATGTAAAAGTCCTGTGATGCTGTCAGAATCTAGTCATATTATGAGATATTTGCTACTAATCCTATGACTACAAACCCAGACTAATTTGGCGAGACTTGATCTGGACAAAACTGCAGTGGCTATTACTCATTCCTGGATTTATTTCTAGATGAATAAAATAGTGTCTTTCATTATTTTCTGTAATGGTTTTTCCTCAGGAATCTAAGTGTAGCTGACTGAACTAATTGCTTGGTTTCTGTCCTTGAAGAAGGACCAGTCAAGTTTGTTTCCTTTCAGTCTCCCATTGTCATGCAGATCTCCACTGGGTTCCTTGGTAGCAAGGAGTGTTCGGGAGCTTTGTCATCAGCCCCTGAGTTCTCTGTCATCCCCGGATGGGTGCATTCAGCCCACTCCATATGAAACACATTGCTGTTTATTTGGCAGGTTTTTGTCATGCCTCTCCAAGAGAGCCGGCATTAAACTGCAGTGGCTTTTAGAATTTCACATAGTTCTTCCTCCTTTGTTACAATCAAGTCTTAGAAATGTAACAGTTGTGCATGATAAGCAATATTTATATTTGGACGAGGTCTAAGTGCTGACTTCCTACTCTGGAAATAATTAAGGAACGTTATTTTCAAAGGCTGTGCTGAGTTCTTTGTCCCTCTCCTACATCTACAGCTTTGTATGTTTTTATGGGTTGAAATCATCACCTAGTAAAGTGATACACGATTCTTAACCATGTTTGAAGGAGAAAATACATACCCTAATTTTCTGGGAAGTAACATATCTGCATATTCTCTGGAAAAAGCAAGATTTAGAGAGGATGCTTCCTTTATTGAATACTATAAAAATGATGTATGTGCTATTCTGATTTGGTATTTTTTCTTTCTTTTTTTTTTTTTTAATTAAATGGCTTGGAGCATTTAAAAATGGCTTGGAGCATATAAAAAAATTCTTTACTGAATTGTCAGGGAAAAAAAGGGAAGTGGGAGATACATATATAAATGTCTTGTAAATATTTTCAAATTTGCTTTCTCACCTTCAGCAAGCCTCTTAGTACCAGATCTACTGGAGGACATCACTAAATGCCTCCATCCAAGAGTTGAAGATTTATAGGTATATAAGGACTTGCCAGTAAGATTCTGTGGATATTTGAAGTTCCTTTTTTCAGGCTATGACAGATTAATGTCCGACTAGGTAAAAAGTTCAGTGTGAGGACAACTGACATTTTTACAGGCTCAGAGACAGTATGTAGCATATAGTCTGAGGTACTGTTTTTGTTTGTGGTGGGAGGTTTTTTTTTTTTTTGGTTTGGGGATTGGGGGTTTTTTTGTGCTTTCTTTTTTCTTGGTATGAGAAAAACTGCTATTTAGATGCTGAAAGGATGCAAGTTAGAAGTGCAATAACAGTTTGGAATGCAGAGCTCTGGTTACTGAAGAGTGGCTAATGAATGATGTTATGTCCTGGTGAAAATGACAGTAATAGTAGTTTGTGAAATAGTTATCTGAGGGGAATGTTATATTGTATTGATCCCAGCCTGACAGACATACACCAGCTTCTCACAGAAAGATAAAGTCTCATATAAAATGTTTCTCTGCTTTGGTGCTTCATAAAAATCAGATTAGATGAAATGCATAGCCTTGCAAAATAACTAAGCTGTGAATGGAAAATGGTTTTGAGAGCATAATGCTTGGGAATGATGGACAAATCCTGCAGGAGCACTGTTACTGATGTGTTTGCTCCAGGAATTCGTAGCTGGCAACAGCCAAAGCAGACTGCCACGAGCAGTTGTGTCTTGCTGTCTTTATCTGAAGGCTGACCTTGTGGTGCAGTTACTGTGGCCATAGTACTTGGCCATTCTTCAGTGCTTTAGTAGGTAGAACATCAATATGGGAAATAAAAAACTTGAATTTTGTGCAGGGTGTAGGGTTTTTTTTCTCATGTGGTAGCAGGTTGGGAGGTAGAGGTGGAGATCACTATGTCTCCTGTGAAACTCAAGTTCTGTAACCAGTTAGGATTATGTACCAGGGGACCTTCTTAGTTTTTCCCTGGCTCACAACCTTGTTTTGAGGGAAGAACTCGTTAGCTCTGTTTATGAGGGTTCTGACCCTTGGTAATCATTCAGCCTTTGGATTCCAGCTGTTCTGGCTAAGCTGGAACAATGCTACACAGAGCTGAAAAAAACCTAAAAGAGAGAAATCACTGTTACATACCCTGACAAATTATTTATTAATCTTGCCTCGAGTCTAAGACAATATTCCTATTTTGTGGTAGTCTGTGTGACCTTGTCAAGTTGGCCACTTAGTCCTTCTTTTTATATTGTCTCTCCTGTACACATCCCTGCCCCTTGTCCTGCACGTTCTGCGTCAAGTTGCTTTCGGTATTTGGCATTTGCATAATCCCACATGTAGTTTCCCTCTAAAACTCACTGGTCATTAAGCACTTAAATTTCTTATCCAGTTGCCCTGCATCTCTTTTTGCTTACTTTGTCTCCTTCTTCATCCAAGCCTTTGTCATCTGTCATCCACACCTCATTTCTGTCGATGCATTCATTCATTTTGCTCACGGAAAGGTGCTTATCACATTACATTCAAACAAACACAACAACACCACCCCCACAGATGCTATCTCCTGTTTTCGTGTCTGTCTATGTTTAAACAACGCCGTGCTGTTGGGGAGGTGTTCACGTAGGGTCTGAAGGTTCACCAGGAAGAGTTGGAGTGTGTGCATGTTTGGACAGGCAGGTCACAGGGATATTGTGCATGCAGGAAGGAGGGCAGAGGATGGGTCATGACAGAGGGCACTGCCCTAACCTAATTTTGGCCTTCCTGACCTTGACTTCCTCCTTTCCATCCCTCTGGAATTCCAGGTCGTTGTCACAGTGTCGTGGTTTCTCTTTCTAGTGTTTCACAGAAGTGATGAACATTGTACATGCCTCTGTACATGTACTGAAATCACACAGTTAAAGCTGGAAAAAACCACAGGAACTTCCTCATTTTCCCTGCGGGCGGCAGTGAGGTAGGAGCCCCCTTCCCAGCCAGGCCAGGCCTGGAGGCCCTGCTGGGGCTGGGCCCTTTCCCCTGGGCTGGGCCTTCCCCCAGCGCCCCTCCATGGGTTGCCGGGCAGGGAGAGAGGGGCAGGGGGGCTGTGCTGCGGAGCCCAAAGGAACCAGCCTTGCTAACGTGGGGCTGATCCCCACACACCCCCAGCCCGGGGCCCAGCCCAGCCCGCCGGGCCCCAGGAGCAGCCCAGGGACGGCGCGGGGATTTTTACCCTGTGGAAGGGAAAGCTGCCATGGAGATCGGGCCCCTGAGAGCAGAGTGGCCTCCCTGCAGCCGCAGTTCCTGCTGCAGGGGTCACAGGACCATCTGCAGGCCCTGGGTGAGATGTTAACCCCTTCAGTGCTCCAGTCCTCACTCCAGTGAGAGAAAGGAACCAGATGAGAGCCAGTGTAAAGGAGCGACGTGAGACATTGAGGTCAATTGACTCAGTGAGAAAGAAGTCAAGCCCCAGATGGGAGGGATGAAGAGATGCTGAAAACCTGTTGCGAGTTATGGAAAAAAAGACTCTTTTTCTTGTAATGCATGAGACTATTGGGGAGATGAAAAGTTCAAATTTGAGCAAGGGTGATCTTACTCAAGAAGATCTGCAAGGGGTCTGCTTGCTGAAGTAAGCAGATGATGAAGGAGCTGTGATCCCATGAGGAGCTTGAACAGAGAAAGAGAGAAGATGAGATCCTGTGCCCTCAGGAGAGAAGAAGATGATCTCTGTTCCCCGGGATGAAGATGATCTTTTGAGCTAGAGAATGAGAATCTTTTCTCTTTCGAACTGCTCATCTTTAAAACAGTAACCTCAAAGTTGACATGGCCCATAAACACAGCTCTGGGAAGGTTGTGGAAATGGGAAGGGCTTCACAAAGCAGGTTTTCCCTGGGCATGTGCTCGTGAAGACATTGAAAGCCACAAGAGAACTTTTTTTTCCTTTGTGGAGAAGTTTTCCATAACATGGACAAGAAGGACTTCTCTCCCTGAGAGGGTTGAGGAAAGACTATTTTATAGGTGGTGAACTGACTGGAAATTTTAGGTTTTGTTTCTTTAGTTTGACAGTGGCAAGGAAATGGTTGTGAGGGGGAGGAGAAAGTGTCTGAAGGGTTTGTTTTGAGTCTTACTTTTCTTTTCCTTTTAGTTACTGTTAATAAAACTTTCTTTATACTTTCTTGAAGTTTTGAGCCTGTTTTGCCTTTCTCCTAGAAAAGGAGTGCATTGGTGATTGGCCAGAACTGAAACCCACCACAATCAGTGGTGCATTGATTGAAGACATTCAAAATTGAGAAATTCTAAAATTGGTGAACCAAAACCACTACTACACACAGAACAGCCAAAATGCATCTGATTGACTGTGATATATAGGTCTGCCATCACTGGCTCTTTTTCTCATCAGGGACTTGGGAGAGCAGTCAGACCTTGGTCTTGCTTGATGGGGCTCACTAAGCTCTAATATTTTCCTTTATTTGCTATCCAGCTTTATTTAGAACATAAGTCTGTGTTGTAAGTTCTTCATGGTTTGAGAGTGCTACAGCTGGTTACTTTCAGCTATCAGTGGCTATTACTCAGCTGATCTAGCTTGAAGTTTGTCTTTATGTGATTTAGTGAAGTTGGCCTTTACAGATGGTCAGTATATAAGAAAACTCTCTTTGTAGGTAAGATTTTGACACTTGTAACAGTGCTTTTATAGCTCATAACAATAAATTCTGCTGGCGGTGGGACAGTGAAAGCTTTCCTACATCAAATTTAAATTTATTTCCTTGAGTAAGAACATTTGAGTTTTTTCTGCATTAATGTAACCATGGATCTAACTTTGTAAGAACAAGAGATATTATGTAATAAAATCTTACTTCAGTCAAGACTTATATATGAAACAACAATTATATTAATTTTAACTGTAACTTGGTTGGTTAGCACTGGAGGAAAGATGATGCTTTTTGATTTGTGGGAGAGAGAAGTACAAACTGTACTACAGGACAATCTTACGTAGTTTATTTTAGCTAGATGACAAATGGTTGGGAAAAAAAAAAGTACATTTATTAGCTTACATTATCTGCAGTTATGAAACTCAGCACTGGATTCAGTAGAGGTGGAAAAGGTTAAGAGACCACATAATCAAAGAGTACAGTTATGTATCTTTTCAGGTAAAGAGAACTGGAGGCTATGATCTCCTGGTGATGATTCCCTCTTTTGTTTCTGGGAGCTGGGAAGGAGGTATCTGAGCAGTTCCTGCAGAAGATGTGTCTGAAGTGCAGAGTCTTTTTGATTATCTTAAAAATACACTGCAGCATTTTGTCTCTTCTGCTAAGTTAGTAGAGGTCAAAAAGTTATTTCAGGATCTGAAAAGATTATGCAGCCTTCCATTAAAGTTTCTTACTGATCATTAATTTGTAGACAAATAACAGATGTACCTGTCTCTGGGTAAAATTCCTGGCAAAAGTGACATTTTCATTAAAAGCCAGCATTCTTACAGCAGTACTTTGTACGTCAAGAATCTGAATCTAAATGGAGAGCTAAATTCCCTGTAACTAAAATTTGATTGCAGATCAAAATCTTGGAGATGCTTATGATATTTTGTTGCTAAATTAATAGAGAGAGAGGATAGGTATGGAGACAATATAAGGAGTAATTACTCCTCTATTTCCTGTCCCCCCCCCCCCAAGTTTTACAGGCAGGTTATATTTTTTAAACACAAGCAAAATGATAGCCAGGTGTCCTTCTCCACTTGAGCCTTTCCCCTGTGAAATCACTGGGAGTGTCTGTGGGAGAAGTGAACTGCTTTTCATCATGGGAGGGTGGGTGTATTCCCTGCTGTGGTGTGAAGAGATTGAACCTGGGCGGTTTGGGAGGGGAGTTAGTGAGAACAACAACTGAAGGCATGCTAAAGAGCTCTTGATCCTGGCCTTGGCCACCTTCTTGACTTAGTGAAAATAAAATGGAAAGATTTTTATTTGCTTTGGAAAATGGTTCATTAGAATTGCAAAGAGCTAGCTGAGAAGCTGTTCAGAATCTTGAAAAGGTTAGAACAAATGAAAATGAATTTAAAGAAGTGTGTGTACCTGTGCCTGTATGCTACATGAATCTTGCCTCAGTAGTCAGGGTAGTCTAGAAAGGCAATCTGCTCCCATCCTAAGTGTCTTTAATAGTTTAGGGGAGAAATGACAGATGCTTCTGACGTAGTTACAAAATTAAAGCAGTTATCAAGGGAGGGAGAAAAAACAATTCTGAAAATAAAATATAGACAGTAATAATGTAAAAAAAGATACGAACAATACTGGAGTCCTCCAAAGAAGATGCAGAAGAGAAGTATTTTAAGATAATTCAAAGTAACTTGAATAAATTCTCTCTATGTCCTTCATTCACTACCTTTAGTAGCTCATTTCTTCACTGCTTTTTGTAGTGTCAGTACAACAGCTCTTAAAGACTTTGTAAGCTGAGATCAGCCTTAACCCATCTTACAGGAGTCTTGGAAGGGGTGTTTCTAGGAATGAGATTCTAAAAAATGTTCTTAGAAATGGCACTTCAAGCATTTCTGCGGGGAGCTGTCACCTTTCCACTGAGTGCTGATACCCCTCCCTCCCTGCGAGAAGCAGGACCCATGGAGGAAGCAGAGCTGAGCCAATCACACACAGAACTGTGCACTGTGTGGTCCTGGTGAACCAGTGTGCCATGGGTGCCATTGTGGAGTGACCTGCAGGGTTACTGCTCACACACCTGCTCCTCCATCCTGGATCACTGACTGCCCATGTTCTACAGCAGCAAATACTCTAAAACCCCAAGCAGAAAAGCCTAACCCTAGTGCATTCATCACTACTCTTGGAGGCAGCTGTGATTGACCTACTCCTGTTCACATGCGACGTCTTAGAATCACAGAAGGCTTTGGCTTGGAAGGGACCTGTAAAGGCCATCTACTCCAACTCCCCTGCATCTTCAGCTACATCAGGTTGCTCAGAGCCCTGGCCAACCTTAACATAATGTTTCTAGGGATTGCCATCTGCTGCCTCTCTGGGAAACCTGTCCTGGTGTTTCCCTCTCTTTGTACAAAATTTCATCTATCTACCCTTAAATTCACCCCCTTTTAGCTTAAAACCATTACCCATTGTCTTATTGCAACAGGCCCTGCTAAAATGCATGTCTTTCTTGTTGGGCCTTTAGGAGGTGTTTCATCCTTCAAGGATGCTTTACTAAATATCCATTTAGTCTAATCCATATAGGTTATTATTATTATTTTTTTCCTTTATGGATATTGCATTGTGCATGTACCCTATGAAGTGCTATGCCAAGATCTTGTTGTTTCTGGTCTTTTCTGATACATATTTGACAGATGTAGGAAATATATGTGTGAACATGACTGCGTGCTCTCAAAAAGCTGCCTCAGGGATGGAACTGACCCATGCTCTGTGTAGTCAGGTATAGAAACACTTAAGGCACATCTCACACCATTTAATAAAACAAAAACAGAATCAAACCAAAAAATCCAAACCACAATAATTACATAATAAAATACTTCTCTTTTGGCAGGTCTAGGTGAATTGAGGTTAGCCTTAAATTAAACAAGGTTTCAGGTTATTGCAGCACATTTGCTGTTCTGGTAGTTAAATTAGAATGATGGACATAGGGAGTAAAATGAAAAGTGCTCCTAGTCAAAGAACGTAGCTTGGCATAGAGCTTCCTTTGAGATTGATAATGTGAGTTCTCTAGAGGCAGTGCTAATGCTAGCACTGGTGGGTATTGTTCTGTAAAATTCTGTGGCATATAGAAAATTGATTTAGTTAGAAAATCAAAGTTAAAGCTGAAGCATGTCCACCACTTAAATAATAAAATGCGTAGTTGTCTCTTAGCAAGATGTACTTAATTGTAATACTTAATCCTCTTCTTTGGAAAGAAGTAATGCTAATAAAATGTAACTAGTTAAATCTTATGAAAGTTTTAAATTAGGCTTTCTACCATGCACATAAATTTTACTGTTTATGCATACTGTAAGAATGGTTTATGGACCTTCATATAAAGACTTTATACCCTTGCATAATAATTTTGCTGCAATATTATTTTATATATCACAAAAATGTCACAATGATTTATTTATGACTACCAGTTCCTCTGCTTTCTCTTTGTAATTAGAGAATTACAGAGCAATTTTGTTTGGAAGAGACCTCCTGCTCAGCTTGGATCAGTTCAGGGGTCAGGTGAGGTTACTCGGGGCTTTATCCAAGCATGCCTTGAGGATCAGACTGTTCAGCCCTTCTGAGCAACCTGCTCCAGTGTTGGAGTGTCCTTCCAGGGAAAAAGATTTTTCTTTGATCTAACCTGTAGCTTTCTTGTTCATTTTATGCCTGTTGTGTCTTGTTCTGTTACCATGCAGTGCTGTGCAGGCCTTGACTCTGTCTTATTGCACATCTCTCCTGTGCAAGATACTTTTAAATAAAGTACAGTGCATAGACTTTATAAATCTGTTCTCTATATGTGTTTATGGTTCAGGGCTTGTTAAAGGCAGTATCATAAAACTGCTTTTTGGATATTTTTACACCTGAAGAAACTTGCTCCTGCAACCCTGTATACCGCTTTCTTTTTGTTATGTGCAGCATTGGCAGACCAAATGACTTAAAATTCAGTAGTTTGGTAGAATCAGTTGTCAGTCCAGCATGTGGTTGTTTTGAGTGGAAAAGGCTTTAATCTTATTTCACAATTGTTTTGCAATTGTCTTGGAAGATTAATTATTTTCCAGTATATCTAATCCTTTGTTTTTTTGAATATAGAGTAGATAAGTATAGTTTGAAAGAACTGTAGAACTCATAGCTATGTAGTTGTAGTTCTGTTCATGCTGCACTAATAAATACCTTGTGGAAGTAATGGAGTTGTCATAAGACAGAATTTCTGTCGCCTCCACTATTAAATCTTTCTGTAGATGGTGGGTAGAAACTTGAAGAAGTTTTTTAATTGACAGGATTTTACCTGTATGCTGTAATTCATTTAGACATTGATTCTATGCGGTACAGTGGAAAAGTTATTTTTGTAATAGAAAATGTAAGATTGTATTTTCATATCATGTCCATTCAGTGCAATGCTGTCATGACAGGAACAGACAAATGTGGCTGCTGCACTGTAACGAAGAATAAATTGCAATAATCTCCCTGCTGAAGAGAATCATTCTCTGTTCTTATTTTAATACAGTTTCTAAAAAAGAAATCAGAAATTTTAGGTGTGGTTTATGAACAGGATCTTAGGATGGTTCTAGTAGTCATTGCACCTGTTTTCCATAAGCTTTGTACTCTATAAACTGGACAGTGGCTTAGTAAAATGACATTGTTGAGTACAATTTTACAATTGCTTCTTTTTGTGAGAGACGGATGCTGTGTGATATACACATGCTGCTAATTCTGCATTTGAAGACAGAGACAATGCAAAGAAATGTGTACCTTTTCTGTTTTGTCTTACACTGCCTGTCGTGTACATTACCTATTAGGTTTGTTTTTGTGGTATTGAATAATTCTGATCCCATAGAAATGTCTCTTCAAATGCAAACTATTAAAAAAAGGATATGTAACTATATAACTGGACCGAGTTAAGACTTCTAATGTAAGAATTCCAGTCTAGCACTGGTTTGCTTCTAGGAGCAGAATGCTCAGACTTTAAATCAGGCAGCCTAGGGAAGTAATCCCCTATCTGTGTCAGTCTTCCTTATGGTGAAATTGTCAGTCTTGTCTTTGCTTCTCATGTCTGATTCTGTTAATCTGAACATTCCTAATGCTGAGGTGGAGCCGTATGAGTGAGTACTAGGGCCTGCTCTGCTGGTACTTGGTGTGTGTAAACACCAGTTGTTTCCAGAGGGCCTGAGGAGGCAGCTGGACCAAGCTGGGGCACTCCCCTTTTGCCATCCTATGGTTTAGCAAACTTTCCTGGCTGTTTCATTTTAGCAGCCTCAGTTTGATGTTGTAATGTTGCTGAATTGTAAGGCTGGAAGTACAACAGGGAATAGTAAACCTGATTAAATTTCCTGCAGAGCCTGGTCTTTGAAAGCTCGTTGGATATATCGGATGTCACTGTTGAAAACCAGCATGCACATCCCCTCCCCAACCCTACAAAAGCATTATATTATGTTAACTTGTTGTCAAATACTGTGCACAGTTATGATTAGATTTAATGATGTTGCTTAAATTCTAAGCATATACTGTTCCTTTAATTTTTCATCTATTTGCCTTGTGGTACACAATGTTTTAACTGTTTGCCTGTAGGGCTTTTTCCTTAAGATTAGGGTCTTTCTTCACTGTGAAAAGGTAGAAAACACTTCATTTTCATAGCAAACCCCTAAGCCAGATGTCAGCTTTATAGAAGATAGAATGCTGTTACAGATGCATTTCTATCTGGAAAAAACGAATTTTTTTGTCTGAAACAATTTGAATAGGATAAACTTGGTTCACATGACCTTTTTATGACTTGTATTTTTTTGCAATACTGGTAAAACTCAACAGAATTTACTGTGACTTTAGCACGTTACAAATTCTTCTAATCATATTTTAATGGTTTATATGTTCTTGGGAATTTAATTATATGGATGGTACTTTTGTTAGAAATTCAGAAAGGAATTAGAAGATAGTGGCAGAATAAATCTTAGATGGTAAGTGTTCTGTATTTCCAGATTATGTCGTCTGCATCTGGGAAGTAAGTTTTTTCAGTGGCCCCTAATTGCGCTAAACAGTATTAATAAACAAAACCCCAGTGTTTCAAGGGGTTTAAGTGGAGCAGTTTTTCAGTTACTACAAAATCTACCATTGAAAAAAGGCAGTTTGCTGGGCTTACAATTTTTCATCATTTGATTCTACAAAGATTTTATTAAGGAGTTGTAGGAGAAATCAAAATGTGAAGAAACAGTACATTTTGAAGGTAAAATATGAGCAGATGCTCTGGGCAATAGGGGAGCTGCATAAGGCAGGTGTACAGAGCAGCAGGAGGTTTACACAAGTCAACATTCATCTTCATTCTAAGAAATTCAGTGATGAAAACTGGAAGAACTACACTGTTATAACAGGGCAGCCATACTAGCACTGAGTTACAGTCCACTGGGGAAGGCTGCTGTAGTAGTGAATTGTGGGGCTTTTATAAAGTTGAATATTAGTGGGGATATAAATGATTTAGATTACGACAGATGTAAGATCACCAGCTTAAAAATATGAACTGTTACTTCAATTCCTCTCTGTCTGTGAAGCCTGTGGGCTGTTAATGGTTTGCTAATTAAAGTATTACTCACACAAGCAGTCTTATTGGGGTCCTGTGTTAATCCACCTCAGCATCGTGGAACAGCTCACCTCCAAACTGGTTACTTGAAGCAGGAGATTCTTGCTGTGTCCCTGTACAGATTTGTTGGTGTTGAGTTGGAGTTTGATGGTCCTTGTGGGTCCCTTCAAACATGGGACAATCTATGTTTCTGTGATGACAAACACGAACCAAACCAATATAAGTACGTTATATATTGATATTGTAAATTATTTAATCACTCTTAACAGTTTTTACTGTTGAACTGAAGTTTAGTGCTTTACTTCAGGAACGCTTGTGAAAGAACAGGCTTGGTGCTTTTAAAGAGTCAGCATGTGTTTTGGGCACAAATATTTTCTTAGGATCATCTTCTATGACTATGTTAATTCACCCTTAGGAGAGTAAAAAGGCAGTGTTCTTATGATTCTGTAATCCAAGCCAAAAGGCCATATGGCTTTACTTCTGCAGTTTTTTAGTGGATAAATATCCTGTTGAGTCAAATGAGACTTCTGTGTACAGAGACTTAAAGCATCAGTCTTCATGGCCATAATCCAATAAAGCTGTTTAAATGTGTAAGTAGGTTCACATGCATAGAGTGGTGCAGGAGCTCTCTAGAATTTTATGAATTGTTTTTACCTTGAAAAAACCTGGAAAATAATTTTTTAAAACATATGTTTCCATTGAACTTACACAACATTATTTTAATTTTGTTAACAGTTTGTCTCTGAGAAACCTTTTAGAAAAGGAAAAAAAAAAAAAAAAAAGAGGCAGGGGAGGAGAAGGGGAGAGGTTTGACCATGTAGAATTGCTGTATTTTGATGCTTGTTGTCAAAGTAATGGTAATCAGCTGCAGCAAGTTTGAAAGTTCTGTTTGGCACAGCTCAGTCACTTACTGAACAAGACCACAGTCAGCTGTTCAAAACAAGATTCCTTCCTAAGTCCTTCCTGACATTCACAGGGGTGCTGTGATCTTAAATGCTCTTGATTTTTTTTATTTTATGCACTGGAAGCAGACATGGATTTATGTGGACTTAAGGATTCTCTGGGTCACTTCATGATCTGTCTTGATATATCTGCTTTGAAACAAAGGGGAGCAAAAAGAATGGAGATTGTGGTACTTAAATACATGATAAACAATAAAATCACAGTAATAAAAAGTAAATGCTAACAACCATGTTGACTGATCAAAAAGAGAATTAGTCTGTAAGATTAAAACAAGTCTAACTAACCCTTCCAATGGTAGCAACAATTTGTGAAGTCAGGTTCACAGCACAGCTTGAGATTCTAGACCTGTTTTACTAGAACACAAGTCAAAGCATTTTGGACCTTCATTTTTAACAGTTTTTGTTCAAAGCATCCTAAGTCTTTATGTAAAGATTAACAATAGTAGAAGACAGAAAATTATAGAATTATTTCTAGGGTATAGGGCAAGAAAGAGATGTTTGAAATGCATTGTAAAATAATATTTCTTCTTCCATGATACTTCTGGCAACAAGGAGTAGTGACACAGACAACATTCTTCCATCTCCTGCCTTGTATGTGCTGTGTTCAAAGCATTTTCCTCCTTTCTTAATGTCCTTCAAGTGACAAATAAACAAAATAGTCTGCCTCTTACCTCCATGTACCTGTCACTTGTCAGTTGAACCCTGCTGCGAAGTCCTTCAGTGACCCTGCCTCAAAAGACACATTGAAGTATCTCAATTATATGGTCCTAAAGAACTCCTGGAAGATTAATTAAAGTTTAGTAGGAAATTACTACTGTCAGTACACATGCATGCACAGAGTCACAACTGAGAAAATTATTTTTAACTATTATCATTTTCCATTATAGGAAACAGGGAAATACTGTGCACTTCTGCATTTAGTCAGACAAACAGAACCCTGGCTTCACACTTGGTTAGATGGAGTTAATAGAGGTTACAACAGCTGTTAGATTTTCTAGACTTGCTTCTAACAAATGAAAGGATGTAAGGTTGCAAGTGATAGAAATGCAGTGGTATTGTTAGTATTTTTTATTGTTAAAGCAAATTATTGTATCACCTGTTCATAATTTGTAGTGCTTGCAGGTTTTTGCATGGTTTTTGTTTGGTGTTTTTTTTTTTAAAGTTCATAAACTGATGAGTACCTGATGTTGTTCTGTAGTGCATTTGTGGGATTTTATCACAGGATGCCACTTTGATCTGAGCTGTCAGGCTACTCTGGAAAGAAGCTAAATCATACAGTGTGATTCTGTGAAAAATGGTTTAATAACAATGGAACAGTACAGGTGTACATTTGTTCTCTGGCTCCTGCATTGATTATTCTTACTGCAGAAGTAGAAAATTCACCAAAATAATCTCCAGTCGTAAAACTGGCATGTGGTTAGAACTTGGTCCTTTAGATGTTCACACAGTAATACATTGCACCACAGCACAACTGACCCGTTTTAATCTGTAGAAATTACATATCATTATAAAGCCAATGAATAACGAGTCCGTAAGCAGAAAAACCAAAACCCTCCAAACTTGTATCTCAAGAATCAGATTGGTTTTGTTTTGGTACCTGTAACTGTACCATGAATACAATGAGGAGAACAACTTGCACAGAGGTGTTGGTTCTTTGTCTTTTTCTTCCTCCTCTGCTGCAAAGGGCTCTGAAAAGCCTTTGGTGACACTGTTCATTGGGTTCAGAGGAATTCCAGAAGGTGCAATTCTGGTTATTGGCAACGGGTCCAGCTCTGAAACTGAAGACTGACTCTGATAGAGCTCTTCCTGCAAGAAGAGCTGTCAGGGAAAGGTGTGTTTTAGAAATAGGGGTGTTCCCTCCAGCCAGGGCATGGTGGCTGCAGCAGAGGCTGCACTCAGTGCTGAAGTCTGGCTTGTGGCTGAAACTATTTTTGAAGATACAAGATACAGTAAAGACCTGTGTTTGGTAAAACCTATCCATACACTTAATTATGTAGGACTTTTTATAAGGACCAAGTGGGTTAGCACTTGTCAGTGCAAACAATGGAGCAAATGGTTTATTTAAAACGCAATTGAAACATATTTTTATCTTCTCTTCCTTTAGATAATTCCTGAAAGGGCCTGAGAACAAAGAGTTTTTACCATGTTTTTGCTTTTAATGTATGTATTGTGCTTGTGTTTTATTTACCACCAGCAGTTATTTGCCACCAGCAGTGACACTGAAAACGTATATAAGGAAAATACAGGAAAATGTACTTAGGTTACTATGTATACTGACTTTGTAGTTAAGAAACTACAGCTTTAATTAGTCTTGGTTGGAAGACTTTGGTTCATTTAATTGCAACATTGGAATGGGAGATAGTAATCCTGAAATGGTATAAAAAGGTTTTAACTAAATAGATAAATAAAATTATACACTAGTTTTTTCAGTTTATTTCCTCATACAGAATTAACTTTCAGGCTAGAACCTTTAGAGTGGAAAATATGAGAGAAGGATTTCCTGGTCTTTGCTGGGGATTGTTAAAAGAAAGTGCAAAATAGACAAGGATGTAATTCATTATAATTCTCTGTGGGGGGAAAAAAGCTACCTACGGGCTATTAATATTAGTTCTATTAATAAGTTCAGTAATAACTGTACAAATTTTTTCCCTTTTTGCATGCATTTTATCTAGAAGAGGGGAATTAATATGTCCTCAATACAAATATTATAAACAAAAATATAGTATTTTCCAAAATGAATGGCTTTTCAAGAGAATTTATTTTCAGTCACTATTTTTAGCAAAGAAAGAGAAAATTGCAGTGGCAGTAGTGGATACTTTCCTTCAAAGCTTGCTGCTTCAAAATGCCAGTCCGTGGCTTGAGTTGAGACACTATTTTTCTTCTGGCATTCTATTTGACATGCTCGGAGCTTTCAAAATATTCATCCTTAAGGCTGAAATTTTTCATGGATGACCTATTGTCCTAGTTTAGGACAAATTAGGGGAAAATCTCCAAAGGAGCCCCCTTAAAGGAAAAACGAACCCTCCACTACTCCGCCCCTCCCCCAGCACTCACCGGGTTCGGGAGGAATTACCTCAGAGGGAAAGTGGAAAAAACTTATTTATTAAGGAACAACAAAAAAACCACTCCCCAACACAAGAAGAAACAGTCCAAGATGACAACAAATGTTTTCACCAATCCGAGAGGGGGTGAGCAGTCTCTGTTGGGGAGGGTGCCAGAGCGTCTCTCAGGTGCAGACTCCGGGCGGGTTCCCGACGTCCCCGAATCAGGGCCCGAAGCCGGTCCGATGTCTTCAGGGGAGGGGAGGAAGGAAAGAAGGGGAAAAAACAAAAGCGGAAAAAATAGAAAAAAACAAGCTAAAGCAAGCAAAAAAAAAAAAAGAAAAAAAAGCAAGGGAGCAAAGCACGCCAAAGCAAGCCTAAGCTAGCAGCAAAAAGCCAAGCCAAAAGCCAGCAGCCGGGGGAGGGGCCAGGCCACAGACAAAACAAACTGAGAACATGGGAACAGGACAAACAAACGATTGGGATACAAGCATGAAAATGTCCTGTCACCCCAGGACACCTATTCTCAAAGGTGAACTTATTTCTGAATGCTGAAAAAAAATACTGTCTAGTCCCTTTATTCATAAAGTTATGGGGAAGACAGAAGTTCAGTCTACTCTGTGAGATTGTTAAAAGTTAGCTTTGAGTATGTCCGACACTCAGTATAGAGTCTTGATATGTGCTTTGGTGCTTTTAGGATTAAAGCTTCTTTTTAAAATGGCAGACAGTACATACCTTGCAACTCTTTCTAATATGATTTTAACCAATCCTTGAATTCTTAAGGAACCATAAAATCCACATTCAGGCATAATTTTAAGGTAACGTTTTTAAAGAATTACCTGCTCCAGTTTTCCCTCTTGACTGATTCATGTAATGCTGGTGGTTTTATCACAGCAGCTGCTGCAGACAGGCAGATACAGTTTCCCTTTTAAGTTAACTTCCCCAAAGCTAAATAAGGGTTGTAAATGTTTGTTTGGTTTTTGAAACTGCTGGTGTCCTGAATGAGCCTATCATCTGGGTACTTTTTAAACTACAAACAGACAGGTATTCCATCTGATTCCTAAATCACATCCTTCACAGCTTCGCTGTTGTAGACCATGTCTGTGCAAAGCTAAGGAGCAGAGGGCAGAAGGTGCAGAAGGAACAAAAAACTGGATTTTTGTTCCCCGCTGATGACAGAACTGAAAGGGTGGAAAAGGGTGATGAAGTAATGAGCAAAAAATTAGTGGTAAAAGAAGGACATCTGGTAAAAACATATTTACAGAACTTACATCTGTGCTACGGAAGGTTGGTTTTTTTTTTTTTTAAGTGTCTTTTAAAAAAACAATGCTGAGTGACAACTGCGTGGAGATGACTCTGTTATAAGGAGCTATCCATAGTGCTAATTGTAATGCTTTGCTGCACAAGTTTACAATAAGATGATTTTTCATCCTTGGGGACCTGTTGTGCAGCCCTTTTTTTATGCAGAGCAGCAGTACTGCATGCTGACATCGACGTGTCGTGTAGCTGGTCTGCCTGCTTTTAATGTGCTGGCCTACTTGCAGTTACTGAAAAATTATGGCAAGGAATCTGGATGCTTCAAATAGATGCAAATTTAAATCAGCCTGCAGGCTGTAAAATCAGAAGCTTTGATTTTACATGTTCTTTAGTTTCTGGCTTGTTAGTGAAATCAGAAGAAACTTTATTAGCTATGTTAAAGCTACAGCAAAATGTCGTAAGTTTTGACTGATGGTGAGACTTGTGAACTGAGTTTATATTTTGGATATATATTTTACAAGGTTGTTACCTTCTGTAGAATAAAATCCAAGCCTTGAGTAACCATTTCTGGTTTAGACAAAAGGGCACCATTCAGGTTTCAGCTTTAGCACTGTGTGGCACTGGAAAGATATTATTCTAGAAGTCCATTGCCATGTAGCTGTGCCAGCTTGAGACTAGCAATGTGGAGAAGGATTCAGTTGAGACAGAATTTTTTCCCTTTACATCCTACTTCTTCCGTTACTTGAGTATTTCTGGCCATCCAAGGCTGCAGATATTGTAGCAGTTCTCTTTAATACTCCATCACACACTATAGTCATCATTGCTGCCTGATCCTGGCCTGCTACTCAGATATCTGTTAATGCTTCTCACACCAGAATCACTTTTCACCATGACTGGGGAGGATAAGATAGCACTGAGTAGTTACGATGTTGTCCATCTGCCACTCTCTCCTGAGAGTGGTGTGGAGACAAAATGAGTGCTCACATACAAATGAAAAGAAATTACTGCATAATTTTCCTGCAGAAGACAGTGTGGTGCCTATCTAGTCACTTCATGTCTGAAAATAGGTAACAGCAGACATGGGAGAGCAGACAAACTGCTGCAGATTCTACTTCGTCACTCCCAATTAAAGAATAAACAATCAGGCGAAAATAATGCAGCTCTACTCTGTCAGTACCTACCTTTTGCATCAACAAATCAGATTGAAAGAGTCCTTCAGGTGTTGTAACCCAAAGCTTTTGGAACAGCACATAAAATGTGAGTAATCCAGAGATTTTATCTACAGATACGTTTGAAACATATGAATAAATATTTCCTTTACTTGTTCAGTTTTACTCAGGTAAAACTGAATGTGTTTGGTAGCTTTTCTAATTATAGTAATTTATGATTCCTGGTCTAAGTAGTCATTGTCTCTTAGCACACACGTTAAGCTGTTCTTGTTCTCCTGGATTTTTTGTTTCCTGAAACAGTAGCCAGAAGAGAATATATATGAAATTGGCTGTGATTTTGGTTAGCAGCCTTCCAGGGGCCTTGATAAATCAGTACGACTGGAACAAATTTTAGAGCCCCTGCTTCTGTGTGATGTTGAGATATCCACATCTTGTGCTTCTTGCAGCAATTGAAGCTTTCTGAGTCTGTGCTTCAAGCAGAGATATTTCAGCCATCCCAGAAACTACAAGAGGTCTTTTTCTGATCTCTCACTGTTGCAGGAATTGGACTGGGTTTTGCTGCAGCTCCACTGTGTTCTCTGTAAGGGTGAATGTGCCTCTCCTTGAAGCCTTAATTGTCTTATTTTTTTGGTGATATCCATCAAAGACATGAGGTCAGAAAGCGTAGCTTTCTCTAGATAAAAAAGATAGAGGAGTTTAGATAATGATACTTCCACTTTACTTTTGTACTTGAAGTGTTTTAGTTAAGCTTGAGAATCGGAGCAGCGTTCTTTTAGTGACATTTGATGTAGTATATTTCTAAATCTGCATAAATTCTCTTCACTGTTTTTACAGCATTTCTCCAGGGGTTGGTCCTCAGCTAATGATCACAGAATCTTCAAATCACAGAATGGTTTGGGTTGGAAGAGATCTTTTGCATTTAAAATAGATGTGACAGCTAGGGTCAGATTGAAATAAGATTCTAGATCTCAGAACACAGATTCTGTTCAGTGCTAGCACTAATTGTTTTAATGGTTTGAAAGATGTGCTGGCTTGTGGTATCAGTTCTGAAGAAGAATCTGGAACTGTTCTTGCTTATGAAAGTATTTCAGAGCTTCATAGGAGTTTACTCAGAAATTGAGTGAACTATTGAGTAGTGCCTAGTACCCATTAATAAAGCTAAACCTGTTTGCAATAACAAAGTGTAGAAGAAGTGTAGACAAGGGCAGGCATCTGTGATGAAAAAGTTATAATCACACTTAGTCTTTTAAAGAACTGAGTCTAATGGTTTTGGTGGTCATATGATGATGAAAAATGAAGGGAATGTCATATCCTCGCAACAATTCAGTCATCAGTGAAGAGAGAGCTCAGTATGATTCTGTGTTTGTTTTGGTTTAGGGCAAATTTTGGGACTGTTTTTTTTTTTTTTTCCAAGAAAGCAAATTCAAGCGGCCCCTCCCCTAAGTAGTTTTTTTTTTAGGAAGTAATTTTTTTTTGAGAAAAGTAGAGAAAAACTGTTAATTTAACAAGCAAATTATTTACAAGCATAAAAAATGAATAATATTAAACAGCAGAACTTTTTATTGTTCTGAAGAGATGGCAAATTTAGAGAGAGAGAGTCCTTTTTGTGGGCTGTAGCTTGGCTTGCTCAGTCTTTTATCAGTCCCTCCTGTGCTGGAAGATGCTGCGTCCTGGGCCCTGGTGGGCCACGGGTGTGAGCTGCTCATGTTTTTCTGTGTTTGTGATCTAGAGCAGGCTGATTAATTCCAAGAAGAAGAGTCATAGTCCGGGAAACTTCTCTGCCTCAGCTAGCTAAAAAACTAACTAAATGTAAAGGAGAGCTCTCTCCTGCTGTCTGTGCTGCGGACAACACCGTCCCTGAGAGAGAGCAGGGCTGAAGCTCTTATCTCTGTTTTTGAATACAGCTGCCTCAGACATTCCACCGCTTCTCCTTCTCCACCCTTTGCTATCAGATCTAGTTTTAGAAGCAGAGAACTTAATAGCCAGCATAAGCAGAACAGACGAGTGGGGATACAAGCATCATAAAGTCACCCTAGGACAGATGCCAAGTGATGTAGTTACATGATCGTCTTCTACAGAAGAGATTTGGGAGATTTATAAACATTAGAACCTTTGACCTTCCCTGAAAAAATTACTTACTGTTAAATGACTGCACGTTAAATCATGTGCTTGAAAATTGCAAAAATAGGGGCAGCTATGTAACCATGGGACTAATGCAGAATTTGATTCTATTAGAGAAGGCTCTGTCTGTTGGGGTTTGGATGAAACTGGGTTTAACTGGAAGTTGTCAGCATTCCTGTTTATAGTGGCCTAAATCCTCATGGGCAACATTTCAGAAACTCGTGAAAAGAAGAGTTGGAACATAACCTGTTATTTCCAAAGCATTCTCAAAATGAAATGAGAGCCATTCAGTCAATACCTAATGTGCAGTGGGTATAAATCTTCCTGGGCTTCAGTTAAAATCCAGGGTGAAAAGATCTGAGAGTTGTGCCAAGCAGTGTCTGGGTCTATGTGAATAGAAGTCTGACTGTTCCTGGGTGCTATGGGATGTGGCTGTCTTTCATTTTGTTAAGGAGAAATTATTTTGGCTTTCACAGTATTTAATTTTTAAATGAATAAATGGTATCAAAATGAAACTGCTTCAGTATTGTTGCAGTAATACAGAAGTCAGTAGATTTCTGTTCATTCTAGGGTGTCAGAGAAAATGTAAGATTTTTAACATTACCCATCTCCCTGGTGCATGAGAGGTGTTCATTTCCCTTCTAGCTCATGACCTATTTTAAACTGAGCAGTATGATGTGCTTTACATATCCCTTCTGGTACAACCACAATTAATCTTATTTTTTTTCCAATTTCAACATTTGCTGCAATAATTTTCACATGGTTGATCACAGCAGCCATTAGGGAGGTAGGGTTATAGGATCTGGGAACAAAAGCTAGTGAGACAAGATTATACCAGGTTGTTTTCAATGACAAACTGAAAATAAAAAGGATGATGAGCAGTGATGTTCTGAGTGTTAACATCTTTGACCTGGAGATTCAGGTGAAGTCTAAACACGGAAGAATAGAGCATACTTAAAATTTTTGTTCCAAATTTATTATGTAGCTTAGTGTTTGTAGTGTTTAGCTGTATTTATAGATCTCTTTTGAGGTCCCATATTTCTGCAGTTTCAGAAGCATTTTCAATATCATAGATGATTTTATGAATCAAATAGAAACATGGATTTAAATTCTGGTGAATAACCTCTCACGTTTTTCTTTGGCTTTGTAAAATAACACAGCTCTTTTTAGTGTATTGTTATATACCTTTCTGTTTCTTTTGTTAAATTAGTAGGACCACAAAAGATAATACACATTGAAATATTTTTCTGTCATTTTTGTATGCATAATGTATTCAGAAAAAAGTGGTGCAGCTGTGCCTTTCCTACAGTTTCTTTTACATAAATAAATTCAGAATTTTTTAATGTAAATAGATAAATACTTGAATCTTAAATGCCTAATTATTTCTTCCACTCAGACAGGAGGACAGGGTGTTTATACAGGCATCCTCCCTGGGTGCTCTGTTCTCTGGGGAGTGCTGGTGGGCAGGGTGTGCAGGATGCAGGCTGGGGAGCTGGACACAGGAGATGTGTAAACCTTCCCTTCTTCCTGTGCAACTCTCAGCATGACTAGGAATGAAAGCTGGTTTGTGTACCCTGTAGCCTCCATTCCTTTTTAAATCCTTGGTGGTAGATAGTGTCTGATACCCTTGGTGACTGTGGAGGAGAAGCTCAGTTACTGTTCATGTGTGGTTGCTGAGGGACTCCTGAGAGTTTCACAGCTGGGACTGCCAGCATTGTTCTTTGGCCCTGCAAGTGAATCTCCTCATCTCCTACTAAAAAGGACAGCTACTTCGCTCTTTTTTCCCCCTCAGAGTTCTGAATGGTCCGTTGAGGGTAGAGGAGGAGAAAATAGGCTTCCAGGAGAAGAAGACTGCACTTACACTGCACCATGAAGAAAGTGTTTGGTCTGTAGAAATGGCTTTCGGGTCTGTGGGAGCATGGATCTCCTGGAGAATTCTGGCATGGCTGATTTAAGGTGTTTGTAAATTCCTGAGCTGGAGTTTGCACTCCTTCTTAAACCTTCTAACTATTTCCTAAAGAATGGACATACATGCTGACAGGGTGTGTTTCTGACATGGCACTTCAGGAAGAGTCCCTTGTGCAATGCTTATTATCTATCACTCACTGGGTTTCATAAATACTTGCTTGTCTGGATATTCAGTAAGACATATTTTAACCTTAATAGTTTCATAATGTTCAAAACTTGCTTAGCTTTGCTGCTTATCAGAGAATGTGTACTTACTAAATAGACCTTTCTGGTTACCTTACTGAGCATAAATTTTTATCATATTTATCAAATTTTCAGGGAATCTAACATTCAGTAAACTAATTAGTAGTATATTTTCCATTATTTACTGAAAGATTTCCAAAACCGTGTCAAAAAACTTCTATTTCTTTTCCTAATTCTTGACCTTAGCACTCATGATGGAATGTGGCATTTATTGTGCTGCTGTAACATACTGATTTAAGCTTGAGGTGCATTATCAAAGTAAGGCTGTTTGAGGGATTTGAAATTGTGTTGTGTCATAATTGTAGGGACTGGACTGAAACTGTGTGTGGGTTAACTGGAATCCTTACTTTCTAGAGAGTCTTTTGGTTTTACAATATTTGTAGGAGTAATTTTTTAAATTGCAATGCCAGCTCGATAGTGCTGCAGATATTTCTGCTTTTTGTTTAACGGGGCAGGCTTCACAAATGCTGGAATTTCTTTCTTACAATTAGGCAGAAGAAAGTGATGTTGACCTTTTTCTTTTTTTCTGCAAAATGTCCTTGTGACCAAGAAGTATTTTCCTTCATAAATAACATTTGAAGTGCATTTTTTATTTAAATCACTGCTGAAGCTCTGATGGGGCCAGGGTGCCAGCACAAGTATTTTAAATGTGTTCCTTTAAAGCTGTTCCTTATCTCTGTAGGGAGGTTTTAAGGAAATTTTTTTTTAATAATTAAAAAAAAAAAAGGAAGGAAGACTGCAAGTGACAGGCTGCTGAGCAGTGACTGTTGTTTATGAAATGTGTAGAGATGTGTTTCTTTCTCAGCTCAAAATTTGTATCAGAATTTTTAGAATTACAACAATAACTTATTTGAAGCTTTAATTTTAGGATTTTCAGCTCTCAATCTTGAGGTCACTAAGGATAGGGACTATAAAAACCAAAGAGTTGGGTGTTCATCAAGGCTGGATTTGATGTTTCTGTCTTCACAGACTGCCTCACCATATTCTGTAAGTGCTGCAGGGAAGCAAATGGACGCCTGCAGTGAAACATGACTGTCCCCCCATCGTCAGCCTCTGACCCGTTCACGTGAGCTCAGTGGACATCTGCTGTGCTCACTGGAGAGGGAAACTGAGAAGACAATTCAAATGGATACAGAGAGGCTATGCCATGGAAATCTGAGCCTGGGGAGCTCACTCCCAAACTGAGAAAAGCTATCTGAAAATCACTTCAGTTCAGGAGTCTGCGATATTCAAATTAAGAGCACAGGTTTTCACATTTAGCATAGGATTTACAAAATCAATTGCTATAGAACCAAATAAGGAGAAAAAGAGCATAACAACTATTCAGATCTTAGTGCGAAAAGTATGTGAGTATTGTTGTCAATTTAATAATCTACCCAGAGTTTCCAAGAAAAGAAAATGGAAGGTGACTCATTCACTGTAAACATGAAATTGAAAACAAAATATATTAAATGCTCTGAGTCTTAGTTTTCTATCCTTCCACATGTAATTTTGAAAAGCAGTCATTTCAATATTCTCATGCTGATTTATTCAGACAACTAGTGAAGAAATGCATGTTAAGTGATGTAACTGTCCTCCACTTTGTCTTCTTTCAAATTGCTGTGGTGATGGAAATGGGAGACATATGGATTGATATGGCTTTATGGATAGGTGTGAAACTGGGGAGCAGGAGGATGCTTGAAAAATGTTGTATTTGAGCATTAGAAGGTGTCATGAATTATGACTAGGGGTATGCAAAAACTTGTTTTAAAATAGCGCTGGTATAGATTAAGGTGAGTTGTGTAAAACAAAGCATGATTCTCTAAGTTCCCTTGTGTGCTGGAGTGTGAATGGAAGGATTTGATCAGGGCATTGCTTTTGTGGAGGGGCTCTTTCTCTCCTCAGCCATGAGCACTGACTGAGGGACTTGTCTGGGGTGTGCTGTCCATGCCTCTGGGTGTCCTGGAAGCACAGTCCTCCTGGGATCACTTGCTCTTCCAAGGCAGGCCCTGCTCATGGCTGCTGGGTACCAACAAGCTAAGTTTTGGAGATTTCTCTGTGTCAGTAAAGCAGTTCCTGAGCCTAAACACATGTTGAATGACTGTTTGCAAGAAAGTAATTGTGAGAGGTCTCACAATCACTAAATGCACAGCTGCCCTGGATATGACCTAAACACGCTGTCAGAGGAGATATTTCAGGGTGATTACTGGTTTGGTGTTGTTAAAAAAGACCCAGGGTGGTCTAAACATAACAACAGATGATTGTAAATGTTGTGTGTTGGAGGCTTGCGGGGAGAGGGCTGTGAGACCTGCATTGCCCTTAGAACAGATTAATGCAGTGTCTCTAATTTGCCTGCTCACTCACAAGACCAATAAAGCAAGCAAAGAAAGGGCTCTTGGATGAGGAAATTGGAGAGGAGGGATGATGGCAGGTGATGATGGCAGAGGCTCATCAGAGGCACATCATTTTAATCAGTGAGGGAGAAAAGGCACCACTTGATGGGGATGGATGCCTGTTGAATTCTATGCAGCCTTTAACATTTAGCAGAATAATTTCCCTGATGATGTTTAACAAGGTCTCTTTGCTGCTTTTCAGTTTGTATAGCACTAATTACAGGACTCTTGTGATGTGTAAAGATGCTGTGGATTAGTGGTGTGCAAAGCTGTGCCAGGATATGCACCTGATTCGAGGAACTGTTGGAAGCAGTGTTTTGCAAGAGATTGTTTAGTTATAAGTTTTGAGATATGTTCAGGAATGTTTGAGAAGCTCTTAGGCCTGATAGAGTGTTTGTAGCTAAGCTTGAGAATTGTAATATTACAGATTCCAGAATATGAGTAATAGCTTTTGAACAGGTTATGTGAAAGGTTGTAAGATACATCACTAAATTATTACTGTTAATAATAAAATGAATATTACTATGAGTCATTAATTATTTTTCACGTGTTCTGTGAAAAAAAAAAATATACCTCTCAGCAAACACTGCTGCATATATTTGGGTAAAAATTCTGGAATTCATATTTCAGGGACACAAAGTGTAGGGAATGGTTTTCGCACATAGGAGGAAATTAGAGATTTAACTACGACTAAGCAAAGGAAATTGGTTGGCACACCCCCCAAGAGAGTGATGATTCAAACTGTCATATGTGTGTACAGTTGTGCAGAGATAGGCAAGAATCCCAAAGTTGTCCAGCTGCATCAGCACAAGGCTAATACAATTGGATTTCCTGTCCCTGCCCTACTGATCTTGGTAAGACAGCCCAAAGTGTGACTCCTCTGTGTCTGCAGGGGTTATTCTGGGCCAGACATTGGCATGGCACAGCACTTTGCTAAGTGTGCTCTTGGAGTTTACTCTGCAGTGAGAGTTCTTTCCCTGCCTGTGTCTCTGTGCTGTGAAGCTGTATTGCCCTGGGTCAGTACTAGTGCAGACATCTCTGCACTGTTGCACTGCACAGGATCACTGTTCAGGCTTTTCAGTAACACTTTCCAGGTGCAGTCAGAATAATTGCAGGTGGGCTGTTGAATAATTTCAAATTTACTTGGTTAAACAGGTTTGAGACATGAACACTGCTGAAATGAGGATGGCTAGAGCCTGGAACCAAAACACAGGCACTACAATCTGTGTTAGTTTGTACTGCTGTTTAGGCGCTTGCTCAGGCACAGTGAATGAAAAGATTATGTATGTTTAGTATTTTTAATGTCTTCTTTTTAGATTATTGTACTTCACCTGCAGCTTACTCATGAGATTAGTAAAATTGCTGTGTTTTGCAGCATTTACTTTAGTGCTGTGTAAATTGCTGCGTGGAGCAAAACTCACGTGCTGGGGTCTGTTTAGCCTCAAAACTGTGTGTGTGTGTCTGCACAGCAGAGCAGAAGCACAAAGCACAGACCCTGTGTGCTTCTGGCTTGTTCTGACAGCATGCCTGATATTTTTACACAAGTCTCTACAAGACAGTTACTTTGGTCGTGACAAAAATAACAGAGATTGGTTTACTGACCCATAATGAAAACCTCTTTATGCCTTTGTAACTCTCTTCTGTTAGTCAGACACATTTCCTTCTGTACTGGTTGTGAAATCTCTTTGCCTAGTCTGGTGGAGAGTTGTGTTATTTCTTATGTTTCAAAATGGGTGTTCATAGAATTAGAAAAGTAGGTATGAAAGGAGCACAGGAAGTGTTCCAGAATCCATGCATCCCAAACCACAACTATATATGAGAGAGCAATTTAAACAGTTGGGGTTTTTTCTGTAGAATGTCTATCCCTATGTGTGCTGCAACTGCTCAGTGCAATCTGTATTGGTATTTCACTATCCTTCATGTTAAAGTATTTCCCCTTTTATTTGTTGTTCTTCCTTCCATTTAAATACTTGGTTTTTTTCTTTTCTCTGGTACACAGAGAACAGATGATTCAATTCCTTTTTATATACTTGAAAATGACCACAATTTTGTAACTTTTATCTTTGCAGCCTCAGTTTCCTCATTTCTCTAAATCCAAGTGCTCTTCTTTGAGGGCTCCTCTGTGTGTCCAGTGCTCTCCTCCCCTCTTGTTTTGGAAGGAGTTTTTGATGGGGGCAGAGAGCAGCGTTTGTAGTGCCCACAACTATTCCACATCACTTCAGCTGTGGATTTATCATTGTTAAAGATAATGAGATGTTTCTACAGGCTACAATCTGTTAATTCACTTCTCTTTAATATTGTTTGTTTCATGCAGAATTGGAGATGGATTTACAACAGGGCAGCATGTTTCCATTGCATAAAGATGGGAATTCCCTGTTGGGATTCTTTTTTTGTAGGACTGCAATATAGCTGGCAGTTTGCTTTTTTCCAATTTGAGAATAGGCATTTCTGCAGGTTGAAATGTGTGTTTTTAAATTGCTTTTAGGTATAGGTCTGCTTATGCTAGTTATTGAGACTGTTTCAGTTTTCATCTTGCCCTTTGTAATATTTTTTTCTCTTTCAGCTTTCTCTCATTTACATAACATAGGTTGGAATATTTAGGGTTTTTTCCAGTTGCAGAAAAAAGTTCTGATGAGCCTTAATTTAATACATATTTCCATTTGATTGTGGTCCTTCATTGTCTATTCCAGGATGCTTTCCCTGATGATGTTTTTGTACAATCCTTACACTAATTTCATTCAGAGCATGTTTTTGAACCTGCTTCCTGAACCTCATTTGTCATGGGGTTAAAAGCCATGCTAGAGAAATGACATACATGATTGCCATCTCCTTTTAGTCCCACTCCCTGGTCCTGTTAGAGAAAGAAAGAAGATTGCTTGAGCCAGCCCAAATTAGTGTAACTTACTTTCAGTTTTCTCTTTCTGTGATTGCAGTGGATTTTTCTTTTAAGAGTTATAGTTAGACTTCTATTCCATTGCTCTTCTTGTTTTCCTCTTTTTGTGGAATCTTCACTTTAAGGATACATTATTTTTCCCTAGTTCTCTAATTACCTCATCAGTATTCCAACAGGGTATCAGGTGAATCACTTGCGAGTCTCAGGCTTGATCAGGGTAAGATGTGACAAAATTAAACAGGTTTAGGCAATTTGAAAGATACCAGGTTGTCTTAAGTATTCTTCATTGTGTTCTTTTCCAGTATTAATCTGAAATCTTATATTATTTCTTGTTTTTAAGTTATGATTTGCAATTGATCTTTGAAGTAATGTCTGGAAAAAAAATTCAGTGAACTTCTTATCTTTCAAAGAAGACTCTGACTCTAGAGATTTCCCTTTAGTGCTTCAGCATTTACTTCAACTTCCTCCTACTCTGTCAATGTTTCCAGAACTTTCCTTGCTATGTTTGGTATCCCTAGCTAATTTTTTTTTTTAATGTTTTCCTAGTGTTGATTTTTGTTCTTTATGTGTTTAACTTATTCTTTTATATTTAGTTCTAGTATCTTACAGAGTTTCTGTTTTGAATAGGCTACCTTCATTCCCCTGAGAAGGGAAGGAAATTTTTGAGGATTAATCCATTTGGTCTTTTTCTCTCAATTCCCACAGTGTGACTGTCATACGTCACTTTGTGTTTGCCCAAATCATTTTTCTCCAAGGGTATCCTTTTTATTTTGCTGAAGGACAAAACTAACCAAAACTGTCCCATGGCAGAGTAAAATGTGTGAGTCCAAAGGCATCCTGTCTGCATGGGGTGGTGTAACCTGAATGCAGAAAGCAAGAGGAGCTGTAACCCACAGGCTCCTTTGCTCCACTGGGGTAGCTGCTAGAGTAGAATGGGGCTGCAGGAGGAACAGCAGTACTTAGTAGGAGAAGCAGAGCTTGTCATTTGGAGGGTACAGACAGACCTGTGGGCCTGATCTGCCCAGGAAAGATGAGTGGTGCAGCAGCAGGTGAGAACTGTACAGTGACTGTACAGTGGTTTGTTTGGAAGTGAAAACCTGTGGGTATCCAACGTGCAACACTTGTGCTGAGCTCAGGTGGCCCTGAAGCAATCTAGTGGGATTGGTTAGTGCAGACTAAATAGCTCCAATGTGGGTGCAACACACCCAGCTCTTGGTCTGATTGGTAACAGCTGATGTGTATCCAGCAGTTTGGAAGAGCTGCAGCTCCTGGTTAACAACCAGGAGCTTGGTGGGTGGTGAGCAGGGCAGGTCTGGGGCTGGTTCTGCTGCTCACCGGACAACTTCTGCTTCTCAGTGCAATCCCTGTCATGGTACAGCAGCAGCAGCAGTATGGGAGAGTGGTGCATCTTTGTATAACCAAGTGTTGATGTCTCCTGGGTGTAGTAGCTTCATTATTTGTACTTAGCCTAATTTATAGTGGCACTCTTCCTCTGTGGACTTAACCTGTTAATTCATTCATATGTGTTTTTGCTTGGCATTGAGGCTGCTCCAGCAAATTAAATGCTTTTTGCTGACTGTCCTTAGCAAATATTTTTGATTATGAAACTGAGAAAATGGAACTGTTCAGAAATTCTCTGACTTAAAATGAAGATGAAATGAGTTACTGAATCTGTTCTTTTCAGCTTCTTACTCACTGGAGTATTTCTGAGTATAGTAAGGCTTTTTTTTCTTTAATGATTTAATATTGTGAGTAATTCATTACAACATGACTGTGCATAAAACTTCTTAATGAAGCAGTAGCATAATGTAATTTAGTCAATGGTAGCTTCTCCATTTGACCTTTACTGTGATAGTAAACTGCAAATGCAAAAGTACAATATTCTTCAAAGCACACATCCATGTGTGAACTGTGGATGACATAAATAGAGAAGCAGTTATTTATAGCTATTATCCTAACACTTTTATCCTCCTTTAACTGGATGTTTCACCAAGGAACTGCAAGCAAAGAGGTTTCAGACAGGTATACAAGAGTTGGAGTATTGAGTCCTATGGAAGTTAATCTATTGGTTGAGTATATACAACGGTAATCCTGACAAAAAACATATCTCTGGCTGTAAGAACTGGAGATCCAGAGCAAAGTGAAAACTTTGCTCTGGAGTCAGAGACTCCCGTGCAAAGTGAAAAATAAGGGAGTTTAATTTTAACTTTTTTTTTTTTTTTAAATTTATACAAGACAGCCTGCTTTGATTTGTTGGCTGTGTTAACTACACCATATTGTGATAATTTGTTTCTTGGCTTTCTCATAACTGGTATTATGAATCGTCTACTCATGAAAAGCTAATGCCTTCTATTCATTTCAGTTAAATGTGTGTTTTTCTTTATTGACTGAACAACAGAAAGATGATAAATTTGTTACCTGTGGTATTTCTGTGGTATTTTCACAAAGCTGTTTGCTTTGTCATTTGTGCAAACCATCAATTTGAAACCTTGCATTCCTTTAAAACAATTAAATATTTAACCTTTTCTAAAATAGAAGAATCTGGAAAATTCTGATAAATCCATCTAAGTGATAGAATAAATTTTCTTTTAGGATTTGTTACTGACTAGGAAGACTTTATTTGAGTATTTGATTTTTGACATATGGTATTTGATGAACTGTAGAGTCCAAGGATTTGATACCAGCGTATGGGGCCTTCGTTTGAGGTCCAGAGGTTCAAATCTTACTTTTTTCTGATGATTAGAGATGACACATAACAGCTGTTCTCTGTTCTACTGACAATCTGTCCATTTATTAGTCTACCAACTCCCACATTGTAATTATTTTGAATTAAACAGCAGGTATGTCTCTAGTCCTGTGGAGGCTGGTGGTGTCACTCATGTTTTCAGAGACACTTCTGTGGGCCTTTGCTGAATCAGAGCCTGAGTAAGAGAATGATCTCAGTAGTGAGTAGGCACAAAGTACCTCATGAATCAAGTCCCTTTGTTATCTTAGAGAAGTTATTTCTAAAAAATGCTCCTTCCAGAAGAAAAAAGAATGAGTTTTAATGGCTTTGGAAGAGATTTCCCCAGTCTTAATAGATAGATAGTCTGTGGGAAAATTTTGTACCTTTCCCTGGAGAGGAACTGCAGAATAAATTCTTGCTTAACCTAATGGTAAAGTTTGGGTCAGTTCTTTGAAAAGAAATTAATCCTCGTTTGAAGGTCATGCTGTGGCTGGTATTGTTTCCAGCTCAGTGATTAAATGCTTAGTCACTCTCTTGAGTTTCTCCTGGATTGGTGCCCTATGTGTGGGAACTGATGCTGAGCTTGACAGAGACCAATAGGTCAGGACATTGGTCTGTGCATTGATAAGGAGCTCTTAAAAAGAGCAAGAGAGCAGTCACATTCATATTTTGGGTTTATTCTCTTTAAGAAGTGAATTACTGCATTTTTGAAGCAGATTTTTTTTCACATCAAAAGTAGCTAAAACTTATCTTACTGATTTATCCTCTGAAGTTCTCCTTTTCTCCTGCTTTATAACAGTAAAGAACATGGAAAAGTGAAAGCTTGGGGAAACATGGAGCTAGGCAGGCATCGTTTCAGTCTGGGTTTCCACCTCACAGAAGGGTTCTGGGTGGTTCCTTCACTCTAGGCTCTCTTCTAATCAGAAGAGAAATGACTTCAGTTGTTGGAAGTCAGAGCTCTCATTGGTTCTCCAGCATTAACTTCATCCATGTCCCACTTGGAGGAAGCCTGAGTTTACAGAGCTTTCATTCCAGATGATTTTTCATCAGGGCAGGCAGGGGGGGATGACAACGACAACAGGCGTATTTTAGACAGAATACAGGGCTGTTTGGAGTTGGACCTCTACAAAGCTTTCCAGAAGCTTCTAATTAGTCTGTGTAGGTTTCACTGAAGTACTGAGTAAAAATGTTATTAGCAAGGTTTTGCACACTGTGATGCTGTCAGGTACCAGCTCTCAGGGGAAGGAGGAGGAAATCTGTAATCTGTGTTAGGGAAGTTAAGCAGCCTCATTTGGGAGTAATGATAATTGTCCCATTATTTTCTGAGGACAGTAGAGTGTATTGCAGTTCCTCCAAGCTTACAGCAAGACTAAAGTCTCTTGTACAAGCAGTGTGACCCAGAAGTTTCTCTTGCGGGGTGTCTTCATCCAGGGAGTCTGCAGAGCACCCCACTCATGCAGCAGTGCTGTCCATGCAGCAGCCACTGAGGGAACAGTGCCCAGACACTTCAGTTGGACAGATAATGAACTTCCTTCCCCTTATCATAGAATATGTTGCTAGTTTGCTGTGTAGTTTTCTCATGCTGATTGCCTTTTCTCTGGCATGTAGATCCATTTACACTGTTATTCTTGTAACTTAGTGAAACTGCAAGTTTAGCCAGGTCAGATAAAATGTATATTTTTGTTTTGCTGCTTATTGTGTAATTACTGTAAATGGTCATGAATGATCAGGAAATTTGCTTGCAATGTAGCACCCATTGAATGCAACATCCAAGTGCTATATGGAAATAATTTTGTTATGTTAGAAAAAAATAATCTTACAGAGATCGTAAATTGCTTTTTACTTGATTATCTGAGAAGACTGTAATTACCAAAATTGTTTTCCAGGGCAACTGTTACTATGTGGTTGGCTTTTTGGCAGTTTCTATTACTGTGGCATTAACAGGCTGAATCAGCAGCAGATGTGAACACACTTCAGCAGCTTTCACAAACCTGAGTTTTCAGGGCTAGCTGTTTAATACACTGCTCAATCGAATTTCAAATGTTTTGAATGTGGGGCATTTTTCTGTGCTGAAGTGATCGATGAGACTAATTTTAAATCTAGAAGTTGTCATTCTGTGACTGCTTAACAAGGACAAATTATTTTTGTCTAAGTTGGAAGAAGAGTGTCTAAAAAGCAGGAAAAATAGTTAATAACAGATATGCCACAGCTACTGTGTGGGTGTTGTAAGATGAGTAAGTATACAGAATGCAGGTGTATGCATTTGTAAAATGAGAATGCAGGTGTATGCATTTATTAAATGCACTTTTTGGGGTGTTCTTTTTAATTGTTGTTGCTGTTAGTATATGACTATCAGTTTAACAGGAGAATGTTTTCTGTGCTACACTTTCCTAATAAAGTTTCCAGTTTGGTCATAATTCTGTAGAGAGAATGTGTGATGAAGAACATTAAAACTATGTTGAAGACTTGGCCAATTTTGAAACAAATTTCTTTGGTTTCAGAGAATGGTTCCTAAAAAACCCAAGCAACCCAACCCAAAATGACAGGAAAGCCTCAAGTAGAACAAAAAACTCTCTTTTAAAAAAAGCCAAAAACAATGCAGAAAGAACCCCCAAACCCAGGAAATACATATGGCTTAGGATGAGATAGGAGTAGTTTTTACTGATGTTTGTGTGGTGAGAGAAGTGCTTGGAGGGAAGGACTATTCAGCTTGGCAGGAGTGTGGTTGCAGGGTGTTGGGTAAGTCCATGTGCAGCCCTTTCCCCACTCCGTGTCCCAGGCTGTGGGGTGAGCGCTGAGTGCCCGTGGGGAGCCTCCAGACAGGCTGGGGGCTTGCAGGAGCCTGGCTGGCTGCTGTTTCCTTTGGGACACTGGTCTTCCCTTCTCCATTGGTGGTCCTGCACCAGGTGCTGTTCCCATTTCTGTAACCGTTAAAAGGAGTGATATTTATTTTCTTTTTACTGTTACCATTATTGACATCCTGAGAATGTCACATGTGTTTAGCAAGCCTTCCAAAGATTGCTGCAGTCCCAGCTGCTTCCTGCTTCCTCCTATTCCATTCCTTTCTTCCCCTGGCCTGATGGTGAGAACCAGAAGCTGGATGTGTGGCTGGAGCGATGGTTCCCTCTGCTCCCATGTTTATGTGCTCCTTCCCACGTTTCCCTTACCTGTGAAGGACGTGAGCTGTTGCTGATAACTACATCCCTCCTGCTGGGTTCTAGTGCTGAGGCTCTGGCCCTGGCTGCTGCTCTCAATCCCACAGCCAGCTGGAGAAGGGACATCCTTTACCTCTGCTCTGATTCTGCAACATTAGCTCTGAGTGGGTCAAAACTTCAAATCCACTGTGGGAGGACATCCGGGAAACTTACTTTTAAAATATGCAGGTACACAACTCATCTTACATTCCCACCAAAAGAAATTTATATTAGAAATGTTGGAACTTTTTCACTGAGCAAGAATAATGTCTTCAATACTGTGCAAAAATTGACTATTACAATGAAATACAAAAGATTTGTTCCCTTTCAGGTGGCAGTTTTGCTTCTTAGTTTTGAAGATCAGGTCTCTGAAGGATTGCACTTTTTAAAAATTCTGTTCACTTTTCAGAAATGATATTCTAGTAATAATCTAAAAAGTAAATTGATTAGGTAGTCATTGAGTGTGATTTATCATTTTAACAGTGAGTTATTGTCTTATGAAAAAAGTTTTAATGCTGCATTAATATGTCACAAGAATGATCTAGAAGAAAGAAAACATTTCAGAAAGGTTATTTTCATGTTAAATAAACTTTACAAGACAAAAGAACTTTACTGCACTTTTAATATAAATGGAATTCACAGTCCTGAAACTATAAGATGATATGTCTCAGCAACCTGGAAAATTACAGCACTCATCCAGAATTGTAAGTGAAAAGCACTACAGATACTTGTAAGCCTTGGAATTTGTGAGTGTGCTGCAAACAAAATACTTGATACTGTAATGAGAAGAAAGTAATTACGTTTGAACTAATTGGGCAATACTTAGCTAGTCAATGAAAGAAATGTCTAAGTCATCTCTTAAAAGAGCAGATCCAAAAATATAAAAGAAGACTATTGATGTTTATGTTGTGGTAATTTATTCACATTTTTTTGCAAAGGCTCATGTAGTGCTTCCCACTTGGCTTGAGAAGATTTGTGATCTAACCTGTGTTTAATCAAATTTTAAGTGACACTGGAAAACTATGAGATCATTGGTAACATGGGATTCATCTCAGAGGAGTGGCTGCTTGTGGGAAGCTCACAGTAGCACAAAGTCCTGATGCTTGAGCATCCAGCCCTTGCTGGACACATGAAGCTAAGTTTCTGTATGAAATATGAAAAAATAAGTATTTAGTAAGTAATATAATACATATAAGTAAGTCCTACATGTGAGAAATTATTTGGTCTTGGGAAATCTGGTATTGCACAGAGTGATTCTGTTAGCCTCATTTTGCTAATGTGCCTTCCTAGATGAAATCTGAAACACAAGGTTATTCTCTGTGAGTAGTTTCAGTGCTGGGTGCTGACCTCTGTTCCTGTCTATGGAATGTTACTTTCTTCTTTGACACACAGGAGAGACAAAAAGAGTCTTGTGCAGAGGGAGATGGGACACAGAAACCGAGCTTTCTGTGTTCTGTAAATTGGGGATGTAGGAATGCCTTTCTCCTCCTGGTCAGGAGGGGCTGCTGTGTTCACCTGTCAAATCCCATGCCCTGAGAAGATCTCAGAAAACATGATGACCATGTGTACTGCTCTGCCATACCTGCTGTTCCTTCTACTTGGCACCTTTAAGGAATCCCCTACCTCTTTCCTTCATTTAGCATTCCTGCTCTGTGACTTACTTTTTATCCATGTTCTCTTCCTCATTAATCTTCCCCCCTACAGGTATTTTTCTGTTGCAGTCTAGGTTCTCTCAGGGTTTCCACATTTTCCCCCTCAGTTTTGGTTTCCTCTAATATGATTGGGTTGCAAGGTCTGACAGTCAGTCTCTTATTCTCAAGAGCATGTGGAGAATCTGTGAGGGCTGGAGGAAATCCCTTTTTTAGGCAGTGTCTGGTGAGAGTGAAGAAGCTGGTACTTCTGTGTGATGTACCCACATCAGTGTGGAGCCTTTTCTCACCCAGGCTTAGCAGGGAGGGTGCTGTGCACGAGAGCTGCCCAGGGCTGCAGGAGGGACCAGCACAGGGGCTCTTTGCAGGCGGCTGATGGAGCATCCTACAGCACTGGCACATGTTTGGCCAGAAGACTGTAAAGCATCAGGTGAAGGGCAAGAAATGTGCCTACTGGTGGTGAATAGGCTTTGGTGGGATGCAGACAGAAAAAATAGAAGAGCCTACAGACAGCAAACCATCAGGCCTCCAAAGACTTTAATGTGGCATTTACAGAGAATTGCTTTAATTCTGTACAATTTTGCTTTAATTCTGTGCGAAATAGCCAAGCTTTACACTGAGTAATTGGAAGAATAGTATGTGATTGCTTCAATACCATGGCTTATAATTAGTAGAGAGGAATAACTTACTATCTTAAAGAGTTTTGAAAACCAATTTAGAGAAAATAGCTTTTTCACATTGAGTTTGTGGTACTGAGTTAAAGTTAAGAAGTATTCGCAGGGAAGACCTGGGGATACTGTTTCTGCTCCTTCACCTTGTGTACCCTGTCAGAGCAGTGCCCCCGGACCGTGGATCCTGAGTTTTCTTCTCCCTGACCATTACTCTGCAGTGTTTTGTGCTTTATATTTATTGTTGCTATTTCAGCTTCACATGATACCAAAGGAAGCAAATCTTAAATCAGTTGTTGAAAAAAAACCCTGCAAATAGTGTCTCTGTTAAGGGCAGAAGGTTTTTAGCTCATGAACTGGCAAACCTTGTTGAGAGGGCTTTAAATTAGGTTTGAAGGGGGAAGGGGATGTAGCTGGGCTGTTTGGAAGCAGGCCCAAGGGTGGTAAGCCTGAGTTAGGGGTGAAATCAGCAGCCCAGCTGAGGTACATGTAAACCAATGCACGCAGCATGGGCAACAAACAGGAAGAGCTGGAGGCCCTGGTGCAACAGCAAAGCTATGATGTAGTTGCCATCACAGAAACGTGGTGGGATGACTCACCTAGTTGGAGCACTGCACTGGATGGCTACAAGCTCTTCAGAAGAGACAGGACAGGGAGAGGAGGTGGAGGGGTGGCCCTTTATGTTAAGGAGGCTTTTGATGCCATAGGCATGGAAAGTGATGATGATGGAGTTGAATCCTATGGGAAGGCCAACAAGGCTGACATCCAATGGGAGTCTGTTATTGTCCATCCAACCAGGAAGAAGAGGTGGACAACTTATTCTATAAGCAGCTAGATAATGTTTCAGGATTGTCAGCCCTTGTTCTTGGAGGTGACTTCAACCTACCAGACATCTGCAGGGAACTTAATACAGCAGAAAAAAGACAGTCCAGGAAATTTTTAGAGTGTACAGAGGACAACTTTTTGTCACAGGGGAGGGACTATGTTAGATCTGCTGTTTTGAAATAGAGATGGACTGGTGGGAGATGTGGTGGTTGGAAGCTGCTTGGGGCAGAGTGATCATGAAATTATAGTACTCGATATTTGGTAAAATCAGGAGGAACACCAATAAGACTCTTACACTGGACTTCCAGAAGGCAGACTTTGGCTTACTTTGGAGACTTAGAGAGTTCCTTGGGAAGCAGCCCTTAAAAACAAATGAGTTCAGGAAAGGTGGGCCGATGTGCTGCCTGGGTAAATCCACTGGCTAGCTCTGCACCGCCCCTGAGGCAGCTGCCGTGAGTGGGCGCCCCCCGAATGGCTCACTCTCAGGAAGTGGCAGGGGTGGCGGTGCCTGCTGCGAGCCCTCGCAGAGCGAGCAGCACAGCTGGAAAGGGTTGAGGGTGGAGGCGCAGGAGAGTTGAGGGATGGACCACTTTGTAGTGAAGTCAGCCATGAAGGTGTTTACTCTGATCTCAGGGGTGCACAAAGTGGCAGGGAGCATAGGGTGACACAAACTTATAAAAAGGGGTGGCAACAGGGGGTGGGGAGATACATCAACCAATAGTGGGGTGCAGAGGAGGTAACAGGGGAGGGGTTACAAAACATACTCTCCAATGAGGGGAAGGAGGGGAGGGAACCCAGGTACACCGACCAATGGGGTGTTGAGGGTAACATAAATGACACTGAACATTCCAGAACAAAGGCAAGGCTTTGGGCAGGATTGACAGGCTGGGAAGGCTGGGTTTAGGGAATTGACAAGGAACATGCTGGGGATGAGGGCAGGGATTACATGACAGACAGGGAAGGGGAGGAGGGCAAACACCTTCCATGGAGGGACTAGGGGAGGATACATTTCAGGGAGCAGCGTGACATAGGGGAGGACGGGAACAAACCACTTAATTAAGAACAGAGTTAACAAAAACATAAATTGACACCACAACAGTGGGCGTGCTTCAAAACAGAGATCTTGAGGGCACAGGAATAGACTGTCCCTGTGCTGAAAGATACACTGACGAGGTAAACATCCAGCCTGGATGGGCAAGGAGGTTTTGAAGGAATTTAGAAATAAAAAGAGGATGTATCATCTTTGGAAGGAGGGCCAGGTCTCTCAGAAAGTGTTTAAGGGGGCTGCTAGAGCATGTAGGAAAAAAATTAGGGAGGCCAAAGCTCAGTTTGAACTTAAAATGGCGACTTCTGACAAGGAAAATAAAAAATATTTTTACAAATATATTAATGGTAAAAGGAGGGGTAAGACCAACCTTTATTCTTTACTGGATGAGGGAGGGAACTTAGTGACTGCAGATGTGGAGAAGGCAGAAGTGCTTAACACCTTCTTTGCCTCTGTCTTTAGTGGGAAGGCGACTTGCCTTCAGGACAACTGTCCTCTTGGGTTGGTTGATGGTGTCAGGGAGCAGAATCCCCCAGTTATCCAAGAGGATAACAGCAGGTCCCCCTGTTATCCAAGAGGAGGCAGTCAGAACTGCTGAGATACTTGGATATTCATAAACTATGGGACCAGATGGGATCCATCCCAGGGTGATGAGGGAGCTGGCAGATGATCTTGGGAAGCTGCTCTCCATCATTTACCAACAGTCCTGGCTCACTGGCAAGGTTCCAGATGACTGGAAGATGGCCAATGTGACACCCATTCACAACAAGGGTGGGAAGGAGGATTCTGGTAATTCTAGGCCAGTCAGCCTGGCCTCAGTACCCGGTAAGGCAATGGAACAGTTTATACTGAGTGTCATAACACAGCACTTACAGGATGGCCAGGGTATCAGACCCAGCCAGCAGGGGTTTAGGAGGGGTAGG
>VWZP01006149.1:759-127241 GCA_013396995.1 Dicaeum eximium | reverse complement strand
GGCTCCTGGCCTGGATCAGGAATGGTGTGGCCAGCAGGAGCAGGGAGGTCATTCTGCCCCTGTACTCAGCACTGGTGAGGGCACAGCTCGAGTGCTGTGTCCAGTTCTGGGGCCTCAGTTTGGGAAGGATGTGGAGACACTTGAGCACATCCAGAGGAGGCAACAGGGCTGGTGAGGGGCTGGGAACACAAACCCTGTGAGGAATGACTGAGGGAGCTGGGTGTGTTTAGCCTGGAGACAAGGAGACTCAGGGGTGACCTTATCACTCTCTACAATCCCTGAAAGGTGCCTGTGCTCAGGTGGGGTTGGGCTCTGTCTCCAGGCAGCTCTGACAGAACCAGAGGACACAGTCTTAAGCTGTGCCAAGGGAAATACAGGCTGCACACTAGGAAGAAGTTTTTCACAGAAAGAGTGATTAAGTTCTGGAATAGTCTGCCCGGGGAGATGGTGGAGTCACCATCCCTGGATGTGTTTAAAAAAAGACTGGATGTAGCACTGAGTGCCATGGTTTAGTTGAGGTGTTAAGGCTGGGTTGGACTTGATGATCTTGAAGGTGTCTTCCAACCTTGTGATTCTGTGATTCTATATTTTCTCCAGAAAATACTGCTCAGGCTTTATTAACATGGGGAGGCTTTCCTTAGCCTTTAACCTGAAAGTGATTGAACCCATATTTTCTCTGAACAAAAAACCCCATCAGATATGGAAAAATCAAAAGCCCTCGTCAAAGATCTGATGTGAGAAGTTTTAGCCCAACCTTTTAATTTATCAAAATTAGGAACAGGTGAAAACAGGGTTTTTTTAATGTAAATGTTACCCAAATCAGTGCAAAGTAAGCCAATTTTTTTTTCAGACTTAATTTCTCACCTGCAATTTTTTTCTTTATTTTGTCCAAACTTAACTGGAATTTGAAGTTCCATGTGGACAGGGGATGAAGGAGAGATGTATTTAATAATGCCTTGTGGGGTAATACTTACAAACAGGCTTCCTGGTTTGTTTATCCTGTTGTGTGTCTGACACAGGTAAGGTGGATTTCTGACCAGTTTGAAGGGCTTTCATGTGAGTGAACCTCTGATAGGGTATTGAGTTTAGGAAAATGGAAATTATGTATTGAAATTTCTGACTTTCTGCATCAAAAATTGTAATGAAATGCCTTACTTCAGACCAGTTTACTTCAGCTGGATTTTTTCATGGGACTTGAACACCTTATTCCTTACCTATTTAGAGATCAGGAAAACAACATTTACCAGCTTTACTGCTACATAAAAAAATGCGCTTTGGGGAGACCTGGAAGTCATTGAGTCAGTTAAACTGTAAAAGTTGGGTCAGTTCAACTATAAAAGTGTGAAGCTGACTCGTAATTTAAATTGGAGGTTTAAACCACTGTTAACAGACAGTAGTCTCTTAAGGTAATAAATGTACCAGACAATGCAGTCCCATACTCATCTCAGTGCTGGAGATGTTCGTAATATCTTTAGCCAAACAGAGTCGTTGTGGCTCCATGGATTTTGAAATTACTTGTGTTAATAAGGATGTTAATAGAGATTGTGATGTGTGTGTGTGTGTGTTTGTTTGTTTTAATAAAAACAGCTGTTAGAGTGTCTGTTGTCTGGAAAATGTCAGTTTTCCCCTTTGAGATTTGCATCTGCAAGCTGATGGAAGGTACTTCTTCCTTAGTGAAAAATTCAGATCTGGTTCATCCCATAACAATCCCTTGTTTGGTGTCCACAAATTAGCAACCACTTATAGCTCTTGAGTGGACATGTGAATTTGGCCCCCAGAACTTTGAAATGTTTCCATAAAATGAATGACATTGTGCAGCTTGTAGATACTGGTTACAGTTTATCCCATTTTTATAGCTACTGTTAAGTATTTATAGTGTATTGATTCAAACCTTTCGGCTGGTCACTGTGCTCTGAAGGGGTGCAAAATCCTCTGGAGCATCGGGAAGAACAGGAGTGTGCGACATGGTGGCTTGTCAGTACTGTTGGTTGGGATGCAGCTTGAGAAAAATCCAACGATGTAAACCTTTGCCCCTAAGATTTGCTGCTGTGGATTTGTGTGGCACATGCCTGCTATGTAGTATAAATAATCTCATCAGAGTACTGCCCTTTTCTCATCTTCTCAAAGCATTTGCTATGTAAAACACAAGCTAATCCTTAGCTTGTTACGTGTTTGTTTTATCAAACTCCTTTGGTATTTATGCTTTTTGAATTTAGTTTAACAGTGGTAAGAATTAAATGGTATTCTGCATTGATGTGCCACCAGGGAAGATGAAGAAAATTCCTAATCTAAATGGAATCTATGTAAGGATAATTTCTAATTTTAATAGGAATGTTAAAAAGAAGAAATCAAGTTCTGTATTTGCAGCATTTCTTGACAGTACTGATGCTATAAATTTTACAGTTGTTCTTCCTCTATATGGATTTTGTAGTACTCACAGCAATTTATAGGTCTAGAGTGCAGCTGCTAGAAGTCATTTATTCTCAGTTCTGTATTAAATCTATCACATATAATGCATTAACATTCAGTTCAGAGCTCAAGGGCTTATGGCTGCTTCTTTCTTGCTCTTGAGTTTCTGTCCTGGAAGTGTTTGCAAGGTATGCAGAAAACAAAATTTTAAAACTTAAATTGATATACAGGAAAAAAAAGGGGATTTTCCATGATAAATACTTGAAACCAGCTAATTTTGCAGTTTCAGCTGAGCAATGAAGACAAACCCTGCTGTTAACATTGCTGAAATTGGTAATGCTAATAAGCTTGTTTTGATGGATTAGCACTTCAGTCCTGTTTGCTTGAGTGATGTTCTTTATACACGTCAATCGGATGTGTCTGCAAGTTAGAGAAACTTAATATTCCCTGCAGTTTGGTTTGGGTGCATCTTAGGCTGTAGGAGGCTGTCATTGATATTGATTTACTTGATTCAGCTTGTTTTAGTTGTGTTTTTTTAATTAGAAAAAATGGAAGTACACGATTTTAAATATTCCAGGAGTATTTATAATCAATATTAAAAAGATTTAAACTGTACCTGGAGTTTGACAGAAGAATAGGGCCAAAGGCCATGAAGATTTATTGAGTATATAATCTCTGAGGAAAGAGCAGGTGGAACAGACTGCCTTATATGAGCCCTGTATCTATTTATTGTTGATGATTTCCCATCTTTCATAATAAGATAATACATGTAGGAAAACTGAGCTATGTTCTGCTTGAAATGAAGAGAAACTTGTACCTGGGAGAGCTTGAGCTGATGTTGGAGAAGAGATCCTGAACTCTGTGGCAGGTTAATATGTTCTGGCGTGATCACTTGTATGAAAAGATGACTCGAACAGGCTGAATGTGAAAGAGTTGTTTGCTGTCTGTTAACCTGTATCAGTGAAATTGGTTTTGGACCCTGTATGAAGAGATCTGCCAGCAGTAATAATTTACTTAGGCTGTTTGTAAGTAATCTAATATCACTAAGGCAGAGAATGAAAAAAGTTTTTTGTACAATAAACATCCTCAAATCCCTTCTAATTTAAAACCTCAGAAAAGAAGCAAGTAAAATAATCACATATGGCATTATGAGAGTTTAATAAAACCATGGGAAAAAATAGTTGGGGATGAAGGCCATTCTGCTGCACTTTTCAGTGAGTCATCTTCCATTGAAAAAAGTCTAGGCCAGAACATTTCCTGAAAGCTTTAATAGCTTAGTTAAAACTTCCAGATGTGATTAGACCTTCTGGAGGTTCCTACCTTCTGAGCCCTCTCCCTGATGAATGGTTCCTGCTCTAGTTCTAGGCAAGCTCATTGGTGACAAATGTGACTGTAGCTGTACTAGGTGAAAACCTTTGAGAGCTAATATATTATTTCTTATAGGGAAAAAATTGCTTTGCTACCTTTCCAAATCAGCTACTTAATCTTGGAGACTGCAGGTTAACAGCAGGGTGTTGGAATACAGGGACTAGATCCTGAAACAGCAGATAGAGAAGTAACAGCAAGGATTGCTTCATCACCAATAACTGGGCTAGAAGTTGCCAGAGCATGGGGGAGACAGAATATTGCGCAGTAGTTGCAATCTGATGCAACTAAATCATCAAAAGGAACTGCATCCTTCCCTGTCTGAACAACAAATTCCTGGAAAACAGTAAATTGCAAGAGCAGGAGTCATGGCTTCGTATCAGATAACTTTGCTGCTCTGTGGTATTATATATCACACCTGTATGATGAATAGTAAATAGGTATCGATAGAGAGCAAGGCCTGCTGGGAACCTCAGTCCTTAGCAAGGTCCAGTGCGAGCCCTTCCCTGCTTGCTCTCCGTTAGGGTTTTGTAAAGGCTGCTGGGTTGCCTTAGAGACAGAGGGTATTACTGAAGGCATAGGCTTGTGGTAACATTGATATGCATTTGTACTGTAACACTTGGTATTTTGTGTATTCGTGCCTGTGATGCAAACAAACTCTGCCTATGGTTTTGGCCATACAGAGTCTGTATTTTGTGTATGTAGTGTTTCTGTGCTCTATTACGTGCTGTAGTATAGTGACACCATGAGACCCTAAGAACTACTGATGATTTCTTTAGGAAAAATGAGTTCAGAGGCAAGGTAAGCCTTTTATTAGAAAGTCAGCTTGGAATGCCTTACAATCAAGGACATACTATGATCATGCTTGGTAAGGATAGGCTGAATGGTGTTTAACTCACTGTGAATGCATGTAAGGGAACCTTTGGTGATCAGCGCTGCACAGCTCTATCATCCAGTGGTGTTTCATCTGTGCTGACAAAGCCTTTATCCTGCTGGGTGTTTCTCCCAATGTTTATTTGTGTCTCTTTTTTGTGTGGTTACAATCACTTGTGTATCAGTTCAGATGTAGTTAAAAGCCTTATGTTGAAGAAACGAGGCACTAGATCATGCTATTTGCAGCTTGGAAAATTTGAGTATTTTATAGAGCAGGCAGGGTGAGGTTTATGATGAAGCTGATACCAGGTGATCTCTGCTGATGGTAAATGCTTATCCTGAAAAAGGTCCTGTGGGATGCAGCCAGGGCTGGCTGCTCCCTGAGGCTGGGCTTCACCAGCTGGACATGGGCAGGAGCCGGGCATGCCAGCTGTGGTAGCCAGGCTCAGCCCGCAGTCAGAGCCTCAGGAAGGTTTGTGGACCTCTGAGGACAAGCGGGAGGACAAGGGAGTGAGGTCAGTCCGTGGATCAGGTGAGAGCCCCGTGGTGTCTCAGAAGTGCCGTGGTGATGGGGCCAGGGGGTGCTCAGGAGGTTGGACTGGCAGGAGCATCTGTGGCTGAGCTGGAGCCTGGCACGGCTACGGCATGGCTTGGAGAGGGACTGAAGGTCCTGGGCTGTGTGGAACTGGGGCTGCAGGGCCCGGGGTGAGTGTGAGTGCAGCTCCCAGCTCAAGCTGGGCAGAGCCCTGTTTACACAAGTGTAAACAAGCGTTCCCTTGGCAGAACTGACACAGCTGAGGGAGATCTCCTGTCAGTGTCACCCCCAGATCTTTTTCACTTGCTTTTGTCAGTGAGATACTTTCTTTCAGTAAAGACACAATACTTATGAAATATGTCATCTGGAGCCTTGCCCAGATGAACAGTGCATGAATGCACTTGGAAGAGTTTGAGCTGTATTATGGTCTTTGAATCAGCAACTACGCACAATTTGGCAGTCACTGCTGACTGAAAGCTGAATGCTAAAGCCCACGTTTAAGCTGTGATAAAGACTAATGCTTTTGTCCTCTATTTCTATAGTAGTTTGAAATTGTGGAGGTTTGTATGCCTGTGTTTTTCCAGGATACAGAACTCGGTTCAGTAACATCTGTCTGTGCAGAGAGCAGGCTAGGTACTGCAGTGCACAGTGAAGCTGCAGCTGGTGCAAAATACAGCAGCATGATTTGTACCCATGGTGATCCCAGCCTCCATGAGCTGTGCTGATGGGAATGCTTAGTGAACAGGAGCTGGCTTCCTGGTGTATTGAGCTGTCAAATGTTAGATGTATTGTTTGAGATAAAGAACAGATTTTTTTTTTCCACCTTTTTTTTTCTCCTTATTGAAGTAGGGCAGTCAAAGCTTAACAATGAAGGTAGTTTTCAAGTTCTTAAAAGTCTTCTTGTCCGTTTGCTGGGTTTAAATGCAACAATCCACGGCTGGGAATCTCTCATTATCTATTCCTTTTCCATTCTTGTCATGGACAATCAAATATAAAGAAGACAGAGAAGTATATTCTGGTAGGACTGGGACAACAGCCTGGGGAAATGTTATTATAGTGGGCCTCTTGGATTGGCAGTAGTTGGAGGTGGGATTATTTTTAATCTCAGCTGGTCTCATATGACATAACTGATTTAGTGTGGAAAAACACATGCTACACTAGTGGACATAGTTCACTAGTCTAAAAAAGAGTTGGAATAAGAAGAAAGTGCTAAACTATGAAGAAAAAATAAAATAGCCTGAAGTCCAGTACAGTAGCTGGGTGAACTGCAGATACTTGTAGAGACTAACTTCCTCTTTCAAAGAACTAGTTCATTATTCTGATAATTCACACATGCAGAGCTTTGACTGCGAGTTCACTCAGTCTTAGGGATTTTTTTGGCCAATTTATGCTAAAGATCAGACTATGATTATCAGATGTTTCTTCTTTTTCACATGAAAATGTTTCTTCCTCAATATGGAAAGGAATAACAGTTCTACAGCTTTTTTGGGGGCTCTCCAAGCTCACAGCTAAACAACAAAGTAATGAATTTCATGGGTCAGAGCATTTTTTCTTTAAATTTTAACATGTTACTAAACCAAACTGGGCTCTTAGTAGGAGAATTTATCAATGCCATGACTCTGAATCTCTCTACAGTATTGTGGGAAACAAAAACATTAACTTACTGAACCTTTCTAGACGTTGTTACTGACTGCTGTTACCGGCTTTGTGCTACTGGCTTACCAGTTTTGGTTTTCTTATTAACATCTCAATCCTGGTTAGACAGTACTGTTTTAGAGGGAAAAGGTAATTTTTAAAGGTTTTTGGGTTTGGTAGTTTGCATATAATGTGGCAAAGTAAGAAATGGTTAATAATAGAAACCAGTTAGGCTGAAGTGTTGCATTGACTTTCCATTGTATCTCTACGTCTGTAGCTTCCTTGTAGCACAGGAGAAAAGAGGGCAGTCTGCTGTCTTGTAATAGTTGCAGGAATGATAGATGCACTAATTAGAACCAGAGTCAGTGTTTAAATAACACTTCTTTTCTGAACAAGTCCTGTGCACTGAACAAATTGTAGCTGCTTTACTGAGGTTGAAGATGCAGTAGCATTTGGATTTGAACACACTGGGCAATAAAATCATTCTTGCAGAGTGGTGATTAATTTATATATTTGTTTATTAAAAATTTAAAAATATGTGTTAACGCACTCAAGAAAACACAGTTTTCTGATTCAGATGATCAGTTGGTAAACTACTGTCTACTCCTGCTTAAGACTACATCTCTTTTATTTGTTTGCTTTTGGGTTTTTTGTTACTATATCCCTGAGATTTCTAAGTTAGCCTGAGGAACTAAGATGCAATCCTACGTCCATTGCATATCTTGGAGTAAATGAGATTTTAAAAATACAGGACTGGTTCATTTAATATCAAATGCTCTTCAGCCATAAACTTAAAATTTCATAAAGTGAAAAATGGATACTGTGATGCTTTTGTAAATAATGCATATAGAACCTGATGCAATGCAAAGGAAAATAATTAGACTTTCAGATTGCCTGTGGGCAGGCTGTGGGAAGCTTTGTATGCATTTACTTGTTCATTGTGCCGCTTCTCATCATTTGAATCTGGTGCCACAGGCTCAGATGTGCTATTTTCCCTTTTTTATTTTTCCCCTGAATTTGTCTCCTTCTCCCAAGCCATTTCACAACTATCTATTTTCTTTTCAAATGGACATGATGCAGAAGAAGCAGGATAAAATGTCTGTAGTAAAATAGGATAAGGCAGGAGGCTCCATACAGCCTGATGTCGACTGTGTGGTTCTTCCAAAGTCCATAACTTTCAGCTGTCCATATAACAGTGCCCACGATTGATTCCTGGAACCAGTTAAATTGGACTGGGAGTTCTGGCAAGCTGGGTGTCCCTTGTTTCTGTTGGTGGGAAGCTGTAGGGTTTCAAGGAGGTCTGGGTGGAGAAGGGAGAAACAAGATGGGTGTGGTAAGATCCATGAATGCTTTAAGTGTGTAGACAGCAGGGACAGAGGGGAAGCAGACTGTGGCACCTCAAGATCGCTTCTCTCAAGCACGTTTTTTATTTCCACACGTTCCATGCTTCCCCTTTCCCGGCAGTGCAGGATTCTTGTCCCTGATCTGCTGTTGCCTTCTGCAGTGTGCTTGAGACAGAGGCTGCTGGGGCAGGGAAACAAACATGGAAAATTTGTTCAGATGCAACAATTACAGAATGCCTTAACTCTATGTGCACCTCTGTCCTTCTCTATTGCCACTGGAGAAAGACATGGCTAGGAGGAAAGACAGCTAATTTCCAGGGCAGTTTTCTCAGAGGAAAACTACTTAAAACAAACAAAACACAGCTCATGGTGCTGGTTGTAAGACACACTAAAAAGTGTCGTTGTTTTACACATACTTCGTTCATTTATCATGAGGTAATGATTATTCAATTGTACCTGTTGTTACAGTCTGTTTTCACAAACTTTGATGAATTTAACTTGATGTTTCCTTAAGCAGAGTAGAGATAGAAATGAAAAAATGTTTATACGTGTCAGTTTTGGAGTGCTTTTGGAATAAACAGCATGTTCTTTTGCTGCAGGATTTGAAATCTAGCAATCAGCGAGATGAAATTGCTGCAGCACGTGTATCCCTGAAGGAAAATTCTGCTTTCCTACATTCAATATGTTCAGCTTGTTTGGAACATTCAGATGTTGCATCCCTTACAGCCAGCAAGGATTCAATTTGCAATGAAATACAGAATGCTCTCAATGTAATTTCTAATGCTTCCCAAGGAATTGGAAATAAAGTGGAGCAACCTGCATCTCGCACAGCTACTCTTGGAAGTGCACTTGATGAGCTTGAGGTACGTAAACATGTGAGATGACAGTATTTTTGGAAAGAAGTTTATTTATTTTTTAAACAACTATTGGTCTCATAGATGGTGAGCCTAAAGGCATTAAAGATTGTTGCTCTGCTTAGTCTTCGTCTAAAGAGTATCGCTTGAAATGGTTTAATTGAGATGATTTGTTGAAATGATTTCATTTTCTTCAAAGGAGTTTGGAATTAAGGCTTCACGTGTGTTCAGTATTTGGCTCCCTTCGAACAGAGGGCAGAGTTAGCTCCAGTTGTGTCACTGCTGCTGGGACAGACACATCCTGCAGTAAGTGGGCAGAACCCAGGAGTTCAGTTTGCTCAGAAGTGATTTTCAGCTGACAGTGCCCACTGCTACTTTTCCTGCATTTGAGCTGCTACCGTGCAAGCTGAAGTCCTTTTCTCCAGAATGTGTCAGTGGGATCATTCCGTAATTTGTATAATTGAGCAATTCATAAACCTCATTATATTGGCTACTTATCATTAAATAAAGTGACATAGCCAATATGCTTTCACCACCTCTGCATTTCTGCTTCCATTATTGAAGCAAATACCTGGGGGAAGGCGGGACTTTCTCTATTCCTGACCTCATCCAAAGCTTTTCTGTGGAGTTTTTCCTTTTTCTCACGGCTGCTCTGGCTCTCACCAGTGTCATTTTCCATTGTCCTGCCACTAGTGGTAAAAGATTCCTGTAGGTGAGACTATAGACCATGAGCCTCATGGGGTGTAACTGATGTAGGCCCAGATCAACAAAAGGAATGTTTCTTAACACATTTGCAAATACGGGTGGTTTTGATTATGAATTCTTGGACTTACCAGGTCTCAGCATCCTGGTGCTAAGACTGTGATACATTTTTAGGAAAATTGATGTTAGGATTGATAGTAATAGATTTTTATCTGAATTTTTCAATGGAAGATTAAAGAAATACATTGAAATAGGACACAAATTTTGTAGTGGCAGTTTATTGATCAAAACAGATCTTTCAGGCATGCTCAGTGTTAAATCAGACAGGTTTTTCCCCACAAAGCAACAGGCTACAGTTGCATGTTATGTACCATCCATTCTTGTTTCCCACAATAGGTTTTAAAATTACAGTTCCTAATCTATTTTCCTAATAAATGGAAATAAAAAGAATAATGTAAGACTAAATATGTAACTTGTTACAGTGTAACTGTGAATGACAAAAGAGAACCCTTGTATGAGACGCACTATTTACCTGGATTACTTAAAAAAAAAAAAGAAATGTCAGAAGTGTTGCATTTTTTTACTGCAGACAAATTCATCTTGACTATATGTAGGCAGTACTATTTAAAAATGCAGTAACATTTATTGTTATTCTAAAATTTGAAATTTTTGATAATCCCAAAATGGAAAAAAATGTATCTTGCATTTAATTTGTTTTACTTGGAAATGTAAGAACACAGAAGTCTGATGGTTGTAAAAAGCCATTTGTTTATCAAGTTGTAAATATATTTTTACCTAGGTAGCACAAATGGGAATTGAAGCTGTGTGAGTTAGATAAAGCACAATTTATAGAGCATTTAACTTCTGAAATGATTTTATGAGTTAGATGGTTATACTTTTCTCGCTTTACAGAAAGTTCTATTGGCTAAAGACCTGAAATAACCTTTGCTCTATCTTCCTGCTGGAAATACAGTGCCATGAAATAGATTGATGCAGTAAATAGTCTGGTGGGAACAAATCTCATTAAATGTTTATAGTGTGGAAATGTATCTCGGAGCTTACCCAACAATCTAGTATCTAGATGTTTTGCAATATCATTCTTCCTTTGCCAGTGCTGGCACTGGGAAAGTTATTAAAGATTTATAGGTGAGGAAACAACCAGTAAAATTAGAGCAGCTAACTCTTAAATCAGTAGATTCTCAGCAATTCCTCCTAAAGACTCCCTATAACTACTGTGTTATTTGTAAATAAACACAAAATTGTAACTTTAATTGCATATTAAGATCTGTGAAAAGAGCATGTGGATGCAGGTTATCTAATGCCTTTTCCTGATATTTCATCTTGTGAATGCAAAGAAATTTCTCATAAAATGATCCTGGTCCTGCATGCCTGAGTCTCTGTTGGTGTGTTCAGCTGCTCTGAGGTCCTTGAGTGACCGTGGCCATCCAGCTGAGCACATACACGTGAGATGCTGTAAGTCACTCCAGAAATTCACCAAATACAACCAAGTTTCTGCATACCCATGGGCCCTCTTTTTTTCCCGGATCAGACCAGTGAAGAAGAAAAGAGGGGTCTAATCACTCCTCTTAAATGCTCCCTTATTCTGGTGTCTTTGAGCTACTTAAGGGTAGCTGACCACTATTAAGCCTGTTAAATCAAACCCACCAGAGACTGCTTCTTGATGGTCTGGTGTCCTCTCATTGAGTCTTTCCTGCATAGATGTACTGATTATGAATAAGTAATGAAATTATTTGAAGAATTTTATCTGTAGGGCAGAGTCTGAACTCATATCTTCCTGACAGTTATTGCCAAGATTTTTTTATTCAGAGATGAACCATAGTACTCATACTCTCCATAGTACTCCGCTCTCAACCACAGTACTCTGATAGCTTTTTGCCAGTGCTATTTGTCTATCTTGGTGTAAACTTTCTCTGAACTGTCTTCCAAAGGAGGACATTTCTGTTTTGGGTCAGCTGAGATTTGAAGGCAGTCATTTTTCCAGCTAATTGGATATTGGCTGTGGCTGCTAGGTGTGTCTTAGTCTTCCCCAGTCAATGAAGCTGTTTTTTTCTGCAGCAACACTTCAATATTCTACCTGCCAGATGTGTTTTGCATTACAATGGACTGTATGTGCAGCTTGGCATTGAGGGGCTGCTGGAGATAGAGGAGCTTGAAGGGAAGCTGATGCTGCAGTGAAGAGTGGCCATGTGGCACAGCTTGGGCAGATGTGAGATACCCCAGAACACCTTGGTGTTAAGGGCTCTTACAGGAATGAGGGAGGCAGAGTTACAAATCTCTAACACAAACTTATGACTCAAGTCTCCTTGCGTCACTGTTTAAGCTTTTATCTTACGGTGTTTAATATAACACTTTCATTTCTAGCTTAAGCTAGACAGTCCCTGAAATTGTCCTGTTGAATCTAAATTTAAAAAAAAAAAAAAATCCTCCAGTTTACAATTAGTCTGGCACATACTGGGTAAGCGCAGGTAAGTTCTGATTTACCTAAATTCCATGTCAGGGTATCTGGCATCGTTTTCTTGTTTAATATTTCTTCTGAAAGCTTGAAACCACCTGTGGGTGTGATGTAAGAGGTGAACGGGTGTATGCGGGGTCTAGGTTTGGAGATTAGGACCATAGCGACATGGTTTCAAATGTTCAGTCACATTAACAATTACTGGTTTGAATTTCTTCAAATGCAGAAGCTCAAATATACTTACTTTCATGTTTCATGGAAATATCATAGTCTTTTATTTCTCTTTAGAATATTTGCTTGCCACACAAACGTAATTAATTTTATCAAGCCAAAAGAGTTGTCTGCTTTTGTTTACCCTACGTACTGAAAAGCAAAAGGACACTTATACCTATGTCCTTTGGAAAAAGAATCATTGAACAAAAGCTGCAGTTTTATCTTTGCCCATATTCAGCCTGTTAAAAGTGGCAGCAGTGACTTTCTGCCACAGTGTGGGATTGATTAGACCAAAAATCAGCAGAATTAGACTGCTTGTGTAATCTGAGTCAACTTTCTCAGCTGTGAGCTAGCAGTGCTGGCTCTGAGTTAAAGTTGGAGGTTCTCCTGATCTCTAAAAGGCTAAAGTTTATAGGCTTGAACCCCTCTTTCAAACAGTGCTTAAGCTCCGGTCTGAGACTCTGAATGGTAGAGCCTGGGTTTGTCTGCAAATGACGTCTCTGTGTAGCCACACTAGGGAAAAAGGAATCTGCCATGGTCAAAAGTATTTTGGATGCTTCCAGTGGAAAAGGCTAGCAGCACATTTGGGAAGCATAATGTCACTGCAGTTCCTGCAAGTATAAAATAAAGCAGAAGCTTCATTGAACTGACCTTTCCTACCTGTACTCCTCATTTTTTTCAGAATTTAGTAGTCCTGGATCCTCTGGTAGTGAACAAAGAGAAGGTGAGGCCGTCCCTGGAGCAGCGGCTGGAGGCGATCATCAGCGGGGCGGCGCTGCTGGCTGACTCCTCGTGCACGCGCGACTCGCACCGTGAGCGCATCATCGCCGAGTGCAGCGCCATCCGCCAGGCCCTGCAGGACCTGCTGGCCGAGTACCTCCGCTCTGTGAGTAACACAGGGCAGCTGGGTAGTGCACACAGGGCAGCTGAGTCGTGTGGGGCAGCTGAGTAACGCACACAGGGCAAGTGGGTAACGCACACAGGGCAGCTGAGTAATGTGGGGCAGCTGAGTAACACACACAGGGCAAGTGGGTAACACACACAGGACAGCTGAGTTGTGTGGGGCAGCCGAGTAACACATACAGGGAAACTGAGTAATGTGGGGCAGCCGAGTAACACACGCAGGGCAATTGAGTAACGCACACAGGGCAACTGTGTAAAGTGGGGCAACTGAGTAACAAACACAGGGCCAATAAGTCATGCAGGGCCAGTGAGTAATGCAGAGCANTGTGGGGCAGCTGAGTAACGCACACAGGGCAAGTGGGTAACACACACAGGACAGCTGAGTAATGTGGGGCAGCTGAGTAACGCACACAGGGCAAGTGGGTAACACACACAGGACAGCTGAGTAATGTGGGGCAGCTGAGTAACGCACACAGGGCAAGTGGGTAACACACACAGGACAGCTGAGTAATGTGGGGCAGCTGAGTAACGCACACAGGGCAAGTGGGTAACACACACAGGACAGCTGAGTAATGTGGGGCAGCTGAGTAACGCACACAGGGCAAGTGGGTAACACACACAGGACAGCTGAGTTGTGTGGGGCAGCTGAGTAACGCACACAGGGCAAGTGGGTAACACACACAGGACAGCTGAGTTGTGTGGGGCAGCCGAGTAACACATACAGGGAAACTGAGTAATGTGGGGCAGCCGAGTAACACACGCAGGGCAATTGAGTAACGCACACAGGGCAACTGTGTAAAGTGGGGCAACTGAGTAACAAACACAGGGCCAATAAGTCATGCAGGGCCAGTGAGTAATGCAGAGCAACTGAGTAACAAACACAGGGCCACTGAGTAATGTGGGGCCACTGAGTAACACTGGGCCCCACTTGGGGCTGCCTCAGCACCTCCTGCTAAGCTCCCTTAGCATTTAGCCAATAATTAATGTACAGTTTAACCTGCATTTTGCAACATGCTCTTTAAAAGGTTGAAAGGGACGTTTTTCTCCAGAAATCTAAGCAAAAACTAAATATGCATCTCCAGAATGAATATAAATTGTATTATATAGTGTATAGAAAAGCTGTGGAAAATGCTATACCACAGATAAAATGTACATGTTTAGGTTATTTTATGCTTGTTGTGAACTGTCACAGATTCAGAGCAGACAGTCTTTCATATGCCAGAAAGAAAAATTTCTTCGTAATACCACTTCCTAGGCTAGAGTTTGAAAATGTAATTTGTGCTCCTGCAGAATGCAACAATTGAAATAATAACTTCTTAAAAGGGAAGCAGTCTGTTAGTGTTGTTTTCAGGTAGGGTGTTGACACCAGAAGAGGAGAAGAGCACCAATTTACAAGTGTTAGAATGACTAAATTGCTATATTGGGAAGACAGGAGTGTTGGTTAAATCCAGAAACCTGGTTGTCTGACATGCTTGTAGCTGTGAATTAGAAAAGGAACTTACTTTGCATTTTAAAAGCGATGTTTCTTTTAGATTTGAAGAATGGATTTGACACGTGTTACATCTGGTAGGTAAATGTTGAAACAGTGGAGGCTCAATACTGTTAATATGGGTACACAGTGTTAATCTCATGCTTTTCATTTGTAAACATTATTTGTAGGCACAGTCTTCTTTTCTAAAGATACCTCAGGATGATTCATCAAGCACATTGAGGGAACAATTGTGTCATACAGGTATTTGTTCCCTTTTTGGGAAGCTGAAATTGCTTTCTGTTCTGTAAGTCATAGCAGTCAACACAATCTAAAGCTGTTCTAATGAGGCTGTTTATTTTGTCTTATCGTCCTTAGGATAATGTAGTCTAGGGACTAAAATAATTCTGCATATCAATTCTGCATATCAAATTTTTTTTTCATATCAGAGATATTTTACCTTTTCATATTTCTCTTTATTTATTAGAAGTTTACAGATGCTTTAATAAAGTCAAGCTGTGTTTCACACCAGAGACAGGTGCTATGAAAGTTTTGCTCAAAATACTGTTGAATGCAGCCTTAATTCTTGAACCTCTCTGGAAGTCTTTACACATGGGTCAGATAGTGAGATTTCTTCAGCTATGGTTAGGTTGGAATGTAAATATTTGGTACTTTTGTACCAAATATTTTGTACCAATTGTTTTTTGTTGTAGCAGATTTTTCTTACGTTGTCTGATCTAGGGTGGATCAGGGTTTTCTGTTAAGTGGCTGAAAGTTTTATGTGGGAAGGCATCCCCCTTTAATGGTTGGACTTAATGGTCTTGCAGGGCTTTTCCAACATAAATGATTCTATGATTCTATCCAGAGCACGTGGCAGGATGCAGATGTGGTGAACAGCATCCCATATTAGTCCGAAAGGTTGCTCTGGGTTTGTCCCAAGAACACTTTCCTATATATCTCTGGTGTGAAACTACAAGATTTTAAGTCAAATGGTCTTAAATTCTTAGACTTTTGAAACAAAATTTTGATGATCTTTTCTACTTCAGAAATAATCATGATTTTAGGGCTATATAATGTTCAATTGTTGGAAAATAATAATACATAACCCACCCCACTGACTTGAGAAAGTCAGAAGGTGGCTGTTGAAATATGACAGTAAGGGAAACTGTCATATGATTTGCTGCAGAACACAGTGACTGCACAAGGTGCCAAAGACAAGGAAGCAGAAAGGAAAAGATATGAAAGATTTAAAGGTTAATAACAGTATAACAGGAGGGAATGAAAAGTTTTTAGTTTGTTTTAGAGCTCTTCTTATGCAATTGTTACTGAATTGTTACTGAATGGAAACACTCACTGAGAATAGTTTATGGCTATTACTGAGACTGTGTTAAGTAAGTTTTTCAATGAGAAGATTATCAGATCTCACTTACTTTATTTCACAGCTCTAGCTCACTGAAGAAGAGATGATAGATCTAGGAAACAGTGCTGATTTATCAGTGTCTTTTTGGCTCTTCTATTAGTACTTTCAATAAGCCAGGCCTGGAATTGAATGAGATGTAAAGATGATGATAGCCATTTGTTATCATAGCACAATTTAAGCATAATTTAGTTTTCCTCTCCTTGGGAATGCTATTGTACTCCATTGGCAAGTGTTCTGTCTGTGGAATACTTCATGGGTGTTTGTGTGTATGCCTCCTGGTTTGTGCCCTGTGGTGAGTGAGCTCCAGAACCTCTGTGCCACAGCTTGTACGTGAGCGTGAAAACTTTTCCTTGCCCACAATCCCCACAGGGTGTGCTTTGCTCTGGCTTTGTGCTCCTGGTGTGTGGCTCCCAAGCACAGCCTCCTTACTGCCGTTTCAGCCCTCTGCACTCCCTCTCACAAGCTGTGCTAGTCAGCTGCTCCAAAGGGTTTGTTTTTTTGGAGATGGGTCTTCTGTTTCTTGCTGGCACATTGGCTTGATCACTTGCCTTAAGGCTTCTTCTGTCTAAGTGTTGCTAGTGGGAGCTGCATTGCCTCAGAGACATGTCACCAAAAGTGCCACCTCCACAGATCCTCCTCCAGCAGCTGCTTTGCCAGGAAGCTGCACTGATGACATCCAGGGTCTCTCTGGCTCTGGTGTTGATGGTGAACATGCCCTGCCTGGTAAATGTCGAGCTTAGGCAGGGCCATTGCCGAGGACTTGGGTGCCTAAATTCTGTGCAGGTTCTGCATTCTGTTCTTTTGAAACTAGGTCTGAGTGCTTGAACTTGAAAAGCATGAGGGACTTGTCTTTACAAACAAACTTTGAGTCTGCTGGTAGATAAAACTAGCACTGAGAGATAAAAGAAACAATGGGAAAGATTCCACTGATTGATAAATGGAATGAGAGATTCATCTAAACAAACTGTAGGTTTGCTGATAAATAAAATTGGATACTGAGAGATGAAAGAAACAATGGGAAGAACCATAAATTCCATAGGAATTCCACTGATGGACACAAGAAGAACAAAAGGGGGAGGTTATACATTAGAAGAGGGTCTTAGGTATTGGATTGGGAAGTCTGTACCTCTCACGTACCTCTCTGCTGTGGAAGAGAGAGGGGCATGCGGCCGGGAAATTAGGATAAAAAGGAGGCTGTGTCCTCCAAAATTTAGAGAGACCCCAGGGGAAATGCCCCATGGCCTCTCTCTTCATTCAAATAAAGTTACAGGATTTCTCTGTCTCCTTTTTGGACATAAACCTCTAGTGTTTGTGGATTAGTTTTCCTGATAAGCTGTAGAGGAACATATAATTTATTAGTGCTAACATTTGAAACAGTATAAGGACTATAGCTTTGGTGGTTCCTAAATTTGGTTTGTTTTTTTTTTTCCCCTCAATTATTTAAGGTGTCTAATAATCCTCAAGGGCGTTGAAGATTAAGAGCTTGTTGGTGTCAGTGGTAAATTAAAAAAAAAAATTTAAAAAAGTTTTTAATGCAAGCTTGGAGAAACATCTTTTTAGAAGATACTTACTTTTATGTGAGTGTCTGTTTTTCACAGAGGTTTTATCACAGTGAATGATACAATGGATGGTGAAGCAAAATGCTTTCCACAAGAACCTAAAAGTTTTTCTGTTCAGAGAGGAATTCAGGCACATAGTAAATTGCAAATACATTTATAATTCTTCTGAAAGGCAGTAGTTTTTCTTCTGAAGCATTTCAAAAATTCTTCAAAATTATTTGTGTACTATTGTTAACCTTTCTGAATTTTACTCCATAGACATGAGTTGCTAGGGGATATATTTGCATTTTAGGACATCTGGTAACAGGAATTACTACAGTGGGTTTGGATATCTTATCGATGGCAGAATCACACTGTCGTGTGGCTGATAATGGAATAATGTATCCACTGGAGCAATCATGTTGTTCCAGTAATAAGCACTTGCTTTTTCCTAATGACAAGCTCTTGTCTCTTCATCCTTTACAATGAAAAGTTACTGAACTCAGTGGAGTGCAACCATATGAACTTCATATTTCCTGAGTTGTGCTTTTACTTGGTGACAGTAAGGACATTCCCTTCCCTGGGGGTCAGAAGGGATAATGGAGTTGTGATGGAGCATGAGTGGACGTGGCTGTTGTGAGCAGCACTCAGTGGTTGCAGGTGCTACTGTCTCTGCCATCATTAAATAGGGAGGTGTGCCTGAACAATTATTTTGCATCCTCCTCTGGCTTTCTATAAAGATCACTCCTAGATTGTTAGTGTTGGTAAAGAAAGGTCAGATACACTGGTAATATGAGAGCTGCTTTCTTGAACTGAAATCCCCTTTCTGTTTGAATGCTGATTGATGACATTTGAGCTTCATTAGTTTTAGTTTATAGTTTCTCAGCTTATTATTGCTATAGGTTGCAGATACATATGTGTGTGTATATATGTGGATCAGTGTATTTCCCTGATCAGTTCTGATTTCACTTCCTTCTTGTGTATTCTGAAATGTTGTTTCTTAACTGGGTTTTTATGTCATGATTACCTAAACGTTTGGGTGAGACATGGGTAATTTAGTCTGGACGTGCCTATAGCTCTTGTGCCACAGGTGGTGGCAGCTGCTGTGTCCTGCTGTCCCACAGCTGCGCTGTGCATGTGGCACAGAACAGAGCCAAACCAGCCCTTCTCACACCAGCAGTGCTTCCATTTAAAAAAAATGTGAGGAGAATAATGATACATTTTACCTTGAGGCAGATCAAGACATGAACTGAAGTTGCCCACCTTGTACATATTTCTATTGCTGCTAATCAAGCCCTGGCCATCCATATAGCCAAAGGGCAGGCCAGCTGAAGCTGATTTGGAATGTTGTATTCTCTGTGGCAGAGCTCAGGAATGATCAGGTATGCCCTGTATTGCATGTAGGGCATACCTGTATCTTGCTGGGAATGCAACTCCTGGAGCTTTATAAAACNACTTGTCTTTACAAACAAACTTTGAGTCTGCTGGTAGATAAAACTAGCACTGAGAGATAAAAGAAACAATGGGAAAGATTCCACTGATTGATAAATGGAATGAGAGATTCATCTAAACAAACTGTAGGTTTGCTGATAAATAAAATTGGATACTGAGAGATGAAAGAAACAATGGGAAGAACCATAAATTCCATAGGAATTCCACTGATGGACACAAGAAGAACAAAAGGGGGAGGTTATACATTAGAAGAGGGTCTTAGGTATTGGATTGGGAAGTCTGTACCTCTCACGTACCTCTCTGCTGTGGAAGAGAGAGGGGCATGCGGCCGGGAAATTAGGATAAAAAGGAGGCTGTGTCCTCCAAAATTTAGAGAGACCCCAGGGGAAATGCCCCATGGCCTCTCTCTTCATTCAAATAAAGTTACAGGATTTCTCTGTCTCCTTTTTGGACATAAACCTCTAGTGTTTGTGGATTAGTTTTCCTGATAAGCTGTAGAGGAACATATAATTTATTAGTGCTAACATTTGAAACAGTATAAGGACTATAGCTTTGGTGGTTCCTAAATTTGGTTTGTTTTTTTTTTCCCCTCAATTATTTAAGGTGTCTAATAATCCTCAAGGGCGTTGAAGATTAAGAGCTTGTTGGTGTCAGTGGTAAATTAAAAAAAAAAATTTAAAAAAGTTTTTAATGCAAGCTTGGAGAAACATCTTTTTAGAAGATACTTACTTTTATGTGAGTGTCTGTTTTTCACAGAGGTTTTATCACAGTGAATGATACAATGGATGGTGAAGCAAAATGCTTTCCACAAGAACCTAAAAGTTTTTCTGTTCAGAGAGGAATTCAGGCACATAGTAAATTGCAAATACATTTATAATTCTTCTGAAAGGCAGTAGTTTTTCTTCTGAAGCATTTCAAAAATTCTTCAAAATTATTTGTGTACTATTGTTAACCTTTCTGAATTTTACTCCATAGACATGAGTTGCTAGGGGATATATTTGCATTTTAGGACATCTGGTAACAGGAATTACTACAGTGGGTTTGGATATCTTATCGATGGCAGAATCACACTGTCGTGTGGCTGATAATGGAATAATGTATCCACTGGAGCAATCATGTTGTTCCAGTAATAAGCACTTGCTTTTTCCTAATGACAAGCTCTTGTCTCTTCATCCTTTACAATGAAAAGTTACTGAACTCAGTGGAGTGCAACCATATGAACTTCATATTTCCTGAGTTGTGCTTTTACTTGGTGACAGTAAGGACATTCCCTTCCCTGGGGGTCAGAAGGGATAATGGAGTTGTGATGGAGCATGAGTGGACGTGGCTGTTGTGAGCAGCACTCAGTGGTTGCAGGTGCTACTGTCTCTGCCATCATTAAATAGGGAGGTGTGCCTGAACAATTATTTTGCATCCTCCTCTGGCTTTCTATAAAGATCACTCCTAGATTGTTAGTGTTGGTAAAGAAAGGTCAGATACACTGGTAATATGAGAGCTGCTTTCTTGAACTGAAATCCCCTTTCTGTTTGAATGCTGATTGATGACATTTGAGCTTCATTAGTTTTAGTTTATAGTTTCTCAGCTTATTATTGCTATAGGTTGCAGATACATATGTGTGTGTATATATGTGGATCAGTGTATTTCCCTGATCAGTTCTGATTTCACTTCCTTCTTGTGTATTCTGAAATGTTGTTTCTTAACTGGGTTTTTATGTCATGATTACCTAAACGTTTGGGTGAGACATGGGTAATTTAGTCTGGACGTGCCTATAGCTCTTGTGCCACAGGTGGTGGCAGCTGCTGTGTCCTGCTGTCCCACAGCTGCGCTGTGCATGTGGCACAGAACAGAGCCAAACCAGCCCTTCTCACACCAGCAGTGCTTCCATTTAAAAAAAATGTGAGGAGAATAATGATACATTTTACCTTGAGGCAGATCAAGACATGAACTGAAGTTGCCCACCTTGTACATATTTCTATTGCTGCTAATCAAGCCCTGGCCATCCATATAGCCAAAGGGCAGGCCAGCTGAAGCTGATTTGGAATGTTGTATTCTCTGTGGCAGAGCTCAGGAATGATCAGGTATGCCCTGTATTGCATGTAGGGCATACCTGTATCTTGCTGGGAATGCAACTCCTGGAGCTTTATAAAACTGACTTCCCTCGACGCTCCGAAGCCTTGTCCTTCACCACTGGATTGTGTCCACAGTTTCTGGGTATGAGACCTGTTTGCATCTGAGCACATCAGCTGAAGGGCTGTAAGGATGAGACGAGGAGGTGGGATCCCTGAAAGCAGAGGGGTTACTGGGACAGGGAGTGAGCTGGACTGGATGAGCCCTTAAAGGGGGGCAGTGCAGAGCCTGCTACAGCCATTGGGAAGGTCCAGTCGTAAGAAAGGGGACACAGTGAATGGCTGCGACATGAGCTGTTGTCTCTCTAGATTTCAAACTCTGACTGGTCACTTACTGGAACCTGAGCATTGCAAATTCAAAACCAGAAAATGGGTGGAAAATCAGGAGTTTTTGTTTATTCGTGGTATGGTTCTGGGCCTTGCTCTTTGCCTCAGCTCTTAAATTTGCTTTCTGTGGAGTGCTAATGCCTTGCTCTACCTCTGGATTGAGTAGTCTCCAACAACAGCTTAAGGCCTGACTCACTGTCTGGATGTGGAGACTGTGATTGATAATGTTTTTTGTGGTATTTTATTGCCATTCTTACTCTTGGAGAATGGAGGGACGTGCAGATTTCTCAAGCATACTGATATCTCAACTTGATGTTATTTGTACTTCATGGTTTCCCCATGAAGACTTTTAACACTTCCCTGGGTTGCCAGTGACACCTGAGGAGGTAAAAATAGGGGACTGTTTGACTTGTCCTTTATGGTTACTTCCACTTTCTTTCACAAATACACAAAGTTCTGTGTAGCTGCTCTCTGAAGAACTTACCCCAGACTTGGTAGACTCAACTAACAAGGAGTTTGAAGAAATTCCTTGTTAAAATCTTCAAGAACAGAATGGCTGTTGGTTATTCATGGAAGGGGTTGAAATAACTGACGTCTTGAAATCCTTGTTTTTAAATCCTTTTTTTTTATTTCTGAACAAAAAAAAATCTCTTTTATTTGTGCCTTTTTACAAAAGGAGTGGATTTGAATGCTCTTACTTTACTGTCCTCTTCATACTCAAATGTCTTAAGAAAACTGGTGTTGCAGAGAAGTTTGAAATTGAGGTATGTCAAAATGTAAACTAGAAGAATTTCCATGTGTGGGTGGGAAGTGTCACTCAGTTCTTTTCTTATTCCTGGCTGGGTTTTTTAATGACTTCATTGAATATTATACTTTTCAAAAAAGGATGTATTCCAGTAAAATTGGTATGCCTATATGGTATATTATGCTGGCATTTATGCAAGAACATATGTAGTTTTCATGATTTTGTTGTTCACATTGCCTGCGCAGTTGATTGAGTTGACTTTGAACACTTGTACAGAGGATTTTCTTCCATTTTGTATGCAGTATGTGTAATTGAAAATTATTTTTCTAAATGTTAACTTTCAGTGAACATTTTGGTTTATGGGGAAATTAGATATGAATTGTTAAGGAAGAGGATCTTAAGTGTACTTAAAAGACAGAAGTTGTCTAGTGAATTCCCCAAATAGATGTACAGCTGAAAAATAAGCTGCAGTTAAATGTACCTGATTATAGATGCTCTTACAGACTTTGCAGTAATCTGGGATCTGTGCACATGAGCTGGAGAAGGATAATGAAAGCTTTTCTCTCCTTAAGCCCTGCTTTTCATTGAACGGTTTTGAGCCGAGCTATTTCAGGATTAATCAGATCTGGACTTGAGGCTTGCACTGGAGTAATGTAGTGTGAGGAGCAACTCATGGGTCTGTGGAGGATGATTCACTACAAGAGTCAGTAATTTGTATTTAGTATATCTGGCAGCACTGAAAATATATTTGTTTGCTGAAGACTAATTTTTTTTTAATAAACCTTTAATAAAGCAGCATTTGCTCTCCCCAAGATGAAATGATTATGGTAATAAACAAGCATTAAAAATAAGCAAGTATTTGTTAACTCAGCATCTACCTAGCTGTTTAGTTTACAAGAATTTTCCTATTTTTAGAGTTTATTGAAAATGGTTGTTACTGCATAAGATTTTTCTCAACCAGTTTCCTGTTTTTTAGAGGATGTTAGACTGGTCATTTTCTGATGTGTCAGGGTGCCATTTCTGGTAAGGCAACTGAGATCTGCTGTTTCAGATGCATTTACCTTGGTTTTTATCCTCTGGTGTAATGCAGCTGATTTTTGTTGTCCAGATACATTTCTAAATTTCATTCTGTTTCAGGTTGAAAGTTACTTTTTGTTTATGTATCAGTTCTAATTAAAAAGATCAATCATAATTGGATAGTTCAGTGAGCTCGTCATAGAACGTTGGTGTTGTAGGCCCCTCAAAAACCCAAACCAACCTGGCTGGGATTGACTCTGCTTTAAGCAGTGTGTTGGACTGGATAATGTCCAGACATTGCTGCTGTCTTTAATCTGTGGAGTCTGATGCTAAACATTTGAATAAATTTCAGCGTTTGTGCAACGTCCTGGATGACCCAGCCAGCTCCTTTTAATATACAGTAAATCCCATTATTTACTGATGGAAGATTGAAAGATAATCAGGTAATGAAGCCAGGACAAGAAATTATATAAAGTAGTAATAGGAGGGTTTCTTTCATTTGAATAATCTCTGGTAATTTTCAGATGATGAAAGAAGAGTAATTACTGTGTTAAATGCTGTTGTAATGAATCCTCTCTATAAAAAAATAGCTTGTAAAAGTCATTTGGGAAGTGGTTGATTAAAAGCTCTCCCTAAGAATTTAATCACATGGCTGTTGAGTTCTATTGCATGGCTAAAACCAAATACTTTTCCTATAGTTTCTTGTATTTAGGATACTGTATGCCAGCAACCTATGAGATGCTGCACTTCTTAATTTATAGTACCAGAAGTGACTTCTCTTTGATAGAAATGGAGATACTTGCATAGTTGTCAGCTGACTTTTGGACTTAATTTCTTGCCTAGCTTCTCTTGATCTTTTTTTATGAAGAATGAACAGTGGAGTTCTGTGTGAAATAGCTTATGGTCACTTTTCGTGAAATCAGTAGTGTATCATATTACAGAAAAATTGTAATTCTTGGTCTTAATTGTTCAGCCAGATCTTAAAACAGTGAGTTTAAGGAGATCAGGAACTTGAATATCTAAATCCCAGTTCCACATTTCCATGTTCTTTCTGAGAAGAAAACCAAAACAAACCATATCTTTGTCTTTGGTCACAAACAGCACTTATTGGCACTTCTCTTTTATTTTAACTTTCCTTTTAGTGGATTCATTTCCAGTTGTTGTTTGTATTTCCTGTCTGACATGCTACTCTTCTTTCCTTAATTAGGTAAAATAAAAAAGAAGAATATAATTTTGTATAATTGCATTTGTGACCAATGTATATGATCAGAAGGCTGGCTAAGTAAACAGTTGACCCATCCCCCCCATATATCAATATCCATCATATCAATAAAAAAGATGTGCTTTAGTCCTTGCAAGATCAGCTCTTCTCAAGAACTGCTTCTTATGGTTGTTTTCTAAGCCTGTGTTGCCAATTGGCACATTTTCTTTCTCTTTGAGTATGCAAAGAAAATAAAAGTCTTAAATCAGACAGCTGCAGTGCTTAGTAGAATACATCAAATAAATTATTCTAATTGCTGTATTTACTGGAAAATCCTTGCTATCTTAGGTTATTCTAATTGCCTTGAACCATTGTTTCATTATCAGGATAAAAAATAAAGGGAATTTATACAAAGATGGAAAGAAATAAATGGAAAGATAAGTCAGCTACTTGACTAGGAGCTGTACTCAAGAATAATCTAGGATTATGTTTTCTATCAAGTAGCAATGTTTCTAATTTTTTCTAAACTCTAATATTGTACAGGAGGAATTATCAGTGTGTAAAAGAATATAAGTCGTAAAGGAATCCCTCCCTTCTCCCTTGCAGGAGAAATGAATAATAATAGTAATTTTTTACTCCATGTAAATAAGAGGAAAAAGAAATTACATACATCCTGGCAGCAGTTAATGGAAAACAAAACTGGAGCCCAAGGTAAATCTCTTCCCTGGGAACTTGGTTAGTGCTTCTTTTCTGCATAATACAGCAAAAGAGCACTGTATTATTAACATGCCTTTACTGACTGTGCACATGCACACATGGACAGTGCACACAGGAGAGAGAGATGCACATAAGCCAGAACCATTTTGGTTTTATAGTGCTATTTCCAGTATTATTGCTTGCAGTAATAAGGAAGTGAAATAGGGGAAAACTTTGTAAAGGTACTGTAGAAAGTGTGAACTAAAGGAGTCCAAACAATGAATGGGTAAAGGAAACATGGAATGCTATGTGACTGCTCGTAGCTATTTGCTCAGGAGGTAAGGTCATAATGGCATTTGTGATGTGTCCTACAGTTGGCAAGGAAATGAAGGTTTTATTGCTTACCTTTCAAGTAATCAGAAAAACTTGTTTCTAATTTGAAAAACAAGAGGCCTAATAATATTTTGGATTCTGTCAGCCACCTCCTGTGTTTAACTGTGCATTAAAGCAAGACTTTGAAATGAAATGCACTGGGATGTCATGGGTGATGCTGACAGATACTGCCAGGGCTGTTAGCAGTTTCTTACCGTCCTCTCCTGAACAGCTGGAGAACAGTTGATCGGATTGTTGAGATGAAAAATTATCCTGGATCCCAACGGGAAAGCAGAGGGCTGTTTATATGAATGAGCATGCAAGATCTGAACAAAGCCCAGGTAAGGCTTCCAGGTCTTGAGGCTGTTTGGCTCCTTGTTTATTGTGATCCTTGGAACGCCTGCCTCTCTCAGCTGTAAGAATGGAAGTTTTGTAGAGCAAGGCTGCTCAGAGACTGGTACCTCCATGTTCTTCCCAGAAAGGCTGGGAACTACAGATGGGAAACTTTCAGAGTTTGGTCCCAAGGCTGTCTTACAGAGCTAGCAGGGCATATGCCTGTGTTTTGTCAGAAGATCTGTTGTGCTTTCTCTGTTTCCATGGAAGGTCCTGCTTTTGATAAATTGGCAAAATTTAATAGAAAAAAGATTCCTCTGGAGAATCTCCAGCTATATTCCTGATTTTTCATGCTGTGCTTCAGTTCTTGCTCTGTTTTCCAGTTAGTCTGCAGCACTGTCAGCTCCATTTTAAATGTCTTAGAGGATTATAAGCAAATAGCCTATTTTTTCTCATTCCATGTCTGGATGAAATATGATTGGCAAAGGTCAGATATTAAAATTAATTGTTTGGCATTTATTCAGATGCAGATCTGGTAAAGTAGTATTACAGACCTAAATAGCTATTACAACTTAAGTAAAACAGGGAGGCTGAAAAAATGACCAGGAGGAATGGGTCTAGATTTTGGTTTGACTGCTAATTAAGGAAGGAATATTTTTTTTTTCCTATCCTCTAGCTTATTCTTGTAGTGAAGGGTCTGTGTATATCTGTGATACAGATCTGTAGGCCAGTCTGTAAATCTGGAATCATCCATTGCTGGCAAACAGCTGGAATATGACGCTGTCCTCATATTCCCTGTGGCTGAGGAAGTAAATGAGGTGGAGTAAATGAGCAGTGTCCTGGGATTGCTCTGTACCACAGCACTCCTGTGGGACTCCTGGGGAAGCACTGCTGGGAATGCCGTGCTAGGAGTGCTGTGCCTTCCCCTCAGGCCTGTGGGGCCTGGCTGCTGCAGAGACACAGATTTTTTTAGATGGTTTCTAGGCCAGAATGGCTCTTTGCTCCTTTGTCCAAATAACACATTCTGAGGCAAGAATGAGGCAGCAAGGCACAGTCTGATCAGTAGTCTGATCAGCACCAAAGGTTTCTTTCCTCAGTTAGAAGAAAGAAGTAACCTGCAAATTTAATAGTGAAGAAAAGGGTGGAAATCTGAGCACTGCAAGCAATTTAGAAGGGAAAACAGGAGGGAAAGTAAGGACCTTTCTGAATTGGGGGACAGGAACTTAAAAATACTCTGTCTTTCCTACCTGCTTCAGGCTTCCTGTAAATAGTTAGCTGGAAAAATTAATGAAGTCAATAAGGCAAAGTGAATATGTGCCAGAAAGAGTTCAGGGATATTTAAGAAAGGAGTTTGCCAACCATTGGCCTTGATTGTAAAAATCTGTGGAATGAGTGTTTCCAGGTAACAAAAAAGCCAAATCTATCTTAACAGATACATTCCTTTATCTAGGGAATTTATAGGTCACTCCCTCTAACTTGGATAACCTGAAGAAACTGCAGGAAATCCTTATCTATTCATTTCCTAAAACTGCTCAGGATAAGAAAGTGGTGCTGAGCCACAAGCATCTATTTTGAAAATACGTTTTGTTAAATGCATGTAGTTCTTTGACAGAATAGCTGGCTGGGGATTAAAAGAGAAGTTGTAAACTGATGTAATGTTGCACACGGCGATGCACACTGAGAGGATGTTTTCATAGGCAGACTTGAGAAGCACAGTTGTTGTATAATGAGGGAAAATACAGGTCACTGAAGAACAGTGTTCCTAGTGAACAATGTTCCTAGTATTTGTAGTGGTTTTGGTTTGCCAATTTTAGATTTCCCCGATTTTGAAATTTTCCAATCAATGCACCACTGAGTGGTGGGTTCAGTGCTGGCCAATCACCAGTGCATTCATTTTCTGCTGTGAGATAGGATTAGGAGAAAGGCAAAGCAGGCTCAAAAGTTCAAGAAAGTTTTATTAACAGTAACTCAAAGCAAGTAGTAAGAATCAAAACAAGCCCTTCAGAACACTTCTCCTCCCCCCACAACCATTCCTTCCCACTGACAATGTAAAGACACAAAACCTAAAATTTCTAGTCAGTTCACCACCGATGAAATAGTCTTTCTGCAGCGCACTCAGGGAGAGAAGTCCTTCTTGTTCATGTTATGGAGACTTCTCCACAAGAGGAAAAAACAGTTCTCTCGTGGCTCTCTGTGTCCTCACAAAATGGCCACTGCCTGGGGAAAAACTTGCCACTGTGAATCCCTCCCATTTCCACAACCTTCCCAGAGCTGTGTTTATGGGCCATGTCAACTTTGGGGTTACTGTTTTAAAGATGAGCTGTTCGAAAGAGAAAAGATTCTCATTCTCTATCTCAAAAGATCATCTTCATCCCAGAGAACAGAGATCATCTTCTTCTCTCCTTCAGCCACAGGATCTCATCTTCTCTCTTTCTCTGTTCAAGCTTCTCATGGGATCACAGCTACTTCATCATCTGCTTACTTCAGCTTGGAGACCCTTGCTCAAATTTGAGCCTTCATCTCCCCAATAGTCTCATGCATTTTAGGGAAAAAGAGTCTTTTCTCCATAACTCACAAGAGGATTTCATCTCTAAAATCAATGCATCTTCTCATCCCTCCCATCTGGGGCTTGACTTCTTCACTGACCTCAATGTCTCACGTCGCTCCTTTACACTGGCTCTCATCTGGTTCCTTTCTCTCACTGGAGTGAGGACTGGAGCACTGAAGGGGTTAACATCTCACCCAGGGCCTGCAGATGGTCCTGTGACCCCTGCAGCAGGAACTGCGGCTGCAGGGAGGCCACTCTGCTCTCAGGGGCCCGATCTCCATGGCAGCTTTCCCTTCCACAGGGTAAAAATCCCCGCGCCGTCCCTGGGCTGCTCCTGGGGCCCGGCGGGCTGGGCTGGGCCCCGGGCTGGGGGTGTGTGGGGATCAGCCCCACGTTAGCAAGGCTGGTTCCTTTGGGCCCCGCAGCACAGCCCCCCTGCCCCTCTCTCCCTGCCCGGCAACCCATGGAGGGGCGCTGGGGGAAGGCCCAGCCCAGGGGAAAGGGCCCAGGCCTGGCTCTGCAGATCCTACCTGACCTCCCTGCTGCCCAGCAAGGAAAAAAGGAAACTCCTGTGTTCCTTTTTTGTCTTTTTACATGTGTGTTTCACAGAGGCGTGTGCAATTTGCATCACTTCCCATTTCTAACCAGGACACTACTTAATCCATTGCAGGTCAATTTGGGATAGCTTAATGAAGTGTGATTCTGCAAGGACTGGCCTGAGATCCACGTGTATGGTGTACTTTCATTAGTAATAAATGAAATAAAAGTAAGTAAATGGCTTAGGGAATGAAGAGTGGAAATAATTGAGAATTTGAATGATACTACATTGGTGCAGCTTCAAAGGATTTTATAGGTCAATATACTGTTATTTTAATACTGTTGTGGTTTTTTTTTTTTTTTTTTGGGGAAATGGTCTGAAATCTGCAGATTGAAATGATAAGCGGAAAGAATTATTCTTAGGAAGTTCACTGTATACATAGAAATGTAGGGTTTGTGGCTTAACAGTGGTACTGCTGTACGGCTCCCAATGCCATATGAAAATCAGAAATGAAATCAACTGTCAGTAGGGCTCAGCTCAGTAGGAAATTTTAGGCATCACAGCTTAAGAATAACAAGGACTGATAAAAGAAACAAAATGAAGCAAGGATTTTTATAACTTAGAAAAATTAGGAAGCAGCTGACTTAGCTGAGTCTGTAACTTAGGAAGAGGTGGAGGAGAAGAGGAACACGCTGATATTTTCAGACATGGAAGAGGTTTTTATAAGGTTTACGCCATTAAGTTATTCTCTGTATCCATTCAGGGAAAGACAAATGTAATTGGAAAAATGCAAAATTTGTGCAGTATTGAGTAAAAAAACCCAGTCATGTAGATAAGTAAGCACTGGAACAGTTCCCTTGGGAGGCCATGGAGACTTGGTTATGCACACAGCTGAGACTGGTTGGGCTGCCCAGCATCTGCTTGGGAGCTCCAGGAACACGTGGGCTGTTTCAGAGTGCTCAGGATGCAAAGTGACTATGAAATCCCTCTTAGCCCCACTGATTATTGGTTTACAGTTTTATAAAAGTAATATTCCCAGTCTTCAGTATGAAGCATTTCTTCTTCAGTATGAAGCATTTTCTTACTTACAAGCTGAAGCTTACAAATTGCATTTTTCCACAAATTAGTATTTTGTAACAGTGAATGCTTTTTCTATGCAGCGATCAAAACTAGAGTGAAATTTGGTGGGGCTTTTAGATTTTTAGGCCATCTACAGATAATAATCTGTCCTTACTGCAATTTTGTGTTCAAGCATCTGGGGAAGGCTGCTTAATACAAGAAGCTATTAATAGTTGTAGGCATATTAGGAGTTTATTTTCTCACAAGCTATTTGCATGAAAATAGTACATTTAACAATGGTTCAGCTTATCTTATCAGCAGGAGTTTTTGTATCCTTACAAATTTATAACTACATTAGAAAGATTTATCTAAATTTAATATTTCAGGATCTACCTAATGATTTTGCATCCTATAATCTGTTCATAAACTGGAATTTAAGTACAAGAAATAGAAAATAGGAATTTTGCTCCACAAGATTAAACTTTAGCAACCAAATTGCGTTCATGTAATGTAATATGTGAACTGTTCTCCCATACTAACATGTTTTTCTGAGGAGAATGGATATGCACTATAGAAAAAACCCAGAACAACCAACTCTCGCTACGATTTGGTTGTATGCCAGAAATCCCCAGTAATTTCCTAGTGTTAGAATAAAATCAGGCGGGGAAGCTGCCTGGAGCACGCTGTGGCCAGGGAACATCTGGAAGGTGGGAGCCTGCCTCAGACTGGCATGTCTGTAGGGAGTGGACCTTGCCCAAAACTTGAAGGGAGGAAAATTTTCCAGGGTTCTAGAGGGGCTCTCCGGGACTGATGGAAACCTGGGTGATGCTGCAAGGCGCTGGACTGGGAGGCAAGGAAACAGTAACCTACTCATGTCAGGATAGAGGTGAGGGGGATGCAGTCACTGGAGTCACGTGGCCATCTGAGTTTCCTTTCTCAGAAAGTTGCTGTGCTCCATAGTCTTCCTGTTCTAATAATCAGAAAGCTGGAGCAAACCCAGCTTTAGAGATGGAGGATGCCTCTGCTGCAGACACCCAAAAGGAAAAGCTGGTCCTGTGCCTCCCCAGGACCCTGTCACACTGTGACTCGTCCTGAGCACAGAAATGTGTCGGTGGTGATGGGATTTTGTGCGACTGATTGCAGTGCTCCACTCCTCAGGAGCTTCTGCCAAACATCATGGAGAGTTCTTGTAGGAGAGCTGTTCACAGAAGTGTGTCTGCAAAAAACAGGAGCAGACAGACTGAGCAGGGCACGGTGTTGAAGCTGTGTCTCTTGAAAGGTCCTTTGGTAGTCATGGGTTGGTTTCACTGACTGAAATACAGGAACAATCTAAAATGTGTCTTCGTAGATAGAAGACACAAGACAGCTTTGCAGTTCTCACAGAATTTTTACTGGTACTTTGGGTGCAGAATGATGGATTTATTCTGGAATAAATGAGAGTTTGTTTGCCTGACCTAGATGAAGCAGCTTATTTTTCCTCCCTACAATTGGGTTTTGTGGCTATGAAGGAAGAATGACTTCATTATGTGCTGAATTGACTTTTTCACAATAAAGTTGAGAATCTAAAAGCATACTATCAAATGTCACTGTTTTATGTGATATATTTCACAGTTTAAAACACAGTTTTGTTCCAGAGTTGAAATTAGAATTGTTGACATTAAGGAAATGAAAATGATTGATGGAGTGGTTTTAGTTGACCAGCTGCTAATGATTTCTCACTCAATATCTCGTTAGCTTGTGCTGAAGTCATACATATGGCTACCTAGAAAATAGCCTCAAGTTCCTGAAACTACAAAGAAAAAAAATATAAGTTATTTTGGTGCTTTTGATCTATGAACTGTGATATAAAATGTGACTTCTGATGTTCTGGGATGGTGTGATCGATAGCATAATTTTTGTTATTAAATTGTTTACTCTTTACTGAACGTTACAGTGCATTGTATTTTGGCTCAGAGGCAGGGAGAAAGGTCACTTCATTCCCTTGTTGGCCACTGCAGCCCTTGTTCAGGTGGAGCTTTCTGGGAGGAAGGGAGAAGGCATTTTCATTGGGAACAGCTGAAAATGCTCATCTGAGAGAAACTTCTGGAGCTTCCTAATCTGGGGACTGGTCTGTCTTGGAGGAGACTGTGGAGCAAGGGGAATATTTCTGTGGCTTCTAAGGGAATTGTATAAAGTTACAGTATCTCAAAAGCCTTGCTGAGAATTCTTAGCCTGAGAGCAGTTTTGTAGGAAAGGAGGGATCCATGATGAGCAAGAGAGGCATTGGCTGATCAACACTTTGATTTTCAGTTTCTTCTGTCCATCAGGACAGCTGTGTCGCTCTCTCTGAATTGTGTTGCAATAAAGCACTGCTCTGTTTCAGTGGCTTTTTGATTCTCTCAAGGACAAGGTGGAGGAGGCTGTGGTCAAGAGGTGGGCAGTTTCTGGGAGGCTCCCAATAGCCACTTCTCAGTGACACAAAATTTAAATCCCTAAATCACTACATGGATGAGTTGGTTTATTCAGTGTGAGAAGGAAGGAGAAACCCTCTAATGGAATACTCCCTGTGCATAGGAAATACCTCGAAAAGCTGCAGGTGAACATTTAATTATGAGAGCAGCCAGTGTGTTGTGGCTATTGCCTGTGTCCAGCTGTGCTACATAAAGCTCTCATTCTTTCTCCAGTCTGACTCCTAATTATCTCCTGTACAAGTGCAAAGATCCTAATACTTGAAAATATCAAATCCTCTGAAGCCAATGCTGGAACTGCAACTGGCTTTAATGGAGCCAGAGCATCCCCTAATTTGAAGGAGTTAAGCTCAGCTCTTGGGGCTCTTACAACTTTTTTTAAGAGTGTTTTTTAAGGTCTGAATACTTTATGCTGTTCTTTTTTGGTTTTGCCTATATTACCTGACACTCCAGTTTTTTGTAGTGTCTTACAAACTTCATTTGAAAAATATGCTCAGTATTTTTGTTAAAATACTGTCCTGGTTATATCTCCCTTTTTTTCCTTTCTTTGAATGGTGCTGTGGTTTTGATGTTTCTGCTGACATTTATGATGCAAAATGGAAGAATTTCTGCAAAGCAGAAAGATGAAATGATGGGTTGACCTAGTGTTGAAGCTAAGCAAACTAGCAAAAGAAAAACTGTTGATAATCAGTGAGAATTTATCATATTTTCCTCACACATTTTTTACAAGTATTTTGTGGCAGCTGAAATTTCTGACCAGGACTAGACTCTGTCTCTTTTTGCCTCAGACTGCATGTAATTATTCAGAATATGCCATTTCTCCTTGTAGGAAGCATTATTACCCACAGGCAGATGTGATCTATCATCTTTTCCTTCAACAATTCCCCTTTTCCTTGAAATTAGAAAAGATTTATAATATTCTGCAGCCCATAAAACCTGCTTCATTATCCTTAAATCACATATATCTGATTGCAAAGCTCTTATTTTTATAAAAATTTTGGGAGCAGAGTATTTTATTGAGTTTGGTGTACTTTTACTGGAGGCAAAAAATGCATTTTTTAAACCGAAGTTTTTGCAAATTCTTGCTGCAAATTAAAAACTGTTTTATACAGAAGGAAAATAATGGATCTACCTTCAGATATCTAAACAGAAGGAAGTATTCAAGCTGAAGTGATAACATCAATTGGAATGGTGCTGTCTCTGTTGCCACTGGGCTGTCCTGATGTAACAAGCACCTTATTTTACAGCCCTGGCAGGTGAGGTGGGAGGCTCTGTGGGTGCAGATGTTGTTTATTCACTCCCCTGCCGCAGGGGATTCCATTTGTTTAGGACCAACCGTTGTGAAGGAGCAACTGGATTTGTGCCCTCCCATTTTCATTCCTTCCTGTTTCCGTCCTTACCTTAATCCATTACCATGATGAACAGTTACAGTTTTGTCAAGTCTTTCTTCACTGAATTGTTGGGATCTTCCTTTACCATCAGCATCTCTATGCTTTTCCCTTCTTCCTTTCCATTTTACGCATCTATCCCTTCTCCTTTTTAGATAGAATTAATTTGTTTTCCTTCTTGGGTGTTTTTCCTAAAAATGTTATTCAGTGAAATGCTGATTTATTTTTGGACAGCTCTAATGGAGATACTAGCTTTGGGTGAGAAGTAACTGTAAGTTTCCCAAGGGTTGTTATGAGGAGTTCCCCCATTTCCCCTCATGGTTCATTGCTGACATGTTTCATCCCTTCAGTCAGACACTGAAGTTCCAAAGCCCCCAGCCCTCCGCGGTTTGCATCGCGCACGCTCTGCCTGCTGAGCTGATGCTGACAGAGCCGGGCTTCTTGTGCTAACGCTGGCCCGGTTTTCTGTTTCTTTCACCCTCTCTCTTTTTCCTCTCTCTGCTCCTTTTCCTATGCCTCTTTAGTAGGAGCACTTGCCTTTTTTTTTGTATCGGGTTTAATAAACGGTTTTTGGGTATAATATTGCGAGCTTTTCACTTTATTTCCGTCCAAGAAATCTATCAAACAGATCCTCCCCGTCTCCCGCTTTTATGGCGGAATGGGACACACCTATACAGTTGTTTTGCTTTGAGATGGGTAGGGCATCATGTTCATCCTTTCCAGAAACTTCTGAAGTTTCTGTTATAATCACTTGATGAAAGTGGGGTTAGGGCAGTTCATACTGACGTTTGTTAACCATATCTCTTCATAGCTTTAGCATGCAAAGAGATTATATAAACCCCAAAACTTTGCATCACCTTGTGTAGTGATAGAATGAAAAAAAAAAGGTTGATTTTTATTAGCATATTCTAACCTAGATATTTATGAACCTATATTTTCAAGAGCTAATGATGAAGAAAAGGGGTCAGACAAGCTTCAGCATGTGCTTGGTTGGCAGCAAAGCTGCTCAGCTCTGGAGGTGATACCTGAGAGGCATTTCCCTCCAGGATCTCAGTCTGAATAGTTCTGTTTTACTGCTGGCGGTCTCGTTTGTGACAGCTAGACTTTGCAGAGCTAGGCTGCAGAAGGCAAAGAGAAGTATGAACTGTCTAGGTAATGCTGAAGCAAAAGACAAAAATGTTGTTCATTAATTCTATTTGCATATTCAGATACATCATTGATAGCTGTATTTTTTCCTTTCCTGAAAATGAGAACAAGGCTTTTGGGCAGTGGAGGCTGGACTAACTGTGCAAGTTTACAGGTTCCTTAAAAATAAAGTTACCAACAGCAAGACATAAAAGGGAGGTGCATCATTATGACGAGAAAAATAAATCACTTTCATTATTTCTTTTGAACACATAAATTACAACAAACTATTCAATATGAAATGTTCAGTTAATGGCTTTCCATGCCTCATTTATGACACACTCTTGTATAAAAATACTGAAATTATTGAAGTGCACAGTGCTGCAGAGAGACATCATTTTCTTTTAATGAGTATTCTCAACTAAAGTCGATGAGGTTTTGTTCTCTGAGAAACACAGAATTAGTGTATAATAATGTTTAAATTATTGGGCTTTGAAATATGTTTCATTGAAGCACTCACTTTATGATTAGATTGTAGATAGAACCATTGCTGGAATGCATCTACCTTAAAAGTCTGTTTCTTAGGGAATACAAAGTGGGAAATACTCTCTCTATGAAAGCTGGAAAACACATACTCTTGTATAACTGCACACTGAATTCTTCTGGTGTTTATTAGCAGACTATCCATCCTGTTCATGTCAGCTGACCTAAGGCAATTAATAAGGCAATCATCATACGTTACTGTTAATCCAAACCAATGCTATACTAATGCAGCACTAATTAATACTCATTTGCATATTATTAATGTTTTGTCTTTAGTGGTGGGACTTTGAAAGTGTCCCCTGTCAGGAGTGTGTGGGAGCTTTACTGTCAGAGGGTTGGGGTGCTGAGCTGTTTATCACCGGCTCATTTGCTGTCCCACAACAGGCGCTCCTTTGTGGTTGCCATCTAACGAGGCAGTTCTTAGAGTGGGTTATTTACATACCAAATTGAAGGTGATCAAGTTGAGTAGAAGCTCTATGCCATATGGGATTTTCACACTTGTACACACTGCACTTCAGCTTACATAAAAATTCTTTGCAAAGTTCTAGTGGCAAAATGTTAATTTCTTGGGGGTCCATTAGAATAACATTAATCATGAACTCTGATTATGTTCACCTTATTCTGAAACTTTATAACCGAAATTAATCAGGTTCTGTAATAAGGTAGAACAATGAAATGGAACCTGGTCTTGTTATTTTATAGTAGAGCTATTAATTCACTCAAATGTTAGAATTTTTTTGAGGAATTTAAGGAACATCTGCTTTTAAGTATCATTAGGTCAAACTTAAGGATCATTATGGTCAAACTTGTACTTATTAGAGCTTAATAAGTATCTTTCTGTGTTGAAACATGTTTGCAGTGCTTCTGACAAGCAGGTTTATTGTTTACTCTTGTGATGGACTTGAGAAACCTGGGAAAAAGCATTTCTCCTTTCTGGTTAGCTGAATCTTGATTATAAGATAGACACTGCCCTGCCCTCCCTAAGAGAAATCTCAGGGTTTCTGATGAAGTCTGCCCTGCGGGTAACTGAGTGGATGTTGAATCACACTCCCTGGAAGTTTGCAGTATGTCATTATTAATTACACGAGAGTCGTCTTTCTGTGTCGAAAATGGAAATCATTCGTTCCTACCAGAGCAAGGAGAAGAGTCAGTTTTTCTTTTGGAAGTAGATGTCCTTGCTGCAGCAGGTTGTAAATGTTACCAATTGCTGTGGCTTCAAAGGGGCTGTGTGCACATTCAGAGAGGGACTGGTGTGGGGCCGCGTTTGGCTCAGGAAGTCCCTGACCTAAAGAGTAGTAGGGATCTGTGGGGCCTTTCCAGGGGAAGACAGCTGTGTGCTTGCCCCAGTCTTTAGTTCTTCTTTGGGTTTCATCTCTCAGCTGCTGTGCGAGGCAGATTATTGAGGCTGGGTGTACCTCTGATGTGGCCAAGTAAAGCAGTTATTAAACTCAGCCTTTACTGGTTGTGTTTGCCTTTAGGAAGCCCAGGTTCCTGAGACCTGTACAAAACTGTGGAGCAGAAAGACCTTTCCTTCAAGAGAGGAGGATCAGGCTGCAGGACATGAGTTAAGCTGTACTTTTTCACCTGTTCAGCAGACCATTTTTGCTACCCCAGCTGGGAACTGAATCCAGCTGCTTGTGTGTGACACTGTACATGATCATACCATTAATTACATTCACCATCCTTGAGGACCTTCATTCCTAGTGTAGCAATATCCAAAATTTATTACAGTTCATTGACACTGGAATCCTGGCTTATTTCTCAAGTCGTGGTGTTGCCCTTGCACTTCTATTTTGTGTTTTTTTTAGCCTTCATGTTACAGTTTTTGCACAATTTCTGTTCTCATGTCCAGTCTGAGGATTGGAAATAATAAGAGATAAAACATGTTTTGAGAGAGAAAGAGAAAAATTGAGAGACTCAATTTTCCATTGGTTTTGTGCTGCCAAAAGAAGTCTGATGCTTATGATGTATGTCCAAAAACTGTATATTTTGGGCGTTTTTATGTTACTGGTAGCTCTCAGATCCCTTGAGAATAGTTTGTACTGCAAATTTGCATAAATTTTTAATTGAAGCAGTCATTTGTTTTCTTGTGTCTGTTTTCTTGTTTACTGTCTTGAGATACATGCAGGAATTTGTTAAATTAGTCATTAATCTTTCTATACACCCGCTTCCCTAGACAGGACCTCCAGTCAGATGCTTGGGCTTGCTTTGCTAGTGGGTGTTTCAGTCCTGTGCACTGCAGTACAAGATTGATCCACTGATGGATGATGGTGGTGCTAGGAGCTAGGATTGTTGCTTGGAGCTAGGTTTATTTTTAAAATTGTCTGGGGTTTTTCATTGCTAGAGGTTATATTGTCTCTCAGTCTGTATTTTGCAAGTGTAATGACTTCCCCCAGCCTTTTCTTGGTAAAGGGACCTACAGGGTATGGTGGTGTCACTTAACTGAGACAGGTGGATGCCGTTGGCTACTTCTGTTCCTGGCATGTGGCTCTTACTGCAAAGGGAAACCATACATGAAAGTGACCCCCTCCTAATGAATACTTGAACCCACAGACTCCTTTCTTCTTGCTAACTTAGCTAGAAGGCTGGGGCTTTATTAAGGGTAGTGTTTTGTTTTATCCACGGAACAGAAGCGTTTACTGTTCCTGTGCAGCCAGAATCAGAACACAGCTGGCAACAATCTGTTGGCAAGCAGGTGTACACAGGCTGACATCAGAATTCAGGAGTGAGTCTTTTTCTGGGTTAGCCTAACCTAGGTTTTTTCATGATGAGGGTCTTTTAGAGAAGTTACCTACCTGCCACCTAGCTTTCTTGAAGACATCCATCTTACTGAGAATAACAGGTTTCAGGCTGATGTAGTCCATTGGAAAAAAAAAAAGATATCCACTGAATATTTACAGAAAGGCATGCTTTAACAGTCTGGGATTGGGGTGAGCATGCACCCCCTGCTGCTCTGGGTCCTGGGATGTTGGATCCATCTTGCAGAGCACTGGAGTGGCCTGCTGGGGTTACAGAAAACCTGGTGTTTGAAATGCCTGGGAGGTGATTGTGAGATTATGAGGAATCTCTGAGGGGCTAATTCTGTGACTCTGCTTCTACTGTTTGTCCTGTCACATGTGTGTCTGGAGCTGGGAGTCTTTGATTCATGATTGTGCAAGAGAAGAGGGGAAATGTTGGTGTGTATGTGAATATCTACCCAGCTGTGCCTCTTTAAACAGATACATCAAAAATGTGTTGTGTCTCTGCGTAAGAAAATATTTTCTCATGTTCCCCAGTCTAAATTCACTAGTGTCCAATGCTTGGAATGCTCATGGTATACAGTTCTCCATAAATTGGAAATACATGGAACCTTTGAACACCTGGGCATTTTGAGTAGCTCCGTTAGTGCCAGGACCTTGTTCTTACACCGTAAATACTTGAGGGCAGCGGGTCAAAGTACAGAATAGGAAGGACAGAGTAAGAACAACTGAAACGACCTTTTGGGAGGGTGGTATTTGCTCCTTCCAGCTCAGGCCTGCTCCAGAAGCCACAGTGCCAAGATGTTAAAGCCAACTGTGGAGTGATTCCCGTAATTTCTTCCTGCAGCCCGAAAGCCACTGGGCTCCAGAGTGACTCCTGCATGTTTGTTGGCAGTACACAGTTAGCAAAATGTATTTTCAAACTACGTGTAGGAAAATTCCAGCACTGTGGAAGGTGACCACAAATTCAAGAACCAGTGTAGCGAAGAAATACGGAACTGAAGTGTGCAGGCGTAAGAGGTGTCTTAAAAAGACAATTAATGTTTGAAGAGGAAGTAATTTATGCAAAATATGTTACAAAATCTAACTGCTAATAAATAAGCAGTACAATGTATTCTCTTTTGACACTTTGTTTCCACTTAACAGGTACTGAATGCAGATTGATTTGTTACCAATTTTTGAAGCTGACATTCATTCAATTCACCTTGGTTTGTACAAACAGTTGCCCTGTAATTTTAAAATTCAGTCTTCTGCTTTGAAGCTACATAAAAATATAGCAGGATAAAGATCCAGAAAAATAGATTTGTGGTTATATAATTTCTCTTTATTATAAAAAAGTTGCTTCACCATATGAAACTTTTTTTTTCCTGTATTTTGGAAGGCTCATGTTCCTATTTTGTTTTTCACAGAGTCAGCATGATATAATGTCTTCCTAATTTCTGTAATCTTTTATGATTACAGGGTAGTGTGTAGTGGTATAAAAAGTTACTCTCTTACAGTACTGAGGAGTCTTGAAGATTTAAAACCAAAGAATAGGATATAAGAATGCTTGAATCCATATATTAAATGATAGACAAATAAGCAATGTAGTAATTGTTAAAGACTTAATACTACATTAATTTTTTTTCTTTAAAGGTTTTGGGTTTTTTTCTTTGTTTGCTTTATTATAATGTTAAAGGACTGTAAACTTTTACTATTTGTTCCGAATTACTACATTTTTTAGGAAGTGGATGTTTCTTTTGAATAACATTTTACATTCTAGGAGTAGTATAAAGACTTGTTTCTGTTGCTACTTCTGTCAGCAGCTGCCTGTGACAGAAGTAGGTTTTGGACCCCTTTGTTGTTAAGCAGAAATACAAATGCCTGATTTAGCAGACTCACAGCAGATTTTGTAGCTGCCTGTTGAAGTCTCCTGTCCTGTATTGTCATGCAGAACAGTGAGACTTAATAAATGTCATCAGCCTTGACTAACAGTTGCATAACCAAGCTTTGTTGTTAAAAATCAGGCTGTATTTCAAGGCAACAGGTAAGTTTGTGGAGAATTAATTTTTTTTTTTAATTTTCATTTCTAGGAAAACTTGGCTATATATTTCAAGAATTTCTTAGAATTTTGAATAGTTAAACCCTCCCTCTGGAACGAGTAGATAAAATTCTACACATTAAACACAGTAAAAATGGTGCATATTCTGCAAAGGACAGAATTTTAGGTTAAAGTTGTCTGGGCACAAAAGCAGTAACAAAATGATCCCTACAAAACAGAGTAACTTGATAACACAAGAAATAACTTTCGTTAATTTGAAGCTTTAGAAACTGAAGCTTGTAAAGTAAGATGTAATTAAATTATGGCACTGTACATACCAGTTGTTTTTGGTAATTGAAACTTTACAATATGAAAAATACATTACATCTGTACAGTTTATACAGGTAGGTAGGATGAGTTTTGAAAAAGATTCACTTCAAGGGTCATACTCTGAAGTCAAAAAAATACTGCACAACTGAACTAATTACAAATTGTAGACTGGAAACACTTAATCTTTGTGATTTGCTTTTAATTTGCACAGGGGTCCTACACTCCACAGAATTGTCTTCTTGCTCGTGTCCATAGCTTTACATAGGATTTGGTTGCAGCCTCTGCTACAGGAACCCCCCTGAGCCAGCAGCCCCCCTAAGGCAGCTGCTGGCTGTGCTCCTTGATCCGTGCTGCCGTGGTGATTGTGCTCAGGTCCAGCTCAGGCTCCAGGGCTGTGTCCACTGCCTCCTCCTGGCTGCTGGACTCGTAGGGCTTGTGAGCCAGCAGCTCGTGGTGCACGCCGCAGTAGCTCAACGTGGGCTGGTCGTAGGCCAGAAACGTTGACACGTTCATGGACAGTGGGATCTAGGGCAAAAACAAGGGAAAAGCAGCTAGTTACCAAATGATGTAGCCAAACGGTACTCACCTGAACTGGATGTTGAAAAACCAGACTGTCTGCTCTCTGTATCCCTCTGCCCACTCCTCTCCACCCAAACCCTGCTCTTCACCAGGATGTTTTAACCCTGACCTCCACCACCTCGGATCTTGAGGCACAGGGCTACATACATGCTTGAATGTTTTTGAGAAGATTAAGATGTGATTCAAGTTCAATTATCTTTAGAATGTAATTAACCTCAGCTATAATCACTCTGTCAGAGAATATTGCAAATGAAATGTAAATGCTTTTTCAAGTGAGTGGCTTGAATTTGTCAGCGGGTGTGTTATCTTTGGTCTGCTTGGAAATAGGGGTGAGAGGGTTCCTACTGTTGAAGTGCTTGGGGAAGGAGACCTCAACCCTCGTGGCATTGTAACTAAACAGGGAACAGCCCTATTTGTATCTACTCCTTTGTAGCTTTCCTTCCTATTTTCATTCCTTGTGGGATGTGTCTCAATAAAATATCTAGTTATGAAGAACCTCCTGTTCTTTGAAATAAATAGTCTAATAATATCACAGCAATTGTAATAGTTAGTGCTCATCTCTGACAGCAGTTCTGGAGTAAAAATCCACTGCAGTGTTTAATTATTAGCGATATGTGAGCTTCACATTGTTTGGAGTTCAGGTTTAGATGAGCATCAGAACACCCCGTCTTATCTTAGATTTACAATTCAGAAGCCTTAGAATTGCAGTTTTTATTCAAGGAAGCATCTGTTCTGCAAACTGAATTTCATTGCACAGTATTAAATTTCTGTGCAGTGAGGGGGAAGTTCTGGCAACACTCTGTCTTTTCAGTCAGGAAGTGTAAAGCTCTAGACTTACTTTACATAGAAAGTGCAGCTAAAAGTTTGTACTTACAAGACTGCATGGCAAACGAGAATTTTTAAAAGTAATTCTGTTAAGTCCTGAAAAAAATGTAGTCCAGTGTTTGAAATGCTGAATTTTTATTTTTTTATTTTTTAATTTCTCTTTTGATCATCACTGGCAGGTTGAAAGGTTACCACAGACTAAAAGGAAATCTCCTTTATTTTCTTTAAAAAAAAAAGAGACAGATAATTTGGGTCTGGTCTCTCAGTAGCAATTACAGGGATCTGCAGGAAAAGGGTTATTTTCTCCAGCCTGCAGAAGCGTATTTGCTTCTAAACAGATGTGAACTGGCTGGGGAGGAACGGTGGTAGCTCCAGATGAAAATCTCAGCAGTCAGCAAAGATGGGCAAGATTCTTGCAAAGGCCTCATAGCATTTATTAAGCTTCTGCTGTTGTGCCTGTGTTCTTATCTGATTGCTTGATCTTGACTGTACTTTCATAAGACATAAAATTGCATTTTTGTCTGAATGTATTGTATTTAGAATTAGAATTAGAGGCAGTATTTTCAGCCTAAGGATTTTGGTATTTTGTTAAATTTCATGGACATGGGGTGTCCAAACCTCTTGGGGTGATGTCAAGATTCAGCCATAGAATCCTGAGAATGAAAACTTGGAAAATAAAGGCATAAGGGCACAGCCACAGATCTGGAGTGTCTTAGAGAGTGTTATGATGGGAAATTATGATGGGACAATGGAATATTTTCCATGAAGATGACAGAAATAGAGCTGAAAAGCAGATGATCATAAAGAGGAAGGATGAAAATAAGTAAACCGCACTGAAACAGGAGAATACATTGAGCTGGGGAATGGGAGCAATAGATGGAGCTCGGATCTGTCATTCTGAAAATGTACAGAATTACAGTGTAATGACAATCTCATATATAGAATAGGCATGGGAATGTGGTATATCAGCATATGGTCAATATGTGAGAATTTCATCTATTTCATATTCAAGTTTTGCTGTTGCCTTCAATTAAAAAAGGAACAAGCCCTTATAATACATACCAGGGAACTATACAGCTTTTATGGACACAAATAAAAATTAAATGCTTTATTTGTGGCCATGGGAAGATTCTTGTTATTTCAAATGAACCTCAAAACAACCTGATAGTTCACCATCCATCAGTTTGTGTTTGTGACTTTTTTCCTTAAGGAGTCTTAGAGACAGGGCTATAATGTTTTATACCTACATCTACATCTCCTGCCTCTGTATCCCTGCATTTAAGTTCTCCCTGTGATTTAGGCATGTCTTGCATGTAACAAGTCCCTTAATTACTCTCTAGAATGCCCTAGAGCTCTCTGATAGCCAGTTATGAAAAGAAAATACCTATCTGATTATCAGATAATCAGACAAGGGAGAAACAAGGGAGATGCTTAAACTTCTGTTAAAGGAACAGATAAATCTGTTACAGGCAATTTGTCATAGTCATGGATTTAGAGTTTAGATCCTTCTGGCTTCCCTACCAAGAAGTAATTCAGCTGTGGGGGTAAAGTTACCATAAGTTACTTTTTGTGGTAATTTGCATGTGAGGAGGCCACACTGTAAGGCAGTGAGTGCCTCAGGTTGAATTGTTGTCCCTTAAAAGTGCTGAAAAAAATGGCTGCAGGAATCTCTAGTCACTCTTAAAGACCTCAGTTTTCCTTCAAACTTCTCAGTTCTTAGGTGGTTCTTTCATGTTGACATATTTCAACCTTTCCAAGTCCAAATTCTGAAGGCCTGGTAAAAGGCAGTGTATTGTTGGATCAGCTGGTGAGAACTTCGCACGAGATGTCCCAAGGACAGGAATCAACTCAGCCAGTTTTCCTTGTCAGTGGCATGGCGGAGTTGAATGCAAAGGGAAAGATTTTTTTCAGGTTTTTTCCTGCTTCTCTCAAACTCATTTTCTACTCAGTTCAGGCTGTAATTAAAAACCTACCAAAAGTACAAGCAGCAAGAATAACCTTCACTGAACAGCAAAATTGTTCTTCACACAAATGTTAATGCCCTCTTGGTGAGGGAGAATTGTGTTTTCTCTTCAAAGGGCACACCTGTCCAGATGTACGAATTTTCAATACTGATGAGTTCTTGCTTTTTTTTCTGCTACATAGTCGTGGAATGTTTCATGTGTCCTGCTCGGCTTTGGCAGTTTTTCTATTCTAACATATTCATTTGTGGTTAACGTGGGGTCCCACATTGTGAGAAACAATGCAGCTGAATCCAAACAGGTGTTTTGTGCCCAATTTTCACTGCTGTGTCAGACTAAATTGCACATTCTTGGCAGAGAAAGCCCAGAGTGAGGAAGAAAAGGGCAGATGAGGAACCTGAAATTCTTTTAGGTCTTTTAAACCATCACTTGAGTCACTCTCAAGGGGAGGACCCATTGTCTCCATGGCAGTATAAACAAAATAATCTCTTACTGAAGTAGTTGCTGTGTCTGGACTTCAGTTGTTTCAGTGGCTGAATGCCCTAGGCTTATACTGATACTAAAAAAATCTTTACTGAGTGGCTGATTAGAATTATAGTCCATTTGTAGTAGTAATCTTTCCTGTTCAGGGTTCAACATGGCTTTCCAATAATTTATGATGCAGCACATTCCCCGGGAAAGGGAGGGTAGCATTAAAAAGTAAAAATCACCTTGACAAAGACCAGAACTTCTGAAGTTTTGCTTTGAATGTTGGACATTTGAACAGTAAACTGGTATTTTCTGAGGATTGGAAGAGAGTGCAGAGAGCATTCAAACACTGATAGGTTCCATGGGAAAACCAGGGTATTGTTTTTTGTTATGTCAGTGTAGATTTGATAAAGTAGAAGGAATTAAAAAAAAAAAAATCAGCCATTTGCATGTACTAATTTTGACAGTCACCTTTACCAGTTTTTGAAATGCCAGAGTGAACAGCTGCTAACAGCTGCTAATCATCTTAATTTTAAGGAGATGATAACGAAGAAGAGGAAACAGAAAGAAAAGGTTTTGTATTCCACTGATTTAGTTCACTGGGTTCAGGCTAAGACATAATGAGCCATGGTTTCCTAGTTGCTGGACATTTTGGCTTTCATGTTGTTAATTTTCCTAAATTTGAACAGAGTGATATTTACTTAAGATCTTTCCTTCCTGCAAAGAATGTGACATTTGTAAGACGAGAACAACCTGTGTCTTCATTGGCTCTAATTGCGTTCTTGACTCTGAAGGGAGTATATGTTACATTTTTTCCAGTTACACACTTATGCTTGCTAATAACGTTAGAAAAATGAACAAGTTATAAATACTCTTCCCTCTGACAAAGTAAATATCTCCTTCCTTTTTTTTTTTTTTTTTTAAATTTGTCTGTGTGGATTCCTGTCGTTGTGTGGGTTTTTATTTGTAGGTTGGTTTGGTGTGGTTTGGTTTGGTTTTTAATTTGAACAACCTGCTGTTTTGGATTTTTGTTTCTTTTTAATAGCAGTCCTTCAAATTCTAATGTAGTAAAGTGAATTAAGGAAGTAGGTATGAGAGTGTGTGACTAAATAAAAATTAATCCATTCAGTTGCTTGAAATAATATTTTATAATATGTAATAGAGATGCATATTTTCCTAAAGTAGCTCTAAAATGTTATTACAATTAGATCCATATCTAACTGAGCACTAGCCGTTTTAGGCTTCTCATTTGTTTTTAATTTCTATGCAAAATTTGGTCTTTATTAGATAGGCTCTGAAGGCATAATTATCGAGGAATCATTTAAAAACAACAGTGCTGAACTTTGTGGGACTAAAAGTGAATCAACACAGATGAAGCTTTTACTTTAGATGCTGGATAAATGATGGACTCAGATCAAAGTATTGCCTAGCAAGCTTTGTTGCATGTAGCAAAAGGGAGCTATCTTTTGTCTTAGTAAGGTTTGTTGCAGCTTGGGGAACCTAAGCATCCTACGGTATCTTAGTTATAATTCTCTATTTAGCAACCAATAGATTATCTTAAAATATGAGGGAATTGTATAAATAAAAGCACATTAAAAAAGACACCTTTGAAAAGTGAATTTGTAGAGATGTCTCAGAGAAATTGTCTTTAAGCCACATATGTAGGTAGTGTGCGTATATTGTACATGCACACTTGGTAAGTCATGTGGACAAGCCCTGAAGAGGTCAGTGCACCCCCTTTCCTTCTCCTCTGGAAGTTCTAAAATGCTAAGAAGAAAACCAATGGAATTAATTAATTTGATTTACATTATAGATTTGTTTCATGGTTAGGGGAGGCCTGTCTCCCTTGAATCAAAACCTCTTGTATCATGAAGTAGAACAAACAGTGATTTAAAGTTCTTCAAAACTTGTCCAAGCCAGGCTTAGTTGAACATCAGGCTGCCTTCTTCAGTTAAGAGCCTGGGGCCTGGTCGTGCAGCAAGTCTTCCACTAACCCAAGGGCACACTTGGTGTTTTGGAGAGCAAGATCTGTGCGTGGTAATCAGGGGTATTTCTCATAATGAGCAAAACCCACTGTAGACTGCCAGGTGCAATATCCAATCATTTACAACACCAACTGCAGTTATCTTCACAGATTTTTATTAATTGTTCCTGTTTTGGTTGATAGTTGAACTTTTTGGGCCATCAGTGGGCTCTAAGTAGAACTTCTGTATTCCTCAGAGGGTGGGTTCGCATGCCTTGGGTAGGCTTCTGTAGAGTGCGATTAATATGATCTTATTTTCTTCTCTAATTATTTTAATGTAACAGGCAATTTTCATATCCCCTAAGTACTATAACAGGCAATCTCATTACTTTTCATCAGGCTTGTTTATAGAGAAATAAAACAGCAGCAGAATAAACAACACTGAATGAACCAGAAGTTGAAGTATTACCTACTCTGAGTATTCAGAACCACAACTCAAACTCCACAGGTCATGAGTTTACCTTAAGAAAAGGGAAGTATTTTTATTGATACAATCTTTATCTGGTTCTTTACTTTTCAGTGTGTGAACAGTTGGGAAATTTTATATAGTTTGTGTATCTAGCTATGAAGCCTAAGTTCTAAATTTAGTGAAAACTGAAGTTATTAAAACCCCAGTAACAGGGGGTTTAGAAAATACCAAGGAATGTGATAAACTGATGATGTCGACATTTTTCTTTTTATGCTTTGCCCTTTCTCTTTCTTACCTTACAAATCTTAACCTTTCTTACTTGCTTTGTTTTATAGTTTTCCCTCTATCTCTGTCTTAGGGAGGAAGAATCCTTCTTATTACTGACCATATTAATGATTTGTGTCAGCTCTCCATCTTCCAATTACATTGATGTTGGCTGCCATTAGTCTATTATCTCATTCACCTTTGCGGTCTACACTGTCTCTTTGGCTGCTTTTCACTGAGATGCCCTAATGCTCTCTTTCCTTAAGTGCTATATCCCCAAATAGGCTTTCAGGTACAGGAGAGTCTGGTGGTGCTGAGACAAACAGTGAAACCACACTCTGTCGTTCTGAATTTTGAGTATTAGTTCTCAGCCCTTGATACTGAAACAGCTTTGCTGCTGCATGGACTGTGATCGTGGTTCTGGGCTGTCAAAGGCTGATCCTGCCAAATGCTGCATGAGCTGTGGCTTGCCTGATGGAATGAGCTGATGACACCTGCACCTGTTTGCATAAAGTGGGCTTCCCTGGGATATCATAAGCCAGGGCCACCAGATTTACAGATCTGAAGGGAAGAGGGGCTTGTATTGTGTCTGAGAGCAAGGAGGAGGCCTTACTTACTCTGCAGGCTTGATTTTCCCAAAATTTTGTCTGTAGAAACTGAGTTGAAGACAAACTATATATTTCATTTGTATTCTGTATTACAGGTGTCTTGAGATTAAAATGGGGTACCAATTAAAAACCACAAAAAATACCCCAAAAGCTGATGTTTTCGATGCTTTTCTCCTGGTATTTCTGGAGGACAGATTTTCCTGTCTCATCTGCAGTTGACAGAATCCTGTCCACAATGTTCTGGTAGCTGAAGCCACAACACTGGCTCAGCAGAGGTGTNCCAGCTAAGTGCCAGGGAATTTCAGGCATTCAGTGGTCAGTGATGCAGGATCAGGGATATTCCCATGTAATCTCAAGTCCCAGAACCGTAGGAAGTCTGTCAGTAGGGTTTAAAAACACAAACAATACCCGGTCCCCCCCCACCCACCACCCCCCATGCCTCAGTTCCCCTTCTCTGATACCTCTGTGTTTTGCTGCATTTCATGGTGCTGTGCTGAGCCAAAGCACACCTCCAGCTGTCTGGTGTGTGCAGATCATTTAAAGGCATAACATCAAAGTGCCTCTTTGGGCATAGGAAACTACTCATGAACAATGAGTATGTTAATCGTGGGGTTTTGATTTCAGTCCCAGGCGTGTTGCAATAGAAATTCTTCTTTACATTTCAAACTGTTTGTTTCTATGGAGTGGTGTCGATTTGTGCCTAGTGTTCTCAAATTATTTAAAAATCTAACATTCACAGCCTGTGTCAGCTTAAAATATGAGTAATGTTATTCCAGTGACTAATCCAGGAATATCTGTCAGAGATGGAAAGCCTTTACTGAGACTGCTTTAATCCATTTGCTGATTTTTATGGTCCCTTGCTGCTTTTTTAAAGTCCCTTGAAGTACCTGAATCAAATCCAGATGTGTCCCACATGCTGAATTTTGCATGTAAATCTTTAAATTAGTTGAAGGATGCAGACAGATTCCCTTGGGATTTAATAATTTGCTAAAACTAAAATGGTTCGTTTGTTGCAGGAAGTGTTTTCTATTTGAAGTATGTTTTGCACTGTGTAATGCAGCTGTTCTCATTGAAAATTTAATACATGCTGCACAGAATTCCAGGTTTTCTTCTCACACCCTTCCCTCCTTTGTTCTGTGAGATGGGTTTGTGTTGCTCAAAGAGGAATGGATGATAATTTCTTCAAAGAATAATTTAAATAGGCAAAAGACCAATTTGCCATATAGCTACCATTGCACTTCAGTTGAATAACTAGCATATTGATATTTTCTAATTGTTGGAACAAGAGCATTTTCATGTATCTTAAAAAAACCCCTTTGAATGATGCCAAAATGCTATTGCAGTTTTGGCAGAGGCTCTCCTGGCATCGAATCCTCATTCTTTGTTAGTGGTAGGAGAAATTATATGGTCACACAGAGAGAAGAGACTTCCTAATCGATATTGTGAGAAACAACTTAAAACACAGAAGAATTTAAACCAAACATTTCTAACTGAAAATTAAAAAAATTAATAGAGAAGAATATATCTAAAAGAAAAGTGAAATTTACATTTAATGTTTAAATAAAATACTGCTTTGTCAGACTTGGTTCTTGGACTTTACCATGAAACGAGCAGTGTTTGTTTTGTTTATTTCTGCAGAATAGTATAATTTCATAAAACTCTTCTGAGTGAAGTATTTCCGAATACATTACTGAATAGGCTCTGTGTAATTATTTAAGTAAATTAAAGAAAGATGTTGGTTAAAAATTGAATTATATTACAACAGAAGACTAATACCAGGCACAGCTTGAAAAGCAAGAGCAGGGCTTAAAATAATTTACAAATTTCATGGATGGGGAGCATGTGATATATTGATCATTCAGTTCTCAGTAAAGGTTCTTAATAAGGTTATTGTATATACCTGACTGATAAAAAATGGTTCTTTTCTGATGTGATAGAAATAATAATAGATTGTTTCTTTTCCTTAACCATCACATCCTGTACATACATTGTTTGATATTTATACTAATGAAAATATTTTCTTTTTTAAACTTATTTCCCTGGTTGAGTGGCCTTAATATTGTATTTTATCACTGTTATTCTTGAGGGAAAAAGTTCTGTTACATTCCCAAGCACTATACTAGTATATGCTATATTTTTTTATTTTTAAGATGTATTAGTGTTTGCACTTGTTAAAATATTTCTATCATGCATATTAGTTGCACTGCTGCTATGACATTTGTGTGACAGGCTGTTTGTGTATTGAATTGTCCAAAACTAAACAATTCCTCAGCTTAGAACTACACATTTTCCAGGGCAGGAAAGCATTACGTGGCCAATTTAATATTAACTCCTCTAAAATCTAGGCCAGACATTCCAAATATGAAGTGACAGTTTGTTGATAGCCAGGCTATCCTTTCCACTCTTAAATGCTGCGCTACTTAGTTACTTTGGCAGAATTTCAGGAAAAGGATAGTAAACAAGGGGGCAAAGGCAATACGCTGTGTCAGAGGTGTGCGGGCAGGGGCCAAGGCTGAGCAGAGCAGTATGCAAACACAAATCCTGGAGCAGTTGTTGTAAGGCCCCTGTGGCTGGGCAGAGCTGAGCCGAGTGCTGGTTGCTGCTGTCCTGCCCTGCGTTTCGGGGTTCGCGGTGCGGGGCTCAGCCGGCGTGGCCGTGCCACGTTGGGCACAGCTCCCTCCTGCACAGCCCTGGTGCGCCGGGCTGGCACAGCGCTGGCAGCAGAAGCCTCTGCCTCTCGGGGCTCTCCTGACTCTTCGTGGCCTTTTGACAAGGGGTTCTTAAAGCCCCATCCTGCTCGCCACTTGGTGCCAGTGGCATTCCTTTCAGATTTGTACAGGTAAAGTGCATTTCCTCTTTAAAGAAATCCTGAGCAGTGAGGGAAAGGCAGACTGGTTGGGTAATTTCTTTAGAGCCAGCCAGTTACATACACCCAGTCCCTTTGATCTTTGCTAGAACCCATACAAATATGTTTGTTTTCTTACTTCAGCTGATAGTCCTTGCTGCATGGCTGTTATGGGTCAGCATGTTTCCTTCAGGTCAAAATGGGATCATGTTGCTGTGTGATAAAGGAAGCTGCTTGCAGTGTTTTTGGTACTGTGAGTAGGCAGAGGATGGCTCTTTTTGTGCAGCCTGAGATGTTAAACAGTATTAAACCCCCCCCCATGCCAAGCAAGAGCCCACAGGACTTTGGGGAACACATAAAATGAGTGTTGAACAGCACTGGCAGTGCTTCTAGCAGGTCTGGTTTGGAGAAGAATGGAGTCTGAAACTGAAACAAATGATAATAGTACAGACAATGTAGTAAGTACATTTGGTTTTTGTAGTTCTGTAGGGAAACTGCCACAGAATTTACAAGACAGGATGTGTTTCTGCTCAGAGGTCCTTTTTGCTCTTTGAAGAAGTGCGGGAATTCTGTGCAAAACAGGACAAACTGGGAGGGCTCAAGAGCTAGGCCCAGCTGTGTGCAAGGAAAAAGGAAGTGCAGGTGCACTGGATGTTCCTCGGTGTGCGTGGCCTGGGTTGCTATTTCCTGCAAGCAGGTGCAAGATGGGGAAAACTGTACTGGTAATAAAGAATTTCTCTCTGTGTTTGAGAAGGATAAGACTATGTGTGAGCCCCCTGTGTTAATGGGTCTGTGCATGTTAAAGATAATAAGATAGTGCTGCTTTGCAAAATGAGAAATTTACACTCTGAGACCTCCTGCTCCACCTTCATGGTGCCAAGACCTCATGCTCTTGGCAGATCTTGATGATGGAACATCTAAGTGGAAGTTCAAGAATCTCAGAGATGTTGGTGTGAATTAGAATGAAAAAAACAATTAAGGACTTTTGATATTTTTGACATATTTTCATTTTGAATTAGAATATTTTGTTCTAACTGGTTTTTATCACATGCTGTCTTAGTAATTAAACCTTCAACAATATGAATTATCAAAATTGATTTTTGAAATGTTGATTAAATCTGTAAAATGGCAATACTGTATTAAAATAATAATGAGAAATTGTAGTCTAATCCAACTGTTCCAGACTTTTTAGTGAGATATTGTGTATATTTTTTCTTTTTATTTTTTAAATTATTTTCGTTAATTGCAATTTTCTGTTGAAAAAAATCCATCTATATATTTTTGACCAATTCTGTGTACCTTGAGAATAATTTCAAGGATTGGTTCCTTTGCTCAGGCCAAACCATGCCATTAGCAGGACGGTGGTCACAAAGTATCATCACATCTCATCTCCAACGTTAAACACAGACAAAAAAGGTAATCCAGCAACAATAGATGGAGTTACTAACAGTGCCAGTGCAACACTTGGTGGCTATTACTAATTAAATGACTTAATTAAGTTGTCAGGACAGAATGTAGATAATCCCTATGTGGGTTGTTTGTTATCATCTGGCTGCTTGGGCAGGTCAGTGTCTGGTGTGTGTCATGCATCAGGATGTGGCGCAGACCCCCTTTTTTTCCTTTCAAGTTCCTTAAGCATTTCTGCATTCTCTCCAAATATAGCAATCAAAAACCAGGTGCAGACTCTGACTTGTCCCATATATAGGGCTCTGATGGCACCTGTAGAGTGTCAGGAGTTTGAAGGCAGAAGTGGTTCCAAGTAGTGTCACTGTGCAGTCATAAATTCTATTTTAATGTTTGGTAGCCATATAGCACCAAAAAGTCAGAATGTGTCACTGGTGAGGAGTGCTGCTCTCTGTACAGGATTGCTGGCAGTGGAGCAGTGACAGCTTACTCACATATTGCTGGACTGACATTCCCAGCTCCAGTGGCTTCTGTGGGTGAGGGAAGAGCTGGATTGCTCCATTTGGTGGGTCACCATGGAGTGCTCTTGTGCTTCTACAGTCCTGGGCGATACGAGATCCCTTCTGAAAACCTGCTGTCTTATCAGGGGCTGCTGGCATGCATTTGGGCTGTTCCTGGGAAAGTGCTGCATGCTCCAAGTGCTCTTTACACATTGGAGCCCTGCAGGAATGGCAGGCAGGTGTTTGCCTACAGCACTGGTTCCAAGTGCTGAACAGACCTGCAGAAGGGCCAGCACAGCTGCTGGATGAGCTGAGGTCTTTGGAGACACCATTGTGTGATTCCACAGAGAACTGTCTTAGCTAACTTTACCTCTCACAAACCCCTCTCTAAAGCCATTTGCTTTGAAAACCTTTGTATAAAACTTTGGCTTCAAGAATTTGCATGAGAATGGCTAAAGCAAAATTAATTTCTAGTACTGCTTTTTCAAAATCTGGTTTTGTGTTGTTTAATATGCACAGCAGGTGGGCTGAAAATCGGACCAAATTTCATAATCAGCTCTCAAACAGAGGTCACATCTCATTTATAAACCTTTTTTTAAAATATTTGGGCAGAAATTGTTTAGGGGGATTTTAGAATAAGAGAGAAATATTTGATATAACTTGACAGAGATGTTTTCTGCCTTTTTAAAGAATAGTTTGCTATTTACCATTTTGTTCCTTTTGGTAATGTGCTTTGCACATTAAAAATAGATGAACAGAGCTATTCAGCTGAGCTATCCAAAGATGCAGGTGGCTGGTGCAAAAATCTGCCACTCTCAAATTTATATTGGAAAATTCCCGATGAAAGACTTTTTACCCCAAAGCTGGTGAAGTTAACTGGAATGGGTCACATTTGTTTTCTAGCAATGGATTTTATAGTTGTACAGAAAAAAATTCTCCAACCTCATGAACATTAGCAACACATTTTGTAACTCCTATCTGATTTTACAAGCACAAGGATTTATAAAAGGGAAGCTTATGAAGATTTAATTGCTGCTCACTTCTCCTTATACACTGAGTTTGTGGCACTGCTCCTGAGTCAGGCAGCTGCCTTTGGTCACCCGGGAGTTTATTAGGCTGGGGCGTTGTGTCCCAGCCACACAGGCTGGGCTTCACTTGGAATCTGCCTTCCACAAAGTTTTTTATTCTATCAGCACTCTGCATCTGGCATTGATAAGATATGGGTCGGAGGAAGGCCAAGTGCTGCTCAGAAAAGATTGTTTTTTCCTAGGATTATTTGAGGACTTGGTGAAACATGGGATTTGGCAATGTGTTGGAGGAGAAAGGCGATAAAATAATTATTTGAGCATCATAATTTAGAAAAGACAGCCAAATTACTGATTGTTGAAGCAGTTATTTCACTTCTATGAATTTCTGTAGTAAGCGAATGCTGGCTTGAGAATGAAGTAACTTTAAAGGAAATTGGTGTGTAGATTGATTAATGCTGCAGTGACTGCCACAGAAAATGCTCTTGCTTCACAGTCAGCACGAAGCAGTCCTTTGTAGCTTTCCTGCCAGTTAAGCTCATACCTTGCATTTTCTCTGTCATTGTTGTTAAGGTTCCCTAAGGTGTCAAACAAAGACAGGCCACACCTGAAGATGGTGTTCCTGGCAATACAGTGGAGTGCACAGGTTGGGCTCTGGATATCTGAGAACACTGTGCAAAGTACTCTGTGCAAGGAAGTCACTCTCCTGGCCTGCAGGGCAGTGGAAGGGCTCAGAGGGAGCTCCTGCACTGAACCCTCTGGTGTGGAGCTGCTGCCTCAGATCCCACTGGTCACACAAGGGCTGTGTGCCAGGCTGGCACTGCCAGCCCATTGCCTTTGCTCAGGTAGGGCTGGATTTACTTTCTCTGTTTCTACAGAGATTGACTTTCAAATCTCATAACAGGGATGGTTTAAGGTTGGCTTATATAGAAGTAATAACTGATGGTTTAAAAGAAGGTAAAATTATGAAGAACACTGTGTTCAGAGGTAACCCTTTTCTTGATGTTACTGAGAAAAGAGATGAAAAGAATTATCTTATGAACTACTCCAGAGATAAGGTGGCAACTTCAGAAGAGTGCAACAAGGAAAGGAGGAATAATTACTTTTAAGCTTGGGTTGTATGTATAAGATAAACCACTTAGCATCCTCGATAGCCAGCTTTTTCTCAGTACATGCCATCAGTCAATTTCTGGACTAAATGTGAAAATTGCAGTAAAACTTTCAAAACACTCTATTAAATTCATTTTCTGAAAAGTAGTTATGTACTTTGAATAGATAATGTGCTTTGTCTTTTTTTTGTTTAAAAAGAAAAGCTTTAAAGAGCAAAAATGAGGAGAGTAAAAGTTATTTGCCATTCAAGAAGCTAATGCAATTGCTTGGGCTGGTGATTCGCATTGAATTGTCGAGATGTTAATTTCTTCTTCGTTAACAAATTATCTTTTATTCTTTAAGAGCAATACATACAGCCTAATGGATTTTCAGTTTCTAAGATTCTTTACTTTCTGGTTTTATTCAATTAACGTGTGGTGTTTTCATGTATGTTGTTTGACTAAAAAAAAGTCAAACAACTTTTGGAGTTGTTTGGAGGACAGGCAAACAAACAAATCCTGAAAGCATTCTAGGCTCAGTCCTTAATCTAGCTGTCCTTTCTGTTCCTTTCCACTCCTGCGGAGGTTTGAGCAACATGTGCTGCTGTTTCCTATCACCTCTTGCCTTCCCTGCAGCAATCAGAGTCTCTGGAGTGTAGGATTTTCACTGCACCTGAGCAGCCAGCTTGTTATTCATGCTGCATTTGCTGTGCTTCCTGCACTGACACTGCTGTGCTGCCCCTAGCTCTGAAGGACATTATTGGTGCCCACAGCCCAGGAGTAAAGCCCGTGTGAGTCGTACAGAGATCTCAGGGTGAGGGCAAGGGAATCTTTAGCTCCTGCAGCTTGTTTGGATAAATTAAGGAAAGGAATAAATTAAGGAAATTGCATCTCAGCCAAAAGATGAGAAGCATGATGATATTGCTGGGACAGGACCTCCACTGAAAGCAACACAAGTGCATATGTTGTAAGAAGGTTTTAAAAAGCTAAGTTTGTCTAGGTATCCGATTGGAAAAAACTAATGCAGTGAGAGCAGGAGTGTTTGGGAGCTTCAATGCTCGGTGTCAGAGTTGTGGGAATCTTTGCCATAGTATGATTTATGACGTATCTCTCCAGTGTTGTTCCCCTGGGCCATGGCTCCTTTTTAATCTACCTGTTGTGCTGGGATTGTAACCCACTGAGTTCTGTTCATCAGGGGAGCTGGTGGGATGGCTGCTTTTTCATTTCTTTGTCTCCTTTACCTGGGGTAGCTCAGCCCTGCTGCTGACATAAAGGATAATAAAAAATGGTTTTACAAGTATATTAATGGTAAAATGAAGGGCAAGGCCAATCTTTATTCTTTACTGGATGAGGGAGGGAACTTAGTGACTGCAGATGAGGAAAAGGCAGAAGTGCATAATGCCTTCTTCGCCTCAGTCTTTAGTGGGAAGGCGACTTGCCTTCAGGACAACTGTCCTCTTGGGTTGGTTGATGGTGTCAGGGAGCAGAATGGTCCCCCCATTATCCAGTAGGTGGCATGGACAGGAGCTCTCTTTGCTGGGTTCAGAACTGGCTGGATGGCCAGGCCCAGAGAGTGGTGGTGAACGGGGCTGCATCCAGCTGGGGACAGTCACCAGTGATGTCCCTCAGGGACCAGTTCTGTTCAATATTTTTACTGATGAAATGGATGAGGGAGTTGAGTCTTTCATTAGTAAATTTGCAGATGACACTAAGCTGGGAGCTGTGGATATTCTCAGTTCAGTCAAAGAAAGAACAGAGATAACTGGCCTGGGAAACTTAGAAGAAAGGAATCATATTCTTGCATCTTTTTGCAAAGAATAACACTTTTCGAAGGACTACTATTATAAACAATAGCTACAAGGAAGAGATAACAGTAGTTTATAATTCCTTTCTTCTAAGTTTTCCAGGCCAGTTATCTGTTCTTTCTTCAACTGAACTGAGAATATCCACAGGGAGCGTGTGTCCATCTGTTGGAAGGTAGGATGGCTCTGCAGAGAGACCTGGAGTGGCTGGATGGATGGGCAGAGTCTAACAAGATGAAGTTTAATAAGTCCAAGTGCCCAGTCCTGCATTTTGGCCACAATAACCCCCTGCAGTGTTACAGACTGGGGACAGTGTGGCTGGACAGAGTCCAGGCAGAAAGGGACCTGGGGGTGCTGGTCGACAGCCAGTGTGACTGAACATGAGCCAGCAGTGTGCCCTGGTGGCCAAGAAGGCCAGTGGCTCCTGGCCTGGATCAGGAATGGTGTGGCCAGCAGGAGCAGGGAGGTCATTCTGCCCCTGTACTCAGCACTGGTGAGGGCACAGCTCGAGTGCTGTGTCCAGTTCTGGGGCCTCAGTTTGGGAAGGATGTGGAGACACTTGAGCACATCCAGAGGAGGCAACAGGGCTGGTGAGGGGCTGGGAACACAAACCCTGTGATGAACAATTGAGGGAGCTGGGTGTGTTCAGCCTGGAGACAAGGAGACTCAGGGGTGACCTTATCACTCTCTACAATCCCTGAAAGGTGCCTGTGCTCAGGTGGGGTTGGGCTCTGTCTCCAGGCAGCTCTGACAGAACCAGAGGACACAGCCTCAAGCTGTGCCAAGGGAAATACAGGCTGGACATTAGGAAGAAGTTTTTCACAGAAAGAGTGATCAAGCACTGGAATGGTCTGCCCGGGGAGGTGGTGGAGTCACCATCCCTGGATGTGTTTAAAAAAAGACTGGATGTAGCACTGGGTGCCATGGTTTAGTTGAGGTGTTAAGGCTGGGTTGGACTTGATGATCTTGAAGGTGTCTTCCAACCTTGTGATTCTGTGTGATTCTGTGTGTGTGATGCAGCTGTGCATGTTGGTGGCTGTCTGGGCACTCCTCTGTACATGTGTGGCTCAGCTCAGCACCTACTCCTGAGAGCTCTGTTGTATGGATGTGGTAGAATGAGGATCGGTGGAGTCCTTATCTGCTTTCATTTTATTCTGTAATCAGGAATGTGCCTGCTCAGTGGATTTAAAATACATTCAACAGATGTGTTTTATACTGATTTCATGGAATCTTCTGCTTTGATGGATAGACCTGTATGTCCTTTTAAATTTTTAATTTTTCTTCAGTGTTGGAGAGTTATGAATACTTCTCAGCTTTGTCTCTAATGTTTTTTCCTCAATCAGAGCCAACTTTAACTTGATGGAACAGGTGGTTGCTTAAACAGCAAATTCTTTAACATAAAGTCCTGGCCAGGACATAGCTTCTTTTAATTAAACAACTCACAGTGCCCCTGCCAGCCATCTTTTCCCTTGCTCAGCATTGCACCACTGCTTTGGACAGAATGTGCAACAGTAAAATAAAGCACATCTTCAATGTTAACCCTGTTTCATCTGGATCACCCAAACTTTTCTTGTATGTATTGTGATATTAAGGTACCATAAGTCTGAATGGGACCTGCTTTTCCTGTTTTTCCTGTATTTCTTTTGATGATACCAATCCCTTCTTGTTTCAGGGGGAAAAACCCCAAATTAAGCATGTGGTTTCACCTTTCCGTTGCAAAACAGTGTCACTCAGGGACTTCAAAGCCAGGGCATGAAGGATTGTTTGGCTTGCATGTTACTGAAACACCAAGTGAAGAGGCACTGAGGGGGCACAAAGAGAGAGGCTCTTTATGCTGTCCCCCTTACCTCATGTCCTGACTCCTCAAAGACTGGCCATGGCTGGCAGGGGAGGGAAATGGTCATCTGCAGTGGCAAGAGGTCCAGTGTGCACATAAAGTCCATTTTTCCCCTCAGTAATTCAGGATGTATTCAGAACCTCTAGGATACTTCCTCTTGGCAAGTACTTGTCAAACCAGCCAGCCCAGTGGCTAATTTTTAGGAGGTTTTTAACCTGTAAGCCATTATTGAGCTCCTGGATGAGAGAGTCAGTATTAGTTTCCAGTGAAACAGGTGGACTCCTCCATCACCTAAGCAGACAGTGCTGCAGTGCCCATGTGCTAGCCCTGTTAATCATGAAGATGTCATAACTCTAGGGTATTACAGGCTCTGGAAACCAGTTGTTTTGTAGGTTATGTTAAAATCTCTAGTTTTGGCTCTTTCCTATTTGCACAAGTATTTGCTACAAGTCTAAGGTAGATGTGCCAAGAGGCACAACTAGCAGGATGAGGTTCTAGTTTTCAGGTTTGAGAAATGTAATATAATTCCAAGTATTTATGGTGACCCACTTAGAAAAAATGCCATACTACCATTACCGTACTGTTTCTATAGATGTGACAAATATAAAAGAAGTCTGATACATTTATACTATAAAATACAATTTCTGTTTCTCTGTACTGTACTATATCTAACCAGTACTCATGTTCTGGTTAATGGGGTATGCAAAGAGGTTTTTTACCAGATGTTTCAAAAGGGATCCCAAAGTGATTTGTTCACAGCAAATCTAATGTTGATTGCCACCAAAGGGGGAATTGGGTCCTCCAGTAGAGTTCAGCCTTTGTAGCCTCAACTAAGGAACTGGCAGCTTGTTGACAGATATATCTAGACTGAATACCAGATACTCCATTTAATTTGCTCTTTTTTTTTTTTTAAGTGAAAATCTTTTTGCAGAAAGATTTTAGCATAACAGTTTTCCTGCTACACTTTTTTTTTGTTTTTTGGCTGAAGCTTAAACAGTTGTTTGTGTTGTCTGTACACACAAGTAGACTTTGGATTGAAAAGAATGTTTAGACTAAAAAACTATATACATATTTATTCCTAATGTTGCTGGCTGCTTATTGCCAAATTATCTTGCTGAAAGTATAGGATGGGGATCTTTAAACTAGTCACTGTAAAACATTCCTTTATTCTTTTAATTGCTAGTATCTTACCAGTGTCATAGGTGTTTCCCATTTTTGTCCTACTTAAATGTGCACCTACTTAAATGTGATATATCTCTGTTCAAATACATGGTAATAATTGAAGGTTGATGTCTCAGCTCAGTATTGTATCTGATCTGTTACAGACCTTTAAAGCATTATGGATACTTTGATAAAGAATATTTTCAACTGACTTGAATTAACAGTGAGAGACTGACAGATATATTCACTCTCATTGACAAAGATAGCGTTAGTCCTTGGATAATCCCCCAAATCCAGGCTTTGGATCATCACTCATTATAAATCAGGGTGAGAGGATTTACTAAATCAAGATTTCAGAGTATTGGAAAAGTATGTAATTTGATGTGCTCTCAAAGATCTCCCAATTAATTGTGACATCGGAGCTCAATACATGATAGTGGGGCATCAAGTACAAAAACTCAGTTTGATACATGGTGCTGGGCATCTAGTTATTGTCAGGGAATTTTTAAAAGCTATAGTCAGGTTGTACACTGGCTGTCATTTCTAACATCCCATGGCTCCCCTGCACAGCTGCATTTGGCTCTTAGCTGCAAGTTACAGCTCTTCAGGAGTATGGTGAGTTACACTGTGGTTTGGTGTGCTAATGGCCTGCCTGTGAAGTCATTGTTCATCAGTGGTGATGATGTTACAAAAACACCTGCTCCTGGCATAATTGATACCACGGTTCATCAAGACCAGCACTTTAAGCTGAATCTGACATTAATTAATATCGGAATTGGTCCAATTGTGAAGAACTTTTCCTCTGGAAATGTCCATTTGGCTAGGATAGCAGTACTAAAGGAGATTTCAAACCTGTGCAGGTGAAAGGTCCTTACGCTTTTTCTGATTTTTAAGGAAATTCTTTGTGTTTCTGGACCTGTGTCTCAGTTCTTTTGTGATCTGCTGTTTTTCCAGGTGGGGAGCGAAACAGAAATCTCTTTAATTCTGCCCCTGAAGAAGTACTGTGCTGTTACATTCTTCCATAGCAGTTCTTTAAGTCTCTCCATTGTGCATACGTGTATTTTAATTTTTCACTTCAATACACACATACAATATGACAGACTTCTAGTTGCTTTGGGAATTTTAATTTCCAATGTTCTTATTTACGTTTAAAATCAAAGTGTTTCCTTAATGCCTATTTTGTCTGATAAACTTTGAGAAGAGTGTATTTCATTCTCAGCCCACAGCTAGGACTGGTTAAAGGAATTTTCACAGCAGTTGTAGACAAATGCATGGTAAGTAAATTAACTTTTATTATAATCACAGTGGCTTTTCTTTTCCATTTGATTTTTGCATGTTCTTGTGTGAATTCTCAAACTTAAGTATATGAAAATAGGAGAGAGAGGATTTGAAAGGTGCCTGCATGAACATTTCCTGTGAGGTGCCTCTGTGCTCCTGAGCTGCAGGAGAACAGCAGAGCACAGGGTGTGCAGGAGGCATGCCAAGCAGGGCGTTGAGGTGTTGAGCAGAGGTGTGGGACTTCTGCCCAGGGCATGTTCCAGAACACCAGAATATCCTGGTGTTTCAGGCTGCTTGTGGCACTTGTGGTAAACAGGGTCAGTATTGTTGCACTCGATGGTGAAGCAAGACTCTTTGACTAATATCAGAAGGCTTATATGATTTATTAAATTGACTCCATTGATCAGAAAGAATTTAGGCTATATCTGCCTGGGTACAGAGCTAATATACTTTCTTCATCAGGTCCAGTACCAGACTGCTGCTTACAAAATCAGAGAGACAACAGTTCTCTATATCATAGGTTAAGAAGAAGAAAACCTCATCTCCCCATATCGGGAGACATAGCAGAAGAATGCACGTGTCTTTGAACACACAGCCTAAAGATATGTTTACAGAAATTTGTGCAGAGAAAACAAGCTTTCCCATGGAAAGAAAAAATTCAACAAACTTGCATCCAAGAAACTTAGAAAATACCATAACTACAGGTCAGCATCACGGTTTTCTTCCTGGGAGCCAGAGAAGCTACAAACACTATGGAAGAAGTGTTTGAATGCCTGTTTTGTGTATTTTATAGTGTGTTTAGAAAGCAGAGAGTTGATATGTTTGTAACACTGGCTTTCTAGCCACTGTGTAGACCTTAATTGAAAAAAACAGTGCTAAAATGGGTACTGTACATAGACCTGTTCATGTGTGCTAATTTGACTGAGGTACTACAGGATAACCTGGCAGTGAATGAGAGCATGGTAGGGAATGTGAACTGGATGGTGAACTTATTTATTATATACTGAAATGAGGGTGATGGCATGAGGGAAGCTTTGTAACAGCTGAGCTGTGTGGTTTCACTCTCAGGTCGGGAGAACAGCAAATGAAGGCCTGCAGAAACCTCTCCTGGATGTGTGGGTCATAGGGCAGCACCTTAGTGGAGCTGAAGATTAAAATTGCAGGAGGAGACTGCGGGCATGTTGTAGGACAGAGCTAGACTTTAGATTGGCAGCTGGGAAAGCTGATTTGCAAAGATGGGGTGCCTGGTTCTGCCCTCATGTGGGACTGCTCAGGTGTGCCCCCGTGGTGGGGGAAACAACTGTGTGTGGGGCAATTCAGCACAAAGTCTGTGTGGCCACCATCAGCATGCTGATACAAAAAAGATGTGGCACATGAGGTACTTCAGTGCCAGGGCATGTTTTGGAATTGTTTTAGTCTGGCCAGCACTGGTGAGGCCTTGGCTGGAGAGGAATAATGTCTGCTATTGAGCTGTGTCATTAAAGCTACAAAATAATCAGAGATTTCCTCAAGGACAGCATCAGAAATCAGAGAGAAATCAGAATCTAGAAATGATGACTTATAACAATGATCTGAAGTCTTCAGTCAAGAGAGCACGAAGTAACGTGATAAACCCCTTCAGATATATACAGTTCTGCTGCAAAGAAGGGAAGATCTGTTCTCTATCATAGTGGTGGGTAAAACAAGAAGCAGGTCTCAAATAGGATTAAATTGGATTAAACGTCTCCTGTTAAGAATAATTAAATACTGTAATAGCTGCCAGGGGAAATAGAGAAGTGTACTTCCCAGGAAGCAAGCCAGAAACAGAGTAGCCAGACTTCTGTCAAGAATGTATTGTGGCCATTGCTGCTGGGACAAGTGATGGAAAAGATGATCTCCCCAACTCCTCTCAGCCCCACTCTAAAATACCAGTTTTCAAAGACACTTTGAATTGGAATCAAACTACTTCTCTTATGTGTTTCTCAAGTCTGATTTGGATGAAACATTTTCCCAGTAAGCTTCTGGATAGAAGGTTTTTTGTTGTTGGAATTTAGCATTGACATTCCATGCCCTCCACTCCCCAACCCTCCAGAAAAGAAAAAGAACACTTTTTAGTCTTGAAAAGTGCCTAGCTTAGTAAGTGATATTGATTGTTCCCAGAATTAGAAGATGTGGATCAAAGAGATACACTTTGGAGTGAGGATAGTCCTTGTAAGAGAAACAGAGCAACGAGTAGGTTAAAAGAGAATTTGGAGATAGCTGTGTTTTGTGTGGGATCAGAGACATTCTTGCCAAAGTCCCATCTGTTCAGTTTTTCTTCAGCTCTGTTTTCTTCTCACCTCTCTGTTGTGCTTGCACTCCAAATGGAGACATTACTGTCTGACTGAAGTGCTGAAATCATGCTGGTTGTCTCTCCAAATGCAGGGATCACAAAGAGCAACTGAGCTTTTACTTTGAGAAATAGAGAGGTTTCACCGGTGGTAAAATCATCAGGAATAATGGGATTCAGGAAAGAAACCGTCTTCAGCAAATGGGGAGCAAATAAAGGAACGATTATGCTGTTCTGGACAGAGATAACAACCCCACTCCCCAAGGTTTTTGCAACTGGCTGTGAAACTGTGTGTATTCAGGACTCTTGGCAAAATCTGTCTGTTAGCGTGTGTTTTAATCACACCTGTGATGTTCCTCCTTGAGTTAAACTGTGAAAAATTAGAGTTCCACCTCAAGAGAACTCGGGAAAAGAGGAGCCTGAAAACTGAGGGCTGAATCATCTGTTGCCAGCATGTAGCTTACAGAGCATGGCACAGCTCTGGCAGAAGGAAACCCTGGCTAGCCTGGAGCCTGGGAATGTCTTCAGAGGCTGAGTGACTGAGAGGTGGCACCTGGAGCAAGCTTGTAACACTGGAAATTCTGCATTTACACCTGACCCCAGCACCCTTGTGCGTGGCCCTGAGGAATATTTCTGTGTGTTGGTTGTTGGTGGCTCACTGGAGCAGTGGGAGAACATTGCCTCTTGAGAGAGGCACTCCTACTGGAAGAAGTTATTTCTCTTTTATCTTGAACTGGTTTGGATGAGGAATATTTTTCTCAGAATACATCTGCCATTTCTGTGTGCTCTCTGTAGAAGTTCTAATAGAGTTTCTCTCTTCCCCTATCCTGAAGAGAAAGCATGAAAGTGGTAGCAGTAATTGGGAGAGACAGTCATATAGTATGGACGGCACAGGGGCTTTATGTTTGAATTACAAAAGATTTGGGCTAGATGGAATCTTTTCCTCCTCATCAAGCCACTTAGAATACTATATATCAAGTTTATTTCTAGGAGAGTGGGTTAATAGATTTAATTACTCTCCTACTTTCAGTATCATAAATCAAAACTGATCTAACTGGGTTTATGCCAATAGCCCTGTAGATGTAAAATTAAATCAGGGGGTTAATCTCTTGATGTATTTCATTGGGGCTTAATAAATTCACCACAATTGTCAAAATAACTTTTGGATAATTTGCAAAACTAGATGTGTACGTCTAGGGCACAGAGTTGTTCCTTGGAACCGGGGCATCTCCTGGCTGGTGCATCTTTCAGAAACTTCCGTTCCTGCACTGTCCTGCACTGTTCTCGGCCAGGTCCTGTTTTCTTCTGGAAGTGGCAACGGACTCAAATGTGCTGCAGTACTGGGGCAGAAAGAGTGTGGAAGCAATGTAGAGCTGGCACAGGCTACTTGCTTAATGACAAATTCAAAAAGGATTAAAAAGTTCTCACTGTCAGATTTATTTGTAAAGAAAGTTATTCAGTTGCTGGGGGATATCTGTAATTGCATATAAAGCAGTGTGGAGTGTCTGTAATTGCTGTCTATTCTATGTACTTTCTCCTGAGATCTCAGGTCCATTGCAAAAACAATTGTGAAAATTCAGCTTGAAATTCAGGAGCTGTTAATTGGCCTCAAGATTTATCTTCATCTCTCTGTAACAGTTTAGCCCAGGCTTTTAGAGAGCCAAGTTATTGGCAAAGTCGGTGGAATTTTATTGGGAAAGATTTATTGGGGTTTTTTTTGTAATCCAGCTAATGAAATGAAGCAGATTCAGAGTTTTGGCCACATCAATGTGACTAAATGGCACAGCACAGTATGCAAGAGAATCAGTGTGCAGGTACAGCCTCTGTGCAGCACAGTTACCTTGAGCTGCCTTTCCGAGCACAAGATACAGGAAGTTCCCATCTCTACTTCTTTTATCAGCAACACTCTTAACTGAAACTGTAGTAATCTGATAGCAGTCCTGGGGGATACCACACCGGGGGCTTAAAAGCAGCTTTGGGGGAAAGGGCGTGCTTTCCTGGGCTCAGATTGCTGGGCAAGCAGCAGCAACTTCATTTGGTTTAATACTAACAGTACCAAAATGTTGGAGCAGTTTGAGTGGGGCAGGTGAGGATTTTCTGTCAAGGGGGCACCTTCTAGATATGCCATAGGGATTAGGAACAGTCAGCTGTGTCCTGAGGCTGAGGTGCACCAGGTGACTTGACAGCAGTTGTGTGCTGCAGTAAAAGGAGGGGTTTTTGTTATCTTGGCCTACAACAGAAACAAGCTGGGGTTTGTGGTAGGATTGCAGATGTGTCAAAAGACAGCCCTGTAGGTGCTCTGCTTGCCACTGTCTCCCCATGCAGCAGCAGCTCTGCCCTGTGCTCAGCTGTCCCATATCCATGGGGCTGGAGTCAGCTCTGCCATGGCTGGCTGTGCCCACTCAGGGATTCAGGGCAGGTTCCACCCCTGCCCCCAGGCAGAGCTGAACCTGGCTTTTGTCTCCAGGAGTTTCCTCCCACGATTGCCTGCCCACATATCTCTGGCATGCAAGTAGTTTTAACAAGGCATTTTATTTCTGAAGCAGGTGATTTTCCTACAAGATCTCAGGTAAAACTAAACTGATTGTACAAAACTTGCAAGATACATTTTCAGTTTTTAATATATGAAAAGAATGGGGTTATTTTAAATGTTGAAATCATCTTTACTGAAGCAAAGACTATGAAAAACTTTGTGAAAAAATACTTTCATAACTCCAGTTTATAACTTTCCTAGGGGATCTGATCATACTTGACAAGGGAAATAGGATTCCACAAGAGGTTATATGAAATTATGAGATGCTGCAAATGGAAATATACTTTTTTAGGCAGAGGAGAGAGAGCAACTTCTCCGTAATTGAGTTGCAGATAAAATTGAATTTAAAGGGTCCAGCAAGCTCGTTTGAAGTTCAAAGAAGCTGGTGCATAAATTTGGCCTGCCTGGAGTTACTGCATCTTTACACATATAGCTTGATCAAAAGAAAAGCAGAAATGGAGTAGTTCCAGAAATCCAGATTGATTAAGTCAATCTTTGCTGCCCAGTGATGGAATTCAGAAAAATATCATTTGGTCTTCTCTAAAGTATTATCCTTGTGGATCAAAGGATTTCTCTTCCAGCCTTTCTATACTAATTGTACGGTTAAAAAAATGAACTTGTACAGCGAGAAGATTATGCTCTTTATGATCTATTCAAGTCAGCAGTTCATGAAGGCTGCTGTTATGCAGGGTAAGCTACAGAAATGCTAAGTCAGTAAAAATATTACTTAATAGCTTACATTTACCTTTGTGACCAAACTTGGGGAATGTAATAGTGAAATGTAGTGTGATCTGTAAAAGTCTCCCTATTTCATATTATGATTTATTGTTTTTTTCCTGTGGAAGGCTATTATTTGTGGAACCTCTGGATGATCCTACCAGCAGGGCTCTGCAGCAGGAAGAGCTCAGGAGCAACCTGCTGTTTGTGGGCTGAGATCTGAGTACCTAAGAGTGCACAGACTGTGAGTTCTTGGGGAGGTACACAGTACAGCTGGCAGGAATAAATGCTTTTAATTAGCTAGTCTGAAAAATCTGGGTAGAGGCAAATGCCCTGGTACCGTTCTTAGAATATACTGTTTCTGGAGGCCTTAATTCAAGGAATAAAGGCTTGAAAGTATAATTTAGGCCCCAGGGTGGGACAGGGCTGGATGAAGATTGATGAGGACAGACCAAATCTTTGGGACTGTGACCTTTAACATAGCAAATCCTGTTCTGTGTTCCTGGTAATTTCACGGTCTTTTAAAATCTAACAGAAGCCAATTTAGGGGAAATAAGTAAAAATGTTTTCTATGTGTGTATTTCCATCTATGCCATATATACTGGAAGTACAGACAAGGAAATTAGAAAATGTCCTATTCAATTAATTTTGATCTGCTAGACACAGAGTCATTTTGGAGCTTAACTGCCTGAGAGAGGTATGCTAATGTAGCAGTGGGAAGCTAATTGCAGAACCTGCCCTGTTTTATACATGTTGAGCTTGCCTTTCGACCGTGCTGGTATTCAGAGCACTGCAGTGCCTCGGAAATACCCTTTGACAGTAGTTAAAATAAATATAAGGAAATACATTTAGGTGAGGTAGTTTCAGTGTAATGAGTAATTTCTGCTCCTTTCCCAGCAATGTTTTGTGCAGTTCTAAAGGCCTGGAAGAGCCTTGGAGGAAGCTGACTTTTATGGAACGTGGGAAGTGTCGTAATTAATTTTAAGTATGTGTCTAATATTCCTACATGCTTAGTACCTTAAAATCTGGCCTGTCTTCGAGGTGGCACAACTCTTTAATTCTGTTAGGCTGTTAAAAATAATACCAATCTGTTCAGTCACTGACAGCAGGTTTTTTATTGTGTGGTGATTTGTGATTATGAGAGTTATGGGGAAAGGTGACCTTGATGCAGGTTTAAGTGCAGTGCTCCTTGACACAATGCAGCAGAGAACAGCACTAGTGTTAACTTAATTATGTTGTTAAATCCACTAGGGCTGAATTACTTGAAACAAATTAAACAAGTGACGTTCTTATTTCATAGACTGCATTTAATCTCATGCATGGCTGTGTTTATGATAGAGTCACAGCAATACAGTAAATTAAATGTGAATAGAAGTCACACCAATATCTTTATAAGCAGATGTTTTGTATTTGAGCTAAAGTAGAAAATAAGATAAATCTAAAGTCATTCAGGACATGAAGATTGAAGTCTCATGCATTTACTAAAAAAAGATAAATTTGTGATTTTGAATAGTTAACATTTGTTCTCTTCTTCAGTCCGAGGCACACAGAAGGCTGGTCGTTATGTCATGCAGTAAAATTACACTTATCAGAATTTGCAATGGAATTTTACAAAGAAATAAGCAGAGATCATGGTATAATCAACATCCAGGCTGCTGCTATTTATTCGGTATGGATCTTGACATTTTTGGCCACTTGTAGGAATACATATTTTCAGTGGTGGTAATTAGAGCACCTGATGTATGAATAAGTTGTAAATGTATTAAATTGCTACCTCCCCTTAACCTTTTCTCAGCAATTCTATCTAACTATGGAAAGAGTTGGAAAAACTAAATTAGGAAAAAAATGCTTGAGTTTCAATTTTTTAGTGTTTTGGCAAAAAAAAAGATAAGTCCAAATTTTATTTGTCAAATAAAATTTTAGGAAATTTTTGTGGTGAATAAACTGTTTGGAAAGAAAAATCATTTAGCTCTGCTTCTTAATAATCCTGGTGCAGAAATATAGTCTTATAATACTGTAAAACTTTATGTACCCATTCACACGTGGGTGAAATTTGTAATTCAATGGTTTATCTAATGATTGCATTCCATTTTCTAGTGACAGTTTTCATTAAGACTTCATTTATTCAGAGAAAAGCTAATCTAATAAGAGTAGCCTTGAGTTAAGGGATTTATCATTCTTTTTTTAATATTTTCTGTATTCTGAAATATGTATCATTTAGGCATAACACAAAGGTTTGTACTTCTTTAAATTGTGCCACATTTTTCTGGTTGTTTAATGTGTATTACGTGGAGAATGTGCAGCAGGTATTTGAAGAATCACTTTTTTAAGATACTGAGGTAGGAGTGAAATGACTGTAAAAAAGAGGAAAAAAAGGGGATGAGATAGTCATAACTATAGTCACAAATTTAATTTTAAATTCATATTGACTTCCATATGTTTACCTTTTGCATGGAATTTTAAATTTTTTTTTGTTTCAGTGTTAAAAGGAAGGGGGCTTTTCCAAGTTACTGGCTTAAACGCAGCATGGAAAATACTTGCTTTTATTATTATTATATTATTAAAGTTAGTATTTAGCATAACTTTTTTATTGTGTGTCCCATCTAACACAGTAACTGTTCAATAAATTTTGAGGTAAAATCTAATCAACCCATATAAAAGAAACTGTGAGAAGGAACCATCTGAATACAGGAGTGACAGGCCCAGCAAATCTTAATTTTACTGCAATTTGTATTGCAGCAAAATCGAGAGAGTTGATTTGAGCCCCATAGTTTGGAAGTTTTTTGAAGCTGTTTTTTGAGAGGCTCTGGCCGTGCAGGGTGTGTGGGGCCATGCTGTGCTCCTGGCAGGGTTTGTGCTGTGCTGCTGGGGGGGGCTGGGCCCTGCCCTGCTGGTGTTTTTGGGGAGCTGCTTGCTCTGCTCAGGAGAGGCTGTGCCCTCCTTGTGCTCTGCTGTAAATTCCCTTCCCCAGGAGCCTGTCCTGGCCCTGCAGCCCTGCAGGGTTCGGGGCTCTCCAGCCTGGACTCTGCTCGCTCCCTGCACACAGAGGCTCGGTGGCAGAGGCAGCTGGGAGTGCAATTAGAGACAAAGCAGCTGCATGGCAGCACGGGGATTAACACAGCATAGCTGGCCCTGCTGCTGGAACAATAGTCCTTATGGTTCCAGGAGTATCATTTTTGTGCCTAAAAACGTCTGGTTTTCCTCTCCTCTAAAAAAGCCCTCATTCCCGTCATACATTTTTTATAGAACTAGAGCTGCAAACTCATGGCTGTGAATTTATGTTCTGAGTATGTGCACATATAAGCACAGAGTGTTAAGGATTTTGCATTTCTGTGTTTTAAAGGAGGCAAGAACCAAGCTGGTGAAGTCTAACACCAAAATAAAGCAATAACAAAACCTAGAAAAAACATCTTCAAATAATTACGAAATGAGCTTTTAGGAGTGAAACAGGACATGCCTTGTGGGGAGAAAGCGTGTTTGAAAGGCTCCAGCAGTATGAGTTATCACACATCCCTGGATAATACATCACATCAAAATCCTGTTTATCTAGGCTATTGCAGTGGGCAGTTAATCTCAAGCAAGGACATGCAGCATACTGAGAAAGGTGAAATAGCAAAGCAGAAGGGTTGTCCCTACCTGCTCTCCCATCTATAATGGCCTCAGACAGAGATCCAGAGGAGATTTCTCCTTTGCCCACTGTCTCTGTTTATGAAATCCTGTTTGGCGCTTGCAAAACATCTTGGTTGTGTCGTGTTTTCCTTAATTTCACAAATGCATAAAAAATTACTTCATATTACTATCACCAGAAGGGTTGAAAAACAAAATGTGTGCATTGTGTAAATAAGATCACGGTAAATCCTGACTTGAAGGGTTTTCTATTGTTAATAGTATTTTAAAGGTGAATATGGCTACCTGATTATCTCCTCTTTCTTTCTTTGTTTCTTTCTTTGTTTCTTTCTTTCTTTCTTTCTTTCTTTCCTTCTTTCTTTCTTACTTCCTCTGCCCCCATTAGATGGTTACCTGAATGTTGTGGTTTCAGGAAATTTGAAGGTTTATTTAATATTAGTAGAAACAGCCTTGATTTGAAAAATTTGTATCCAGATCCTAATATCTTATTTCTCAGAGTTCTGGGAGACATAATTTGTATTGTAGTGCTCAGGATCTGCATATCAGTTCATAATTCAAAATAAACATATTTTTGGGTTGTGAGTGTTTGTAATTGTGGTGAATGCAGAATCTATTGGTTAGGGAGGTCTCTCCCAGCAGTTGTGTACAAAGTAATTTGCTCATTATCTTTACCTTCTTCTCATTTCTTTGAAAGTCACTATTTATCATTATATGGCACTGGTGAGTAAGTGCTGCTGAGTCAAGGCTCAATTAGTTTCCAGCTGGGCCTGTGTGAGTAATTTACTGAGATGCCAAGCAATCCAATTAAATTTGCAGAGTATTATGACTTCACTATGACTGCAGTGTGGTGCTGTCGTCATGGTGCCATCCCCAAAGACTCCGGTGGCAGTGACTGCTCTGAAGTCACCTCCTCAAGCTGGCAGTGATATCACATGGCCACATGGCTGCACTCCTGCTGGATTTTCATTGCCTTCTGCAGCAGTACCATTGGGGGCTTCCACTGACACCAACCTGCAACTATTTTGACAAGAAATATTGCAGGGGAATTTTTTTCTCAAGAGCATATGAAAAGTTTTCTTTTACCGCAGAGGCAATGTTTTACAAAGAAAATGACCACTGAAATAATTATTTTTGGAAATGTCTACAGCAGTGGTAGATAGTCTTGTGCATCTGCTACAGTATTGATGTATATTTAATTTTTGTGATTAAAAAAGTCTGAAATTGATGTGACATGAAGGACAAAGCATTCATTACTCTGTCAGATGAAAGTTTTGGAAGTTGCAATTAGCTGTTTTTGATGCATCTTTGTTAGTGTTATTACTCAAAACATTTAATATGGTTGATTCAAATGTCAAATTTTACTGAAAGATTAATGTGGCCTGGTTTTGTAGCCTCTCATACTTTGTAATCATCACAGCTGCTGTGGAACAGGTTAAAGAATTGAAAATAGGAATGTTGCTAATATAAGATGGTCTATAGTGCACAGGGCAGTTTGAACATTTAGAGCTGTTGTAGAGCTGGGTTGTAGTTGCTGTAGAGCTGGGGACACAGGCTCTGATTTCAGGATTGTGCCTCTGAGAGAAAATGACCTCTTTCTTTCTACTCTTTAATCTTGTTCTGGGATCTCCTCTGCTTTACAGAAACTTGTGGTATGGTACCAGATTAAATTGCTATTACTTCTGTCTTTCATTAGGCAGAAAGAGATATGGCTAATTATTGACTTCCGTCAGCTTCCACTGATCCAAGATCTGCCAGAGCTACTGGGCAAAGTTTCCAGCTGGTATTGGTGTAGTTAGAGGAGTTCTGGGGGCACCACTGGGCACACCTGGAGTAGCCAGTGCAGCCGCTGCGTGGCGTGAAGCAGCTGCTGAGGAGCACCAGGAGTCTGCACTGCCTGGGTTAGACCTTGTCTGATCTTGTGGAGGGAGCGCTCCCAAGCAGCTGAAACATTCCTGGAGGACATCTCCACCTGCAGTTGGCTGCAGAAGGAATGTGCTTTGCTTTGAGACCCCTACACGAATCCAGCCCAAAAGTGAAAAGCTCCTGAAGCGCCTGGCTGAGTGCTCTGGGATGTGTATATGATCAGATGGGTAAGGTGGAAATTCCCAGCCATTTAAAGTAGTGTGGGTTTTGTCAAATGTACTAAAATAATTTTTCCTCAATCAGTCCAGTAGTCCACATCCACAGTTAATGGACAATACCTCTCAGTAGGTGTAGGGTCAACACAGATGAGAGGTGGTAAGGGACTATGTTGCTGGTAATAAACTCCATGATTCCTATGGCTCCTGGATTGCCAATGGTTTTTTCAAATGCAAGTACTTTAAGTGCCTTGAGCATTTGCTATGATCTGTCTGAAAGCTACAACACCTTCTGTAAACAAGAGAGTTTAAAAGTCAGTGAATTCAGGAAAGTCATCAGTTCCCCTGCTTTCAGATTTTATTATAACCCTGAAGTTCTCTGTGGAAGTATTAAAGCTTTACAGAGTGGGATATTTGGCATCCACATTGCCTCAGGAATGTTTAAGTGCTAAGGCTTTCCATTCATCATCTGAAATCACTGAGAATAAAACTAAATTTTATCCTAGTATAACTTCTGGAGCAACACAGTTGAGAAAGCACCTAGGGCAAATTTCACCTTTAAGGAGTTTGGTAAATGAATGAAGTAGTGCCATAAAAACCTATTCTGACTCTTCTCATAATTGAGGGTTCACTGTAGAAACCATAATGGTGACCTTAAGCATTCTGTGTGCAAAATTGAATGTATAATACATGTGTCAAAAGGTCCTGCCTCACTGGAAGACTGTAAGAAGTTTTCTAGGCTCTGTAGTTAGCTCTGCTCCTTTTGGCATAGTAATCTTCATTTGTGTTTGAAGGGGACCTCTTAGGGACTAGAGAAAGCTTTGTCTATCTCCCTGTTGGTATTTGTTTGATTAAATCTTGTGATAGCCAAAGAACTCTGCTTCTGAAATCTTAGGAGAGATGCCTTAAAAACAGCTCAGTAAACATTTCTTGTGTGTATGGAAGCTCAGTTTGGCACAGCCTCTGTCAGAGCTTGGGGGTTTCCCAGAATGCAGAGCATGTAACCAGAGATGCTGTTTGGGATAAACATGTAGTCAGGAGAACCTAGGGAAGTAGGTTAGCCTAAAATCCTGTGTGGTTAATCTAAGTGCAAGATACTGTCAGACATAACCTGGAGGAAAAATTGCTTTATCTGAGGACAAAGACTTGTGGAATGTCACTTCACTGAATCCAGCTTTTGATTCCCATACAAAGGGCTCTAGAATTACTTCCTACCAACTCAGGCACCTACACTGGTAATTTCTAGGGGTTCCTTCAGCCTAGCAGTGTGTTGGAATGAGTTGGTATTCCTGAGATGTCCTCCTCATCTGCTGCCTGCCTCCCCAGTATTCTCTGCACACCAAACGTGCAGCAGTTGCTGACAGAGGAGTCTCCATTCCTGCCTCTGTGCACCCCTGGCAAGGCTGTGCTGGTACAGAGCCACACCAGGCAGCTCTCAGCAAGGGTTCCACCCAGCGTGGGGGTTTGGGAGGAACAGAACGTAACACTGGAGCTTCCTCTCTTTTGCTGCTTTAGCTCATTCTTAAAACCTGTGTTTCTTACCTTCCCTGTTCTTTTGCTAATTTTGTTGTAGGACCCCATCTTCCTCCTGTAGAAATTCTTCAGTTTCTGATTACAGTGTAATAGGGTCAATATAAAGACATTTCACTGGCTTGCAGTTTAAATTAAGCTGCCTTTTCTCTGTGTTTATTTTCTGAGATAAAGCTATTTTTCTCCTTTGTCCTTAATTTCTGTATAATAAAAGTCCAAGCTGTTAATTTCCTTTCATCCATCCTAGGGATTGTCATAAGGGTTGTTCTCTCCATCAGAGATTCATTTTGAATCCCTTCCTCAAATACAGCTGAACAGCCTGATGCATTATCCAGGAGAAATTACTTGTACCTCTCATAATAATGTTAACACCTCTCTTTCTTTACTGAAAATTACTCAATTGATGTGTTTAGAATCAGGTTCACCTTTTTCCAAACCATATTGCATTACTCCTTCATATTAAGGTTGGAATTGATGAATACATTCATATCTTTCTTTCCCTGCTATTATCTCCGATGAATAAGCCCACTGTTTATGGAAAAAAAAAATTCTGAATGACTGTTTCTGAATGCATGACTGTATTATTTCCCATCAATTTTAATATTTTTCTTTCTACTGCACTGTTCTGTGACATCCCCCTCTTTCAGCATAATAGTTCAGTGCCCCTTTGTTGATGATACTGCATAACTTTGTGTATCATCAAATTTCATGGATATAAATTTACTATTTTTGTTAAATTACTTCGCTCATTAATGATCTTACAATCTCTCACCAGGCCTTTACTTTGGTATTCAAACACTGAATTTTTGCTTCTTTTTAAACTTTATCTTTAAAGTTTATCCACCATAGAATTCTCATTGCTAATTGCCATCAAAAGTAGCAATTTTTTTAGTTTCTTGGTTTATCAAAGTGGTGTGTCTTTGAGGGGAAGACGTTTCAGAGCTGGAATGTAGAATTGATGCGAGAGTAGCAGCCCTTCACAGGGCTGAGGGTCAGAAAATAGCATGTTAATTGTGGCACATGACAAGGAACAGTGTTGCCAGAGCAAGCTGATTACATGGTCAGTTTGATAGACTCAGGTAAGAATTTTGAAGAAATTATAGATGCACAAGCTATGAGTTCGGGGCAAGGGCAGTAATACAGTCTCTTGAAAAGGGAATCAGCTGACACACAGGGAATGTACTTTTCATCCAAAACTGATTTCCATTTTCTTTGATTCAGGAGCCAGCATTGCATCTTCAGACTAACTGATGAAGTTTGGTGATGAATACTGCTCTGGCAATTGTACTTGGCTAATCCTTCACCTGTAACTGATACCTCCTCTAGGAAATCAAACTGAAAATACATTATTTGTCCTAAAGTGGCGAATTCAGAAATCAGAGCTGCTTCTTGAAAAATGCAATTAATTTGTTGCTGCTGACTGACATACACTGCTCTCTTGTCTTTGATGCTGTATGGTTAAACCAGGTCTAAGTGCCATAACTGTATTCAGTGTGAAAATGATGACTCTTTTAGAATCTTTTAATATTTAAGTAATTAGAAGTAGTTGGATTATAACTATTAGCATAGCATCAAGAAGTGATGCATCTTTTTATTCCTGAAGCTGCCTCAGTCTGGAAGCTCATGCAGTCCTCAGTCAGATCACACTAAGTGGCCATGAACTGAACCTGCTGCTTTTTGTCTTCTGCTCTTCCTATTCTTACACACATGGTGAGAAACTTCCATATTGGAAGTCTGAGCATATTCCACAGCATGTGTTACCACAATGAGTGGATGAAGCTGTAAATCTGATTACATTTATTAAATAGAGACAGTGCAGTTTAGATGTGGATAGTAAGAATCTGAAAGAAAATTATAAACACTGTAATTTATCCTTTTAGAAGTTCACTTTAAATGAACTTCAGTAGGAACACAGACAAGCTGTATAACATTTTAACATATCAAACCTATCCTTCCTCTACAACTGTTGAGACATTAGTGAGAAACGTGTCATAAGGATGAGCTTTTAACACATTGTCATGTGCTAAATGAATCCTGGCTGACTTAGCCATTCCCTTCTTCTGCTGGTTTCTGTGTCCCCCACAAAAAGCATGACTTCCAGCAGCTGGAGGAGAAGGCAATACGCTAAGAATGCACAGAGGGGATGAGTAAAGTTAATTTTCAAATATTCCTGATGAGGTTCTTGGCTGTCAGCTACTTCCATTAGGCAGAAACCTGGTGAATTCCAATTTGTGCCTCCAAAAATGCTGAAAAGTGTCTGCTGATGCATTATTAAATCTGAAGGGCCAAATTTTCTGCCAGTATAAAAATTCCACTGGTGACATTTAGAGCATCCAAAGATTTGGCCCATTATTAGAGAGTTCATTAGGATTAATTCCTTGTATTGGCACTATAATTTATTTGGGAAACTAAAACTCCCAATTGCAGTATTTTCTTTTCTTTCTTTTTCATTTCTTTAAGAAAATACTGGTAGATGCCTACTTAATAACAGAATTATTTTAAAATCATTGAAAACCAGTGATTGCTGTATGAGAGAAGCGTTGGGTGAGAAGACCAGAGTGACTGGTAAAATCCAGTCAGGAACCTGAAGTAAGTGGTACTCACCAATTCCTTCAGTGTCTTCTGATGTTATCAGGCCATAAAGAAGACACACCAGTGGGAATGTAAAGTACTAATGGACTACTGCCCTAATCCTAACAGCTTCCTAAATACCTGAAACAGAGCAGTGCTAAAATTGTGCCATGCTGGATAAAATGGATGACTTTGAAAATGTTGCTAATTCTGCTCACATTGTAGCAAGTAAAGTGTTTTACCTGGTATTTTCTTTAGGCAGCAAAGACTTTCTGTCTTTCGAGCTTCCAACATTTCTGCCTCACATTTTTTTGCATTGAGAGGGATTACACTACACTTGTTTTGCAGTGGTCAAGGAAAGAATAATTCTAAATGCAAGTAACAGTTTTCAGAAGGAAAAAAAGCCATTACAGAAACTGTATTTTATCATCACTTAATCTTAGAGTTTGCTGCAAGGACTTGCTTGGCTCTAGTCATAGATTATTTACTGGAGAGCTGGGTTGTGGAATTATCTGGTAAAGATAGAGAGCAGCACCTTTTTATCTGTCTCTTGCTATATTCATAAATCTAACACCTTTTAAACCTGTGATTGTCAGCAAAGCACTGATTGCTTTAACTGCAGGCTGAGACCAGTGGGTACTTCCCTTTAGTGAGTCTCCAAGTGTAAAGGTTGCTTCAGCTGTTGAAACATCCTCAATTTCAGGTGCTCTTTGAGGGGGAGAAAAAGCAGTGTTGCCAGATGGTACTTTCTGGACTAAATGAACAGAGAGGTTTAATCAGAGTTAATGCTGACTGCTGACATGCACATCCTCCTGTTGGCCCTTCTATTTACTGCCCATGAACAGTGCTAACAAAAGCCTGGCAGCTCTACTGCGGCTGAAGGAGTTTCCTGTAATTTTCTTCCATTTTAACTCCCCTAGGTCGGCAGCCGTCTTAAGAAACATCACTAATAGAAAGAATTTATTCATGAATGGTGAAACATTTAAGATCCACTGGAGAAGCACTCTTGGAAAACACATGCACAACATCAGAGGCTGGGGCTCCTGAGTGTTCCCAGAGCTTTATGGGGATGCATGAATGAGACCTGCCTGGCCTTCATCAGTATCAATGTTTGAGTTTCATAAAGAACATGGTTTATATCCACATTTGCTGTGCACCAGAGCTGTGCTTCTGTTAGAAACAGGCTTCCAAACTATTTTGTAAGGCTATTAAACTCTCAGTTCAAAGGCGGCATTATTGCTAATAAGCTGGTTTTATGTTTAATGATTGTTATGACATACTGTGCTATACCTACATAATCCTGAAATTTAGCCATAAAATCTCAACTAACCAAAGAAAGCAGCAGTACAGAGGACTATTTTTAGTCGATTATCCTGAACAGTGAACAAGTTGCTTGAATTGACACATTTCCTTTTTAACACCATTGCCTGGATTTACAAAGGGTCAGTAAACCTGGGGATTTCTGAGTTTTGTCCAGTGCAAAGGGTATGAGATGCAGGAAGCCTGGCTCCTGTCACCTGCCTCTTCCAATGGCTTGGTCATCTCTGGGACTTCCCTTTCTGGGACTCAGGTCTCTTGTCTCTCAATTACAGATGTTAACACTGACCTTTGGACAGTGCTGTGTGATTTACTGATGAACCAGGGGTTGTTATCAGTCATTAGTTATTCATGCCCAACTACATCTTTATAAAACTGCTCTGCAGCTTAGTACTGACAAGGGTTTTGGGCTGATCTATTCTCATGCACTGAGCTGATGTGGACAGCACAAGGGGAAGGGCCAAGGAACAGAACGTGAACATTGCTGTGAAGGGCACAGCAGAAGTGCAGGACATGCTGAGGTGGTTGTCCTGCTCCAATACAATAAAGAGCCAGCTGGAATGAGAACAATTGGAAAAATATTGCAAGTGCGGGTATATCTAAGATGTGATGTAGGAGAGTGGTGCTTGGAACTGGGTTATCAGTGGCCAAGGTCAATGCCTGGAGTGTTTGAGTTCTGCTGTTTGTTTTGCAGCACAGAGAGCACCCTGGCAGGGCAGGTTAGCTGGATCTCCAGCATGAGCTGTGGTAGTCTCATACAACAAACACAAAAGTCTCTCTTCTTGCAAAACAAGCTGCATGGGAAGGAGTCCCTGACAACTTAAGGCTCTCTCTAAAGCATTTTGAGGGCTTGCATTGGATACATACTGAATACTGGTGAACATAAGAGGTGAATGGGTACTTTACCATTTCTTCAGCAAACATTTTGCCTTTTTTTTTTCCTGATAGAAATAAAACTTATGCTTGCCTGTGACAGGTTGAGAATTAAGTGGTTCCTCACCTTTTTTGCAGTCTTTTTATGCTGTAATGCTGGTTGGTTTAAAATATATTTGATTTTTCTCGCCTACAGAAACAAGCACAACTGAAGAAATAAGCTTGCTAAGAATAAATTGGCACCTCTTTCTGTGCAGTGTTAAATAAGATGAATAGAAAGGTTTTCTTAACCTTGTGCTCTTGAGAAGTGTTTTGAGCCTTTAACTTCTCCTGATTCTGTGTATCTCTACTTTCTTACATTACTTTTCTCATATCGCCCCTAAAATTGTCAAGTCAAAATCAATGTTAAATTGAAGAATTGCATCTGCTGAAGATGGAACTTCACGTCTTTTGTGCACAGTGAAAATCCTTGTGGAAATTGCTTTCTCTGGCCTTAAACCATTTTTCATTTTTAGAGATCGTGTGAAAGAGCTTAATCCAAATGAGATTTTAAGCTTCAGTTTTTCCAGAGTATTCTTCCCAACATCAGTCATGATGTGTAAGGTGGCCTAGCACACTTCTTAATGAGCCAGTGTGACAGCATTCATTTTTCTTTGGAAACAGGAAATGCAAAGTGATCTTAAGAATCAAGTTATAAAATTCATAGTAAGGATCCATCACTCCAGTGCTGGGAGAACACCGGCTGAGTAGACATCTTGTTATTACAAATGCAGCAGAGAAAAGAATTTTCTAGGATGCCTTTTGCTTTGATTCTTATATGAAGCTCTGGCAATTTTTAAGAAATGGTCAAAAGTCACGAACAGGACTGTCCAGTATCAGAGTATAAGGCTTGAAAAATGGAGATGAGGAATTTTAAAGTAATTAAATGTATTTAAAAGCTATTTTTATTTTTCACCTCAATTTTGGAGTCTTCAGTGTCTGCTCATTTTAAATTTTCAGTCTTTTTCCTCACAGCCAAGAGAGCAAGATTTGGATTATTTTTTATGTAGTAACATAATTCACTTTTCTCACCATTGCTGGTGAAAAAAATGTGTGCTGGGAAAATATGCACACGACAAAATCTCAGGAGATGGGAGGCTCGTATCTATTTTTACAAATGTAACAGTTATTGCTGAAAAATCTATAATAGTCCTGCATAGGACAAGGTTAGTTTGGATACTCCTTAGTTATGAAAAGAAAATACATTGTGTTGAGTTTGGGCATCACTGTTAGGACATAAACACACTGGAGAAACAAGAGGCCTAGATGACAATACATGGGAGGAAGGATTGAAAGAGTTGGACTTGCTACAGTCTAGAAGCAATAACATGAAAAGTGAAGAAAACAGTTTTTCAGTTCATAAAATCCTGTTGAACTTGCTCAGTGCCTTGACAAATTGATGTATCTTAGAAGTTTAAATTTAACCCTTGAAGGGGAAGTGCCAGACTTAAAGTCTAAAACCAAAATCTTAAAGTCTAAATCCAAAACTTTGCAGCCTTATGAGACGAGGTAGGAAAAAACATTCTGGATTTTGTTGTTTCCTTTTTAGTATTCTGCTCTTGAAATGCATGTGACCACATTTTGAGGTTGTGAATGAGAAATATTTTTAACTAAAGGTCCTTGGTCTTTGGGCAAACCCTTCATTGTCCCATGGTGGATTCCAGAATAATGAATGGGAGTTTGGGCACACAGGGTGGGTGTCGAGATAGCTCAAGGATGCTGATGTAGTTTTCTAAACTTCAATGAACCTGCTGTCACTGCTCCATAGAATGTCACTCAATATTATCTCACTTACACAAGATCAAACCCAAAGGGCTCAAGCATTATACTGTGGCTGTGACAGAATTAACAGAGGGAAGCTGCTTCCTGCAAAGACTAACAGATACAGACCGTCAAAAGATGAAGCTATGAAAGAAATTTCAGTGGAGTTTCATCTGCAGATATCTCAGGTGTTGCTTTAGTTATTTCTTAGAGTTTAAATCACTGATCTTCATCCCTTGTTTAGAAGCAGAGCTCCCCTAACATCAAGGAAACTACCTTAATTCAGACTTGCTGAGAATATTTAAACTTACTGTGAATTGTTGGAAAGAGTCAGAAATAGTTCCCTGCCTGATGTGTTACGGTGCCTTCAACATAAGTTGTTTTTGTTGACTGTTTTTTTTTTCCCCACAAGGGCGTGCAGAGGTAATGACGTCCGTGGGGAAAAAAGGAATGGAGAGATGCAGCAGCACAGTGTGACAGATCAGAATTTAGGTCTGGATCCAGCTTTGCTGGTGCTGCAGGTGGTGTAATACATCAGCACAGCTTGTCTCTGATGTGATCTGAAATACATGTTTTGGGATGGGGATCCTGAAATACAGCCAGCAGCTCTTCCATTGCTGGGAAGTTCGCCCCAGGTGCTTTGTGTACTGGCTACAGGTCATCTTCAGGAACAATTTCTCTCTCAATCAGTTTCTGACAATATATGTTTGAGCCAGTACAGTCTCATTGAGGGAAGAAGTGTAATACTTTAAAGTGACTCATGCACAGCAATTTAGAAGGTGGCTGCCTACAATTTCCAGGTGCCATCAATCTCCTTGGTAAGATAATTTCCTGCCTTCATATATATGGAGGAGGAAAGGATACACCATGAATTTCTGATGGTGGGGATGATACTTAGCCTTTAGATAGTGTTTTTAGGCTTCAAGCAGTTTACAAGTGAGCCTTAATGTTCATCATGTCCTTCAAAGTCGTTAAATGTTAATATTCTCTTTTTGTAGAGAGGGAAGTTGAAGGAAAGAAATTAGCTGACTTTTTTAGGACCTTGGAAAGGGCATGGGAGTACATTTCAAGCCTGTGCCTAGATTATATATCCCTTCTTTCCCTTCAAGGCTTCTGTCCTTGTGCCAGTGTTTCCTGTAAAGGCCTTTACCAGCACTCCACAGGATGCAGGGTCTGTCGCAGGGGGTGCTGACTTAGAGTAAGCAAATGACTGCTCTGAGACATCATTGAGAAATTTGTGAGCTAAGAATTTGAGAACTTATGAAAAATGTTTCTAGATGGTGCTTAATGTTAACATTAAGCTATTGAAGTGGTTCTAAGAGATGTCAAGTGGTTCTCTGAGACACAAAGTCTTCAAAAAGCTCTCAGCCACCAGCATCCAGTAATGTGACCATGTGGGTGGACTCCTACTTGATTGAATGCTGTTGGTTTTTTCCATTAACTTCAGTGAACTTAAATGAAAATCTTGGAGGTAGCACTTGTACGCTTTTTATTTAAAAACACATATTTATTTTATTTCTGTCTGTGTCTGCCATAGCTTCTAGCTTTCATACATTCTGAAACAGAAATACAACTGAAGGCTACAGATGCAGGAGGTTTCTTTTGAAGCAGTGGGGAGTCTGCCAGGGAGACAGAAGTGAAAACAATGATATTTGTTTAGAAAACCTTAGTGTCTATCAGAAATATGTTTTATTCATGGAAGACAACTCATAAAAGGTCAGAAAAATAGGAGAAAGCTTATTTACTCCATACAGTTAAACAGAACATTGGCACCATGGAAAGAAGTGCCACAGTAATTAGAAGTGCCATCTGATTACATGATCCTTTTTTAATGTGTTGGTTTTAAAGTTGTATTTTAGTCAGCATATTTACTTCTAAAAAAATTTTCATTAACATCTTTGTTCAATGCAAAAAAAATAATTATATGAATGTTTTTAAAATTGGGAAATACTGAATCATATTTTAACTTTTTTCACCTTTTGCCTACTTCTAGTCAGCTTCTGAAATTGTCAGGGATCTAAAAAAGAGTGAAATTATTTTTGCAGCTCAATTTTTGATCCATTTAGTTTTATTTAATTTCTAAGTGCTTTAATGGCAAGCATTGTGAAAATTCAAAGTTTTAAAGTTTCCTGTTCATTTGCCTATCCTGTAGAACTTAGAGTTTTGATGACACAAATTGTGCCACCTTCTATCTTTCTAAAATAAAAATCAGCTAAAAGATAGAGGTCAAACTGGGCCAGAACAGATCAGCTTGTTAAAAGTGACAGGAAAGGAGACAAATGGACATGGAAGGATAACTACCGAAGTGTGTGTGGAAAAAAGCATTACCAGATTTTTGGTGTTTATGGGAATGTTCTTACTGGCGCTCTCTCATATTCTGTTCACAGAAAGAATTTTGTATTTTTAAGAGCTTTGCCTTCCACTAAATTAGGCCAAAATAGACTAGTTGGCTAAAAACCAATGAGAAAGGAGACAAATGGACATTTGCACACAGACATGCTTGGAAAAACATGATTTCCAAAGGAAATTAGGCTTAAGAGATGGACTACAAGTAGCAGTAACCTTCAGATTCCAAACACAGCTCTGCCCCTCTAAACGATCTCCCCCCCTCCTTTTTGGAAGCATTACAGGAGATGTGATAAGTAAATACAAGCTTAATATAGCTGTTTACTAAAGCTCTTGGGGGAAGTCTAGCAAAATATGCTTTCATAAATAAAGCAGAGCTAATTAAGAACCACTTGAAAAGCTAGCACAGGGGAAGGATGCGAGAAAATTAGCATGTAACGTGTGTGTGGTTAGCAGAAGCATAATTCCAGCTGAGACGAGACAGAAATCTGACTGGGAGCTGGATTTATCCATGCTTTCTCATGTTGGGTAGTATCCTATTAAACAAATCATGCCATTCAATTTGATTGAACTACTTGGCAGTAATAATGGCAGCAGATTAAGACTTTCCCTAAGTAACCTGCAACTAAATATCTGATAAATGTCTGATAAAGTTAGAAAGAGGGCTACTGTGTAATTACAAGGAAGATCAATCTTAATGCATGTGTTCATTTTTCTAGTCCAAAGCAATGAATTGTATGCAAAATAGAAGGGGATTGTGGTTCCCTGTAAGATACTGGGAAATGTTGTACCTTTCCTGAACTGGGATTCCTGTGGCACAGTTAGTGAAGGAAAGCAAACCTGTCTGCAAAGTTGGTGAGTGGGTGTGCAGTCTGTGCCAAGGGATGCTTACACGAAGGTGGCAGCTGTTGGTGCTGTTCCCATCTGCTGTGGGATTGCCTCTGGGAAGGCAGTCTGGTTGGAATCAGTCCCTGGAAGTGGAACAGCCCTTGGGAAGGTGTGTGAGCACTGTGTGAGCACTGGTGTCCTTTGTCTGAGCGCAGCATGTTGAGGCTCAGGGTAAATACACCTGTCACAGGAATGAGGTGGTTTCAATATGCTTTTAAATTGCGTTTGGGAAGAAGAGAACACCTTTGGAGGCTGTAGAGAAGTTTTGTTTGGGGCATTCAGTGTCTGAAGGTACAAGGGTATGTCAAATATAGGGGAAGGGTTCTCAGGACATTGTGTCTTCTGATGTCCTCTTTGTGCGTACATTCCACGCACATGGAACACGCCTGACTGACAGTGCTTGGCTTTCTGGCTTGTAAAATCTGTGCCATCATTTTTTGGTTCAGATGTGCTCACAGATTGGCCTAATGTGGTCTCAGTGCTGCAAGACACATTATCATAACTGTCATACCTGTCTCTCTCACCTGTTGGGAGGAGACCCTGAGAACATCTGGAAACAGATGTGAAGAGATGCAGATACTTCATCTCTTGCAGAAAACGTTGTACCTGCTGTGCTGTGTAAAGACCTCATTTGTTAGTCCCCTTTGGTATACTGGCACACAGTTATTCCATCCACTAACAAAATCCCTCATGATGGAGGTGGCTTTGCCTCCCCATGGGGATGCATTACTCTTCCCCAGCTTGCATCCTGTCAGGCTTCTAAGCAGAGGGAGATCACAAAGCTTGCAGCATATTTCTTAGGAGGACTGTCCAGCACTGAGACATTGCAAAGTTTAAGCTGCTGGTCATGTCTAGGGTTTTGATCCAAGAGCTGCTCTGGCTTGCATTTAGATTTGCTGCTGCTGCTTTAATCTGCAATGTTTTATTCAGGCATAGCCTGGCTGCTCTATCGACTTGTGCTCTGGGTGGGAAGCCTGCACAGATACAATACCCTTCTGGGGGATGTGAGCTTTCCAATGGCAGCTTCTCCTGGAGGTTGGGCTGTCTTGACAGCAGCTGAGCTGGGATTAGCCAGGCCTACCCTTTTCTGCCGGTTTAGGTACAGGAGAGAGACCTGCAGGACTGATAAAGGTCAGTTCTATGCTACAGTTTATTTTCTCTCTTACATGAAACAGAGTTTGGTTGTAGCAAGACCTATGGTGGTTGGCTTGAGAAGTGAGAATTTATGTAAGGACCAAGAAGCAGAACTATTCAGTCATTGTAAATAAGATATTTATAGCAGTTGTAGTGCCTCACGGTATGGGCAAATGGAGAACTGGAGTTTTGTCTTGATATGGAAGAACCTCCAAATTACTTGCCCTATTTGACTAATTGTCCAGGCAAAGAGCAGCTGTTAGGCATTGTAGGATCTACATGCATGGACTACAACAAAGGCTGTTCTTCTCAGAGAATTTCTTACACCTTTGGGCTGTGGAAGAGCACCCTGGAATGCTGCTGGAATGACCTAAGAACTGTCCAAGTGCCATGGGTGAGGTGCACTGTCCTGTCCATATGCTGCAGGGCTGCATTTGAGTCAGACAAATACTGTCTATTCACATTTCCTTTAATCAGACAGACTTGTACAAGTCTTCTGTTCTGGAAATCCATCTGTATTTTCTTTCACAGTTTTGGTATTTCTAATCATATTTTATATTCATGCAGCTTTTGAATATAAAAAAGTGCTGTCAAGTTCCATGATTTCACCAGGACTGCCTAGGTGGCATTTCCAACCAACTGGTAGCAGAAATAGTACATAGCACAAGGGACAAAAACCTAAACTCATACAGTCTGTTGCCTTTACACAATCTGCTTGCTGAATTAATTTCACTCACTGGCAGCAGGTGGAAGGAAGGTGAGAAGATCAGAAAGGTTTTGTTCAATGGCAATCCTTAACTCCATTTCCATTGTAAGGATCAGGTTTTGGATCTGCCCATTATCCTGAGCCTGTGCTGTACATTGGGGACATGAGAGGCAAGTCTGATTCCATTTGCTTTTGGGATTTGAGGGGCAGATATGCTAAAAGGCAGGATTACTCTAAGTTTTAGTCCCGTCATATAAAGGTTTTTTTGTACCTCAGAACTCCCTGATGAGGTAACCAATTTTTTTGGTTTGGTTTTTTTTTTACTTTCTCTTTAAGACATGAACTGTCAAACTGGACTCCACAACTAAGTGCCATACACATCACTTGTCCAAAATGTTATCCTTCTGTAGCCTCCAGAGGCTAAATACCTTCCAACTATATGTATTTACATGTGATAAAAGGTCACAGTCATCTCTGATCAACTCTGCATGCCTAAACCACTTGTTACTGTGTTTACTCACTGCTGCCCAATTCCATGCCATATCAGCAGCCTCCTAACTGAGCTGCCTTGAAATACCCCACTGCCATTTCTATACAGAAGGATGTGCCTTGAAAAGCTGAATTTATTCCCAGTTTCAGGGACGTGTAAGGAACTAAGAATCCAAGTTATCTCTTCACCATGTTTCTTTACCCTGCAATGAGCAGATAGTCTTGATTTATCCTGAAAGGTGCTTGAGCCTGGCCTGTTGTAATTAGCCTTAGGTAGATTTTAAATGAGCTCCGTGACATCATATCTGGCTACTTCTGTTTTTCCTGTATTTCTGAGGCATCTTTATTACTCACTGTGCTGAATCTGTGATTTGTAGTTTCTATATTTAGGGGTTTAGAATCTCTCTTTACTGGAATAAGTGTTGATTTCACTGTTTGATCCAGGGGAGAGAAACTTCTAGGGTATGTTGTCATTCCTTGGTCCTGGAGCCTCATTGTTCACCTCACCTGCTAATCTGTTGGCAATCCTCCACTTTCCTCTGTATGTATCAATTGTACAGCAAATCTGTTGGTGTCACGTGCAAATCTGTGTGGGGGCTTTTTTAAGCCTGGTTTTCTACTTACACTGACAAACTTGTAATCCATTGCATTGCTTTAGCCTAAGACCACTTCATATTTTTGATAGTCTAATGTATGAAGTAATAAAGTTGCATAGAACCTCTGATAAATTGTGGGGTTTATTTCTGGCTTGTAAGAAGCTTATGTATTCTTTGCCAACATGTGGAACCTCAGAAGCTTGGGTGGAACTGAATGAGAATTTCTCTGAGCTGCAGATTGTGTTTGCTCCAGTGCCCAGCAGTGTGCTTGTACACAGGGGTCTTTCTACACACCAGCCTGTCTTCTCTGGGGAGGAGAGGCACTAAAGGCTATTCTGGGAGAGAAGGCTGAAGAGAAAACTGCAGATGGAGTTTGAAGAAGTACTTTTTGTCACCCAGCCTAATCTTGATTGCAAGTAACTGGATTTTTTCCCTTGTTTCCCCACCACCATTTGTTATTGATAATGTTGATTATTACTCCATTTGCCGCAGATTTTTGTCAAGCAGGGGATTGTTGTGTGGTTTCTTTCTTAAAAAAACCTATTTCTTCTAATTTTCTTTTCTCTAGATTATTTTACCTTTTCCTTTCTTTTCTGTAAAATGCAGTATCCGCAACTGAGTGCAGTGTATCAGCTCACTACAGTTGAGTGAAACAATACTGCTAGACCTCCTGTGCTTTATATAAAATAACCTGGAGGCAATATTAATTGCTTATCCAACTTGAAGGTAACTCTGATCTCTGTTCTTTCCTCCCCCAATCCAATTTTTATATAATCATTCCCATCAGCATTATTTTCAGATTTCCTTGAATTTTTTTTTTTTCTCCTAAATGTAAGTGTGCTAGGCTAATTAGAATTGCTGGGGCAGAATTTTAAAGATGCACCCATTCATCCACAGTTCTACTGAAATGTAATTAAGTAACAAAGATAATGTCTTATGCATAAAAATTTTAATGACCCATACCCATAATAGTCATGTACCGTGGATTAGGTAGTTTTAATATCTCTAACCCTTATTCTGATCTGTTCTCAGGTATTTTTAAATTCTTCATGGTGAATTATGAGTGGGGATCATAGAATTTCAGAGATATTTGTTATAGGAATCAGCTTCTCAGACAGTTGTTTTCTTTGGTTAATCAGAATCACTCTCTCTCCTTTGCCCTCTGCCTTCCCTGGTGCATTAGAAAACACAGGGAGAGGGAATTAATGGCCTCTGACAGTGAAACAAAGCTCAGGCACCATCCAATTCCCATGGCAAAACACTGGCAAGTCTTTTATTAACTTACATGGAAGTTATATCAGTGAGACCAGTTTTCTCAGTTAAATAGCAGGAAGACTATTTCTTCAGGCTTACAGCTTGAGCTACATCCTGTGTCAGATTTTATCCAGCATTCCCACTGAAGTCAATTCTATTTATTGTAGTATGTTAGAAGCTCGGGGATTTTTCTAGTTAACAGTTTTTTCTGGTTGATGGTTAATCAGCATATTACCAATAAACACCTCTTAACGTTATGCTGGCTTGCACTGCTTAAGCTTAGTATTACTTTAAAATGAAGAACTCCTATTTCTTTTTGTATGAGCCAAAGGCCTGCTTCGATGATAAATCCAAACCACTTTTCAAACATGTTTCTGAAGTTCATTTTGCTTTGCCTTTCCCTTGTGGTGGTGTAAGAATTGTGTGACCTTTGGGCAGCAGGGTGGGCATGTGCCTGCCTTCCATAGAAATAGGTGCTGCTGCTCTGCTCTCATCTCTGCATGGGGAGATTACACTGTGTGCTCATTTACTTACTAATTGGGCAAATATGACAGCACACAATTTTTGAGCATGAGAAATGCAACTGTGCCCATGCCTGCTCCTTTGTTTGGTTTTTCAGCCCCTGGCAGCAGCACAAGCAATTACAGGCTCCCCAGGGAGCCATTAGACTGCTGAGAGCTCCGTTGGGGAATGCCCTGTTTACAAGCAGTCTGGGGTTTCTCATCCAGCCTGCTCAGAAGCTCTGGGTTTCTGTGAAGCTTAAGATTTTTAAGAATCCTACCTAAGCTACTTTTTGGCAGAGGTTATTGGAATTAACTGTTCTGCTTTATTTTTGTAAATTAGGCCTCTATACATCCTCATTTGCAAAGCTGTTTCCCTACTTTCCTCTTCATTTCCCACTGAAGAAAACAGTGGCTTTGTCCTCAGGGAGAAGGAACAAATTAAATTTTTACTCATCTTATTCCAGTTGTCTCTTTCAACTCAGTGACGTTTAAGAAGTTCTGTTTTCTATAAACATATGGATAGGGTATTGCATGCTGCATGTTAACCTGGGTAATGAAATATTGCAGCAAATATGTGTTGACTGTGGTTACATTACGTAAAAAACCAGAAAGAAATAATCTTTTAATTTTACATCAAGTGTAAAAGACACTCTGGGATAAATTGAGTTTCACATTGAAAAGGCAGAGAGTTCTAATTTCAATTCATGGCTAAGTAATCATGTTAAATGAAGATCAGTCAGCTCAGTGCAAGCTACTTTTGAGCAGAACTTGGTTGTTGTAAATCACTTCTGTCTATACTGTCAGGCAGATATTTAAGACTTCACAAGACTTCACTTTCACACCACTAGAAAATTCTACAGTAGCGTAGAAAACTTTTCCACTTACTTCTTCCAACCATGTTTCAAGGATTCAGTGGTACCAGCCATCATTTCAGACCTATGGAGGTCAATAATTTACAGCATTAGTTTTCTTTGAGTCACTGACTTCACCTTTATTTTAATAGGAAATGAAAAGGAGAAGGATATTTCCTGGTGGTTAAGAAATATGGGAAAATACTACTTTTTCTTCCTCTTAAAAGTAATCTGATTCCACTTTTCAGTAAAGCAGTTATGTTAGGGACTGTATGGTGTCAATCTCAAAAACCATTTTGTTAAATGATCTTCTATAACTTTTTTTTGTTTTTTTTCTCTGTGAAGCCCAAGAAGCTGGTTTAGATGAGATTAAGACATGTGCTATAGTTACTTCTATTATTCGTTATCCTACAGCAAATTGTACTGGAATGCCCAAAGTGAAGAATGATCTTTCACACAAGCCTTGTTTATAAGTGTTCTATGCCTACCAGATAAAGTACTTTCTCTTGCTGTCCAATAAATTGTGAGAGTACTGAGGAGCCCAGGCTAGATGTGAGTGTACCTGAATAGTGTGGTATGTTCACAGCAACAGTGATCCAAGAAAATGCTGAAATATTTTCAGTTATTTCAGTGTTCCTGGCAAATACAAGTAAAGTAATCAGTTGTCAGAATTATGGCTCAGGAAATGACTAGATAAACTCTGCAAAACTTGCCTTAGGTTCCTAAACCTTTCCCTGCAGGGATGAGCTCTCAGTATTCAGTGGCACATCCATAGGGACACCTCCCACTGTCCCAGGCTGCTCCAAGCCCCAGTGTCCAGCCTGGCCTTGGGCACTGCCAGGGATCCAGGGGCAGCCACAGCTGCTCTGGGCACCTGTGCAAGGGCCTGCCCACCTTCACAGGGAAGGGTTTCTTCCCAAAGAAGGAGGGACTTATGAGCAGCTAAGCAAGGACAAGGGCCTAGAGAATTGCCAAAAGGCAATTCTTGGAACTATTTAGTGTTAGAAACTTCAAAGATGGCTTGTCTGAGCAGGTGCTGATAATAAATAAATAAATAAATAGCTTATTTGGAGACAAGTGAAGATATCAAGTCTGCTTATAAAGATATTCTTACTTAATTTTTTGAATGATTACTAATTGATTTGCAGAACTGGAGCTGCTGACATTTGATTCCTCTTTTCATTTATCACACAGAGTAATTTCTGACAGTTTGTATCTGTGAAGCATGTGGTCTTCTAGCCCAAAACCACAAAGACATCCATTTTAGATCTTAGAAGTATGAGGTCTGTTCTGAACATTTATATGAAACAATGAGATAAAGAACTGAAAATAGAAAAGTGACGGATTTCTAGAATTTGAACAGCTTTTTTCAAATTGGCTATTTATGGAATACTGATAGCCAAATGTTCTTTCCTGACATCTTGCTAAGCTGTGTCATGTTACTGGAAGCCTGAGATCTGTCATCACTACACGTTGCGATGCTGGAACTGCCTATTTGCATTCTGGTGGGCACACAGGGCCTTTCCCACAGCCCCCTCCTGCTGTAGGAAAAAGCTGAGCAGGATGGAAGTGCTTGGAAAGCAGCAGAGGGTGGGGCTTGATAAGAACCACAGGGAGCTGCCTGAAAGGTGGAGGGCTGCCCAGGACCCAGGGTATTTCTGTCTCTCTAGGTGGAGCCGAGTTCTTCTTCAGATGGGGTTTCATACCTCATTTAATCTAAAGTTCCCTTGAGGTGCTTGGGCTTAGCCAAAGGAAGGAACTGATCCAGCCTAGCAGTAACTTTTTAGGAGTTTTAAAAAGCTCAAAAATTACTTTCCAAGTGAATCACGGCCCTGTGTGAAACCCCACATCCTGCTCAATGTGGTCAGTCCCAGGTCTATCGAGGGAGAGAGAGGAAATCCAGACAGTCATCTTCAACAGTCTGTAATTAGGTCAGTTTAAAGTAACTGTGAAGCTGCAGCCTGGAGAGAAAATTATCAGTAAATTCTCCTCCTTGATAAGAGTTTCTCTCTCATTATTTACTTGGCTAATTTTCCTGAAGGCCTTGGAGACAGTACATAAACTTTTGATTGCCTTGTCAGCAGCATGGTCTGGCTGAAGGCTCAGTCCTCTTTCCCTGGAACTTGCCTGGCTGCTCTGGGCCTGCTGGCACTGCTCCTTCCCAGCTTTCTCCTCACTTTCTGACCTCTGGCAGCTCCCCTTTTGCTCCTTTATGCCTGCATCTCACTGCTGCTGTAGCTTGCAGCCAGAAGCGTTATCAGGTGCCTTAGAATGGAGCTTTGCACTGCAGTTACTTTTGAAAGCTGATGTAGTTAAAAAAGGAAAGCAAAAAAAGGAAACCAAAAGCACAGAGAAATGTGGTTACTTTTTATTATGCTGAAAATGAAATATGTCATCAGCAGGATGAAATGAACCAAGTTATTTGAAAAAGAGAGTGGGTAACTGGATAGTTAAGACACTGTTGGAACAGTAGTGATAAACTTTAAATCATAGCTCTGCCTGCTTTGAAAATAACAGATTTAATAGAAAACACCACACCAAAGCCACCCAATTGTCTGTCTCTGGTTGCCTATCACAGGCACAGCTCACGGCGTAAGAGCTGATTTTCTAAAAAATGTTTCTAGAACTGCGTCCCAGGAACAGGGAAGATAGCTAAATGATCTGTCTTCATCTTTTCCTAGAACAAAAAGGGCATCAAAACCTCACCGGTGCTTTGTCAGACTAAGTCCAGATTCCCTCTGGAGAAGGGAATCATTAGCAGTGCTCACAGGTACAGGACAGACCTCAGAGTGTTACCTGAGAGAACCCTTTTAAAGTGCAAAGTCTTTGTACATCTCCTGGGGGTCTCTGCTGTCCCAGCACCGGTACTACTGGTTCCCCTCCCTGAAATGCTCTTCCTTAGACTATCTTCTCCTGGCAGGAGGAGAGACTTGAATGTACAGGAGCTTGGTTTGTCCTAAAAGGTTGTTTTTTCTATTCTATTCCCAGTCTTCTGTGTTTTCAGACTCAGACAACAGTGTCCTTAGCTCCTGTGGACACAAGTGCTCATAGGAGTTTAAGGAAACATCACTGGTTATCATTAGCCAATATAAGTAAGGGGATCATGATCTGGCACTGAAGCTGCTTCTTCTTTATAACTTCTTTATAACAGCTTATAACACATTTGAATGAGAAGTGAGCCCTGGCTAACTCTAGATGTGGGAAAACTCTTCACAACAAATAATTTTCTCTGTACTGTAATTGCTGATCTTGCAATGTTGGGAGGGTGGATTCTAATGCAAAATAAATACAATTTTCATTTGTATTGTTGTTTTCAGTATTGGTGATCAATAAAATAATTGCTCTGTCTTGATGTTTAATACCAAATATATATATAAAAAAAAAAAGGATGTTATTATAGTAGTGTTATCTGGGTGGGTCACGTGGGAGGACTCGAGTTTCGTGACTGCTCAAGAAGATAGCCAGTTTGGCTTGCATACAGGTGTAAAATGTTTTAAAAGAATAAGTTTGTGATTCAGGCCAGGAAAGCATTATCACTCATAAATGTATGGGAAGATGACAGAAGAGGGTTTGGTAATAAGGAATCCATTTTAAGAGGCTGTTCTGGAAGATCTGCATGATTTGTGCAATCCTAATTGTGACAAGAAAATGCAAATTGTGCCTATGTGCAGAGCTCCTGTACAGCAGGTTTGTTCCTGTGTCTCTGCAAGCAGGATGGATTTCTATTGCACTGTTGACAGGAAACACATACTTTGAGCTAATCTTTGTATTTTATGGATCCTTGAATTTACATTTGTATAATAAGGCAATACAGATCTCATAGGCATCTTTCTGAGCAAAACTCTCCCTCAGATTTTTTTTTAACTTAATGGTTTGGCTTTCTCAGAGACTCTGGACATGGGGCCCTTTATGTAGCTGGCTAATAGAACTGTCATAATTCCTTTCTGCTTTAAAGGAAACACTGGATCATTCCTTTTTACATTCCAGGAAATTTTTAAAGCATAAAAAATAGATGGGTTACAGTCGTCCCTGTATTTTGAAAGGCTCTTGTTTTCACATAGAAATTGCTTCATGTTCTACTCTTGCTTCTCTGAACAGTAATGTAGGGTCACTGAATGTGTGTTTGAAAGATCATCTGCTTCTGATTAGGAAAAAGTGTCATGTATTCCGGTTCTTCTGCAGCTGAAATTTGGAGCTGCTGCTGTTCTATTTCTCTGAAGCTAACTGGACAATCCAGTCACACCAAGGGAATGTTTTCCCCATGCACCAGCTGATACAGTAACTGTAGCTGCACTGGAGGGCTTAGTTCAATGAAAGCACTGCTGGCTTATGGGCTGTGCGTTAATGCAGATATATTAAAAGCCTTCTGAAGATGTTGGCAGAGTTCTCATATTGCTAAATGAAATACAAATGAAGGCTTAATTGCTAAATCTAGATCTCTTCTGCATTGGAAAGCTTTTTATTTGCTCTTAGTGTTGTAAGAAAAGTACTAGCATAGCATATTAAATGAACGTTTCTTCTGGAAGTCACAGGGGTAGTCTGCAAGTAGAGCTGCTCAAAAACTGTCTTGTAGAAGTTAATATTCCAAATCTGTGCAGCAGAAGGTTTAACTGTGAGCTGCCCAACATGCCTGGGCAGGAAATGGATGCACTGCCTGCTGTGCCTTCAGTGTCCTGAACAGTGTCACTACAGTGGAGGGATTCCTTGTCCCAGGGCTGTGTTTAAGGCTGAAGTGTGGGCAGCAGGAATGGGAGAAGTGTCAAGGTCTCCATTTCCTGCCTGCTGAGGCAGTGGGCAGCACAGCTGGCCATGGAGAGCGGTGCAGACAGGGCACGTGCTCACACAGAGGTCAGCGGTACCCACGGACATGAGGCCTTTCACCAAGGCTGAGCGCACAGTACGGCTTGTAGGCATTGAGGATGTAGCTTTAAAACTAGCATAAATCAGTTTGTTTCATTTCCCCTAAGGGTCTGTTTAAGGAAATAGTTATTGAAGAGGAGATGGTGGCTATGAAGGGTTGGTTTTGGAAAGAGTGAGTGTATGACTTGGTTTCTACACTCTTGGATTTAGCACAGATTTAACCATCCGTTTGTAATTTCTTTTTCCTTTGGAGTGTATGCAGGACACTCCATGCACTTTTGTTTAGATTTTTAAAACTGCAGGACTTCAGAGAGTCTCTAAGGCTTTTGTGCCCGATGTTGATGAACGCGGCGCCCTTCCGAAGGAGAAGCCGCTGCGAGGCGGAAGCAGAGAACAGCCGCCATGCCCGAGTTCAGCACAGAACCTCCCACTGCTGTGTTCAACAGCACAGCTGCAGTCACCTGGTTCTTCCAGCTCCCTTGTGTCTCCAGAAGTGCTTGCATTCCCCTCTTTGTTATCCTACTTCTCCACTTACTCCCTGCTATCTCCCCACACTCTTGACTTTATTCTTCCCTTCACTTCTACTTTCAAAGCTCCCAGGGCCACCCAGAAGGTTGCTTTGAGGTCCTGGACCTTGTGGGTTAATGGGGACGTGTTAAGGGGAGAAGGAAAGAGCTGCCTCCTGAATGGGGCACAGGCAGCTTGGCTGTGGAGGGAGAGGGGCAGTGAGAAATAGAAGCAGAGCTTCCAAGAGGGCTTTTTACCACGGTGTCCCCCACCCATCTCCTTCCCCCTTCAGTGAGCTCCTGCTTCAGCCTTCCTTAGGGGTACAACTCACATACAGGCTTCCCTTTGCTTGGGAAAAGGGAGAGGTCATAGACCTTCCCTGCCTGGAGATTTTATTTCATGTTGGAGACTTTAAAAGTATATTTGTGTGAGGTGTCTGTCATGGTGTCAGCTGTGGAATACATGTGGGACTGGGGTAAAGCAGGGCTGGAGGGGTTTTGATGGTAGGGAAACAGCAATGGCAAAAGAAAAACAATGTGTCTGTTTTAAACTTGAATAGCAGCTTGGATTTGTATAAGTACAATGTTCAAGCAGAAAAGTAACACCACTCCAGGAATCACTTTTACCTTGAAATAACAAAGTGATTTGGAGGAAGTTGTTAGTGGAATGGCTGGAGCTCACTTTGTCAGAACCATATCAGAAAATGTTAAATTCCAGTATTTAAAGAATTACCCATTGGTGTCCAGTTGTGTTAACTTCTGAAAATCTCAGGTGAGACAGGTGGGATTGGGAGTCCAGAAAGCTGGATTTTATTCTCTGTGTGTGCCAATTTTGATTTTACATTTTACAAGTCAGTCTCTCCACGGATATAATTGCATTAGGTTTCTAGATCTTTTAATTAAGAACTAGTTGTAAAGCTCTCCCAGCTGTTATTTGAGTCCTGCATAAAGTTTCAATAGCTTTGTGAGGTATGAATTTTCTTTTAAAAACTCCCTAACCCTTTGTCCAGTATAATTGACACAGTACTTGTCCCTTTTCCTGTTACTTTGGTCCTTTATTATTGCTCCTGTCTACCAGTCCATATTAGATGGATGTTATCTGTACTGGTCCTTGTGGTCAAAGCTTCTTGATAAGATGCTGTCATTTGTGCTGTCTTTTGTTCTTTTGATGTTGCTGAGGTTTCAAAGTATTAGAATGTGTATTATAGTGATTAGGTTATTATTTTATCTGTGAATTTCTTTTAAATTGCTAGGTGAATTATGGCTGGTCCTAGTGAGTTCTTACAGTTTACTCTTTCAATTTATTCTGCAATAAATGTCAGTTCATTTTTGGTCACATTTTCAGCTGCATCACTCTTTCATCTATGGAAACCTCCCAGAGATTTTCTGTACTAAATGTACAAGAAGATCCATCTGGTTTTTGTACAGTCACTGTGTTTTCTGTGGGTAGTCCAGCTTGATCCCACAGACCTTGGCAGCCATCCTGTTCCTGATGTAATGATGAAGGTGTGTTAAAAATTATTGTAACACTGCAATTTTGTCTACTTAAGTCTTTTGTGACCTGTCACACTGTGTTTTTTACAACTAACTTGCCATGGTGTATATTCCTTTTTGTTACATGTATATGCCATGATCTTTTTTGATGCTGTTGTTGCTAATACCCTCTCCTAACCTGCCTTTCCAACAAAATGGCTGTTTTGCTGTTAGCCTTTCAACAGGGCTCTTTGAGGTGAGTGGTATATGCTCAACTTCTAGTGTGCTGTGCTTACATAACCTTCACATACTTGCCTATACTTAGGCAAATTTGAAATTTCGTTCATTTTAACAAGCTTTCACAAGCTTTTAGTTACATCACCTTCTTAAAATAAAGTGGAATTTTTTAAGCCTTTGTCTACTTTAGAGATACTGAATCTTAGTGTATCAGGGTGTCTCTTACAGACTGCCTTTTTGGTAGTAATATTCTTGATGAGGACCTTGACACTGCTGTGACTGTGTCATATGATGACTTCTTTTAGTGGGTGTTCTCTCTGGTCACCCCCTGAAATAAAATCTGCAGGTCAGATTTGTTACACAGCATGTCTGAAATAACAAAAGCCTACCATTACTGCTATTTTCCTGTGCTAGCAATCATTCCAGTTTCTCTGGGTACAACAGGGTTGCTCTTTTCAAATGATTGTCCTTAATGCATTTTTCCTTTATTTGAACATGGACTAAGAGTTTCGTAGACATTCTGTTTTACTTGTTGGTACATTTCACCAAGTTCTGATAGGATTCTAAGATATTTGTGATATGGTTTCTTGACATGATTCCTGTACTGACATGAGTTATGACATTTTAAAATCATTTATCTAGATGCTGAAGTACCAGTAATTATCTCTTTCCTCCAAGTGTTTGATATTATTCAAAACATACTTACAGGTAGGTGTTGTAGTCTACCCATCTCTTTTTTAACCTTCTCAGCATTTGTATAGAACCACATACATATTTGGTTAGGGTTTTTTGTCTTCTGCCTCTTTTGCAAAACACAGCTTCACCTTTGACTTTGTTCAGTGCATTTTCTACCCTTGGGCCTGTAGACAGATGGGGAAAAGGAGACATGAAGTCTCCTCACGTGTCTCTTTCTCTGGGGGTTCTCAGCTTGTTTTGCAAGTGTTAATATTCAGATGAATTTTGCAGGCAGACTGATGAGTGTCTGTGCTTTATTATGGATTTATGTTGTGGGACTGGCTGACTCAAATTAATTTTGTTTCACTCGGCAGCTTAAATCTGGTCTCGAGTCAGTATTATTAGTTAATATTTTTTTGTGATAGATTTTGAGCTTAGCTGCAGATGCAGAGGCTGAAGACTTGTCCTGAAACTCGTAAAAGGCCATGGCCCTTGTGAGAAATGCTGTTTGTTAACAACATTTGATACATTTTTTGGTACTATTCCAGTTTCGCTTCAGAAATACAAGGCAGGTGATAGAAGGACAAGTGGAAACCGCAGTATTTTTTGTGAGGAAAGAGAATGCTTCACTGGCTAGTGAAGGATAAGCCCCAAACAGTTAGGGTAAAATGTTTTTCCATGCTGCTTTGCTCTGGAAGCTTGTCCAAATCACTTCCCAAAATAATCATAACTGTTACTGTCAATAATGTATCATGGAGAGAATAATACAATCAACTCTTTAGTCTTGCTTTTGCAGTGGATGCCTAAAGCTGTGTAATAAAATGGGATTTTGAGCAACAGTAGATTTTGGACTCCTATGTCAATCACGTCTCCTCCTTTGTCTGTCCACCAGATGCTGTTTTACAAGTATGTAACATTTTATGTACAAGAAGAGAACAGCTGATTTATTACAGAAATGAAAGAATATTAAACCTTCCACAGGACTGTAAGGACAGCCTTAGCACAAATACACCTAATCCTGATCTGATAATAGCAGGCAATGAACTCACAATATTCCATATTACATTAAAATTTCTGTAACCTAGTTGCAAATGGTTTTTCATTTAAATTTTGTTTGCTTAAGTTTATTACAGAAAGTAAAAATAATCCCTGCTCTGATAGCACCTGCAAGATAGATATTGCTCTATTTCTTTGTAAATAAAGGCCTGCATTTTATTACTATGAAAATTGCTGTACTTCTGCCTTTGCATATCAGGCAATTTTCTGAAGCTTCTCTCAACAGCTGTTATAATAGCTTTGTATGCTGGAAGGGTATGCCTTTTCTAAATATACATCTGCAGATAATGAAGTACATAAGAATGAGCACTACCTGGAAGTGTGAAGGGAAAACATATATGAACAATGTTCAAACCAGAGCTAAACTTTCAAACCCCTGTTCTAGCCACCCTAAAGGGAAAATGCCAGTTGAAACCCGAATCTTTAAAAAAACCACCCTAATGAAGTAGTCATCTAAATTTGACTTCAAGGACATCCATCACCTCATTCAGCTTGATGGAATGAAGCAGAACTATTCATGCCATGAGGATGATACTGTGTCTCATTTGTGGATTTGTATGAGTGGATGACAGTAGACCCATCATAATTTAGGGAAGAGTTTGTTCCCATGAAGGTCAGTGTGGCTGCCAGTTCTTCTCCTCCTCACCCCTCATGCCAGAAACGCCTCTGGAATAGCAGTGACGGTGCTCAGCACCGGATTTGGTAGCCCAGCTACTGAGCACACAGGCCTGTGTCTTTTTATGTGAAGTAGCATTCCAAAGAAGTTCTGTTTGGATTGTAGTGCCAGGAGAATATCTGGGGATACCATTTAATGGTATTTAATTACTGTGGTTAATAAGCAGTGGCTTCTGGGTTTATGCGTAGGGTGTGTAAGAATTTGCTTGCTTAGTGTATGTTAATCTGTGGTGTATTTATTTGTGGGATAAAGAGGCCATTTGTCTTTTTAAGGAAAAATATTGTTTGTCTGATTAAGGAAAAGTATTTGTCTTATAAGGGAAAAATAGCTTAGATAAGACAGTATTAGTTTTCATAAAATGGTATTTTAATAAGATAAACAAAAAATGTGACAGATTTCATATGTGTTTTATAACCAAATATTTTACATAATTTTTTTTTCTTCTCTTTTTGGTATGCTCTGGAGGCAGTCATGCATGGATTGTTAGAATAACATAAATTACTTGAAGTAATTCTGCTTTTATCTGAACATTTGCTATGCTTGTAAACTTGCATGCTGTTTGTGTGTAGTATTATATGCACTTCCATTTGCCAGCTGCAAACAAATAGATTTTAATTTTTGCAATTTACACACTTCTACACTGTACATGAATAAGACCGTAGTCAAATTTAATTCTACACCCATTACTGAATGGTAGTTTTTAGCATATTAAGTGTGGATTTTCATATTCATCTCTCTGCTTTCTGAGGGGAAAGTGAAAGAACTGCTGAGTGCATTCTGCCTGCAGAATAACAGCTTTGTGATAAACCCTACAAGGTTTAATCCAGTGTGTGTGGCTAAAGAGAACAGCTGCATCTTTACACCCTGCAGAGCCTTGGTGCTTTGTAGAATGTCTAGGCTAATAGAAGCATGTCCTGTTATAAATGAGAACTAAGCATAGTTAAATCAGAAAAGAATTTAATTAAGGATAACATTACGGGAACTACCTGAACTCACCATAGAGAGAAATTCTGAACCACTGCTGGAAGTCCAGATGTGTTTCCTGGGAGATGGTACAGCAGATACTTGAACTGCTGCCCAAAGCTGCTGTTCATCAGTCTCCTAAATGTCATTTCAAGGGGCTGTGGTTAATGGGGGGCAGTAACTACTGCTGTCTTAGGTGCTTTCAAGTAGCACCAGACCAGAAAATACTTTCTTTCTAGGGCAGCTCTGCCACAACAGCTAATCACTACTGTCTACCAGGATAAAGAAGAACAAAATTTATTGGGCTCAGACAGCCTTTGCTAGCGTTCATCGTAAGAGGCTGCTTGGGAAGCCAAACATCGCTGAAGTGAAAGGGGAGCTACTCTCCTGTGGTAGGAACTGTCTGGAGACAGAAAACAGAGAAGGAATGTCAATTTTCCACGTGACAAAAGGTTAACAGCAGGGAGCCCTCAGGTATTCAGGTTAGATTCATGTGCTACAAGTTGAAGTCTCTGTGTAAGGGAAAATGGCAAAATGTGCAGGTAATACAAATTGTTTGGGTCAGTCAAATCTAGGAATGCAAGCAGGACTTTCCAGAACTTGGCAAAGCTACGTGAATGAGCATGAGTATAGCAAGCAGAAGCAATTCACAAATGTGAAGTATTGCCTGTTGGCAATGGTAGGAATGATTTTAACGATAGATGTCTGCTGTTAGTATTTAACAAAGTGTTAGCAGTGAAAAAAGAGTATGTTGTGTCCTTCTGGACACAGTTCAAAAGGCTTGTTAGGAGTACATTAATAATGCCTTTGTGTAAATATTTTGCCTTTTATTCTTGAGTTTGTGGTGAATTCTAATTACCTTACCAAGGAAGATTAGTTGAAACAGAAATGGTTTGGAGTTTGCTGAGGAAAATGTTTAGGAGCATTTGATCCAAGGGGGACAGGGAATTGATTTTAAAATGGCTTATTAAAATATTTTTATCCACAGTCCATAATTCATCTGTAGAACTTACTGCCAGACTTCAGTGACGGTAAGGTTTTAGTGGAAATTCTGTATAAAAAGATTTCATTTCTAAGTGTATAATGAGAACACTTACAGTTATGTTATTGGAAGTATAATACGTGATCCACATTCTGCACGGGTGTGTTAAGGGCTAAGACATCATTTTTTAACTATTGTAACTGTCTTTTTGCTTCTGGAGGCTTTTTTTGGTAAGTATTTGTTTCTGCTTGTTATACACAGGTTGCTCCCAGTCAGAAAGCCTGCTAGGCATGTCTGATATGACATTTCCTACTGTGATTGTGATATCCTTGGTTCAGGAGAAAGCACAAACAGTTCAATGTCCTCTGTATGAATTCCTTCCTTTGTGAGGTGTTGCAATTGTCTGTGCTGATGCAAATACATCCTCGCAGTCAAGGTAGGTTATTGGATCATGCATCATCATGATCTGAGCTTTTTAAACAGAGGCACAATGGAATGAAAACAACTTTCCTGTTGGCATCTATTCTAGTTTGATTCTGAGTTTCTCCAGGGACACCTGTCATTAGTATTCCAGCTCCTTTGTGATGCTAGTGGGGTCACCAGAAGTTGGATCAGAATTTTCAACCTGTAAAACACAGTTTATACCCCCTCCTCACATGCCATCATGGGGAAAAGCACCCTTTGGCAGTTTGACCCCATCTGGGACTGTAGGAGAACTCTCCTGAGCTGCTGCTGCTGTGGAGGATGTGGGGTGCAGGGTGGGGTAGCGCATTCCTTGGTGTAGTCCAGTTTTGGACACATCTTTCATTTCCACATGTGTTGTTTGTGGTGGAGTTGTGATGTGGTCATTACCAGGTGGATCAGTGCTTATTTTCATTTCAGCTGGATTTCATCAGTTTATCATAGACAGGTGTGGTCAGTGCTACTTGCTGGTGCTGTATAAACACTGGGATAAAAGTGGGTTGTGTTTTAAGGCTGGGTTGTTTTTTTTTTAAATTATTACCACAGCATCAATATGCTTCTGCTAAGTCATCTTGGGAAGGACAAATATGGTTAAGCAATGAAACTGAATTTTGTCTGGCACTATGAATACAAAGTTATTATTTCTACTGATGTCAATTAAAAAGCTTATTAATAATAGATTGTTAAATGAGAAGTATAAAATCTGATTTTAGTCCCTTTCTCAATTTTCAGAAAGTTCTCATCTGAATAGACATTCCTAATAATAATTTCCCGACCTTGTGACTGTACATAAATCTCTGAGCAATCAGATTTGGAGCCACTTTAGAAAAAAAAAAGCATAATTCAGCAAGTGGAATAAGTCTTTAAAATGAAACCCTATATTTGTTATGGTGATGATGATTGCTGGTATGAATCTTCTGAGGGTTCTGGCTTGTTTATTTTGTTGGAGGTGATACAATGCTTTTCCATGGCAGTTTTGCTCTGCTGTCAGGCATTATGTTTCCCCAAAGTTCTGTAGGCCACCATCATCTATTTTATATTTGACACTGGAGGAAGAGACCCTGCCAAACCACAACAGGCTGTGTGGTGATTATAAGCACTGGGTAATTGTATTTTATGGTTTGACAGGCTATAGGTTTCAAGCAACATTTGTGAAAGTGTGCTCTTCTGGAATTAAGGTTATATTTCAGTTTAGGAAATTCTGTACCTTTTTAAATTTGGGTGGAGGTGTCTGGGATTGCTCCCTTGCTGCTGCATAATGCTGTGCTCTCATTTCACATGACTCATGGCTCCCACCCAGCTTCCACTTTCTTTGTAAGTAAGAAAACAATCAGTAAAATAATGGCTGTGGGAAGCTGAGCATCTGCTCCCAGTGCTGCCATGGCCTGGACAGATCCTCACATCAGGTATCTGGTCTGTAGAAATGGCACTGATAATGTCTTGCAAAGTGTTTCGAGACTCTCTAATGAAAGATGCTTCAACATTTTTGACACTGAGATACTTTAAAGAGTGACATTTATTTCTAATTAGAACTAATTAATTCTATTGTTGAAGCAGTTGAGAAGAAATGTTATAATCCTTAATTTATTATTTGATAGATAATTGACTTGATGAGCTGTTTATTTCCAGTTTGGAATTACTGGAAAATTAAATTTTTTTCCATATTTGATATTAAAACTCCAAATAAGGAAAATATTTTCCAAGTTGATGGCTTTGATTTCTGCATTCAACAAGCAAAGCAATGAAAGAGATGTAGAATTCCTGTAGAGGATATAATCTGAAAGAAATCTTTATGGTCCTATGTACTAAGTTCTGAGAACAACTGTTAGCAAAGTTCACAACAGATATTTGGCTCACTGGGGGATTGACTTGACTTGGGAAAGTGAAGATGATTTGGTGGGTTTTGGCCTCCTTTGGTTTCGGAGGAAGTGGTGGGCAGTGCCCTGCCTCAGCAGCAGCAGGAGCAGCAGCAGCAGGAGCAGCAGCAGCAGCAGCAGCAGCAGCAGCAGCAGCAGCAGCAGCAGCAGCAGCAGCAGCAGCAGCAGCAGCAGCAGCAGCAGCAGCAGACTGCACCATGTGGGAGCACTGCCTGCGTCCTTTGCCAGGCCTTCCCACCTGGAGCAGAAAGCATGAGAATGACAGTGTAGTACAAGGCTTACAGAATTCATTACTGGAAGCCAGCAACCTCAAAACTCAGAAAAATCCAACCCTTTTGATGCTGTGTGTTGGCACAGGGCTCTATTCCCTGAGGAGAATCTGGGACAAGACTCGAAGTGTATTATTATCTGTTTTTCACCTACAGGTCAAGATGGCCTGAACTCCCTGACCCTGTTTTGTAGGAGATGTAAAGAATCAATGGTGCCACCCACTGCAGAGTGGCCTGCTGGCTCTTGTACAATTTTGCTGTGTAATAGGAACTAATGGCTATTATTTAATCAGTCAAGCCTTTGATAAATAGAATGAAAAAAGGGCTATTTATGATTAAAACATCCTTCTCTGCAGTGCTGCCTTACCTGGCACCTTGTACAGACTTTAGGTTTTAAAAATCTGAAATGAAATGATTCTGTAAGTTGAATAAGGGACCCCAGTTTTAACAGGAATGATGCTGCATGTCTGCTTAGTGTAATGCATGTCTGTGAGGGAGCAAGTGAAGTGCAGCTGTTGGTGTTGCAGTGCAGCTCCTCAGCAGGAGCAGCGCTGTCCCAGCTCCTGCAGCCAGGCCCTGCTGCTGTTCCTGCTGGGCTGGGTGCTGTGGGAAGTGCACACTCAGCTGTCCTCTTCTGGGAAGGGAAGGCTGTGCTGGAAAGCTGATACTGGGGGGAGTGGATTTGTTGCAGTCACCACAAGTCAAGCTTATTTAGTGAGGAAATTCTTAAATGCTAAGGCCTCTTGTCAGCATGACAGCACTGTGGTACTTTCATGCCAGTGATTTACAAACTGCAGCATATGGGAGTCTGTGGAATTCAGCTCACCTTTGGGAATGCTCTATTGTATGAATGATGTATGAAGGGTAAACCTTCTGAAACACTCTCATGACTTGCTGGTAACCATACCCCCGAAGTCCTCAAGCCAGTGGGCTCTCACTAAGCTTTATCTTGGGATTTTGTGTCACACTTCCCCTTTGGTAGGTGCTTTTGTCTTGAGTTTCAGCTTTTGTCTTGAGTTTCAGCTTTTGTCTTGAGTTTCAATGGACCAATCTGAGTCAAAGAAAAGGGGAGCTTGAAGGTGCAAGAGGGATTTCCTGCTTTTTAATAGCAATAGGGTTTTCTGCTGGATTCATATGGGTGGTAGAAACAAAGATATGAATGTGCTGTCCTAGCCAGCCCTCCAGCCGTGATTCATCTTGAATGATCACTGACAAGAAATTCAGGGTTTGAAGGACAGTCAGTGTTGCCTACTCAGTGTGACCTTTTGGAAACTTACTGAACTGGCCACTATCAATCCCTTCTTTGTTACAAGAGCAGAAGGCATCTATGGTGCATTTACTTCAACTCCAGAAAAAAATTGTTAATTCCTTGAAATATATTTTGCATTAGAGCTGGGAGAAATTACATGGGGACTCAGGAAAAGCTCTTTTCACTTATGCTAAACATTTGCTGCTTTGCTGTATTTTGCTCCAGTCTCAACTTTGCAGCCCTGAAGGCTGTAAGCCTGAAACTAAACTCCTGAAATCGTAAAAGCGTAAAATAAAGTGAAGGTTAATGGTCACTGGCTTCTTTCCCACAGGCTCTGCAAGCTTTGATATGTGGAACACTAACAAAATCGGAAGACATAAGGCAGTTATATATTGTTGTTCTTGCAGTCAGTGTTAGTACTGTCAAGCAAAACAACATTTGCTAAAAAATAACACACCTGCACTGACAGTTATCCTGGGAAAGCTGCTCTTGGAGACCCTGGGACAAGCACTGCTTTGTCCATTACACACTCTTAAACTGAATGAAACTAGCAGAACGGGCATGTGCCATGATTCTTCACTGACCTGTGCTGCTTCAGGGGCATACAAAGAATGTAAAGGTGTTTGCTGAGGTTATCAGACTGCCCTCAACTGCCTCTCGGTAGGGTTCTGCCAGTATCCTTTTGCAAGAGCAGCTCTAATGAATTTCCCCATTGGAAAGAAAAACATGGCTTTAGACATCAGCTTATTTTCAGGTATTTTGGGAGGAGGCTCATTGGAAAGGTAAATGTAAAGCAGATGAGACCTAACGTGTAGCCTTTTTCAGAAGGATGCAGGAGTTACCAGCTTACTGGAGACTTCCAGTAGTGCTTGGAAAAGATGCACAGGCCAACCTAGTGAAGGTATTTACTAGAGGTTTTGAGTCAGGGGAATGAATCAGAGAATCATAGAATGGGTTGGGTTGGAAAGGCCTTGAAGATCATCTCTTTCCACCCCCCTGCCATGGGCAGCAACACCTTCCACTGAACCAGGTTGCTCACAGCCCTATCCAACCTGACCTTGAAATAGAGGATCATTTTAGAGTACTGTCAGAAATTATCTGGGGGACTGACCAACTGCTCTGTAACTGACTCAGATACAGTCAGAACTGAAACTCAACTGAAGGTGGTTGTCAGGTGTCTGTCCACGTGTTTTGCCATTATTGGCTAAATGAACTTTGTAATTACCACAGCGATTTTTATAATGTATAACAAAAGTAGGGAGGGGCCGTGTTTTCAAGTAATTTTGACTGGTTGACTTTGAGGCATTCCTTTCTTCCAGGCTGTTTTCCAAACAGTTTAATTCCTGTACATCATCACAAATTTGCAAACTCCCTCTTTCTCTCACTGGCATTAGCATGCAGCACCACTGCAGTGTGTTAGTAAATGCTACATAGCAGGTGGATTTTCACAGAATTTCTGTCCTGCTCCATCTACTGCCTGGCACAGGTTTCCATCAGCTCCTGCACTTCCCTGCTTACTCTTTCCCTTCAAAGCTGTTAATTCATTCAGTAAAATTGGACATACAGATTTATGCTGGAAAGAACATGTGACAGTCTCTGTGTTTTCTTTGTGTTGGGGATGCAGAGAAGTGGAAGAGGAAGCATTAAATTTCATAAAATAGGCATTAAATTGAAAGAAGGTGCAGGTAAGGGGCATAGGCTACACATACTCAGAAAAAATCTCTACAAAAAAGTGTTTTATTTGAAACCTTTTAAAAAGGGGAAGATGCCTTCTTCAGGGTGTAGATTATAAATCTTTGTTAAATCCTGAAACAGCCCTATTAAATAGACCCGAAGTGTTCTGTGGTACTGAGGGAGAGGGATCATGGGTTATCCAGCTGCAGTTCTAAAAGCCTGTTATAACCATGCATTTTAATGAACCCATCAGCCCAAGGAATGCTGGCTGTGCACTGCAACATCCCTGCCTGCCTGGAAAACTGTCCCATCGATACACAGAGCACTTCTATTTGCACAGGCCTTTTAAAGTACATTTTAAAAAAATCCATTTGGGAGAGATTAATTAATAATTAAGCTAGTGTGGAATTAATCTTAGGCATATCTGCTTACTTTTTGCAGTGTAAGGAAGTGTCTTGACTGTCATATCCATATAGTGACCCAAAAAAGCACTGATACCAAAAATTCATTTCTCTATAGCTAACCAGCATCCTGTTACAGCAGGGCCATCATTTCAGATAGCTTTTGTTTTCTTATGCATAATAATTTTTGAACATTATGTTAATTTTTCACTAAAAGTTGATGGGATAAGGTTCCTGCAGAGGGTACAAATATTCCAGACTGCTTTATTTAAATTTTTTTAAAATTGTGTTTGAGCATGAATCACTTCCCTGTACCTCACTTTATTTACACTTTATTTACTTGATCAATGAGTCTTCTTTGCTGGGGGAAGCAATTTAAAACTATTGTGAACATGTCTTTAACATTTCTTTGTTCCTGGAAGCTCACTTTCTGCTGGAGCTGAAGATGTAAACAAGGCTTTACAGGGGCACAACTCGGTAGAAATTCAAGGGCATCTGGTACATATAAATGTTGCTCTTGGATTTTATTTTTCATTCTGTGAAATAGCTAATCAAGTGAGGAGAGGAGCTCAGGCTGAAGGAAAGAGACTAGGCTGGGAGAGAAAAACCTTAAGAAAGAAATCAAATAATGATATTTTTCCTTTCAGTGAGAACTAAGCCTGATCTAGGGGTTTTCTGCAATTGGGTTTTTCCCTTAATAACCCTCCTTAAGGTTATAAGCAGACACAGAAAATCCTGTAGTCTGTGAAAAGGATGAAAATCCATGAATCCTGATGTTACTAAATTGAAATTAAATTTGCAAGTTTCAGATAACAAAAATATATTCCTTTAACTCTCATGTTCTCCCCCATCCTGCTGTAGTACATCCCTAGTTCTGTAAATCTCTTTCCAATGCTCTTCTGAGCTAATTATAATAGGGGATCTATCAAAATGCATTATAAAAATTCATAAGCCCAGGCATGCTGTGCAGTCAGCGATTAGTGTTCATACTGTTTGATGAATTAAAATGCCAGAAAGTGAAGTTAAAATACCATTCTGACAGTATCCCCTACTTCAGGCCTTTTCACCAGCTCTTCGGGGAGCCTCTGGGTTAGAGAAGAAGGACATCAATCTCTCTTGGAGATGCCTGTCAAGCCCCACTTAGGTACACAAGCACATTTACAAGCAAACAAGATTATTTTGATATCTTTCTTTGTTGATGCTGGGGTGTTGACATAAATGTGGGACACTTTCAGAATATGCACTGGGTGGAAGTCATAAGTACTTGTAATAAATTCTCACTACAGAGTCTGTAGGAGCATTTTCTTTTCATCATCTCATTAACGACTTAGAGCCATTAACAGCTTAAAATGCTGAGTAAGGACTTACATTTAATTTAAGTCTTCAGTTCTTAGCTGACAAAATGTATTTTACACACTTGATGGATGTAATTAGTGTGATGAGGCTTTAAAAGAAATTGGCTTGGTTAAATTTAGAATTTGCCATGTCAGTTTATACATGAAGCCAAAGCATACATATCAGTAGTCCTGTGGCTTTGGAAAAATGCATTTTAATAATATTACTGATATATAGATGTTTTTAATTTATGATACCGATACAGTCCAAATCCAACATGCTTTCAGATTTGACAGAGCAATCCATTATGTTAAGATTTCAAATTCTCTTTTACTGCCCTTGCATATCAGAACTAACCCTTACGTGCTATGGCTACAGACCAGCTATGCTTTGGATAACAAGGAATTGTGCATAGCTGCCTAAGTTCCTATGCCTTACTAAACTTTCATAAAAGCAGACCTTCATGGAAACTGCTGGACTTCAGTCCATGTAAACTGAAGGCAGCTGCACTGCACTCACAGTCCCTTTGCCCTGCAATGTTACTGCTTTCTACTCAGCCTGACTCAGTGCTCAGGATTCTCACGTGGAATGTTTTCCCTCATATCTTCTGCAATTGTTACTTGCTCACTAGAAAAATGAAACTCTTGTTTGTGCTGCCAGCATCGGCAGGGATGGGTAGAAGGTATTGTCCAGTATCGTGTGCTTGGAGTGAATCTGTTCTTTAATGAAGGACAAGTTTCTGTCTGGTAATTGGAGCTTCCAAACTCATGTAATAATATTGCTGGGTTTTGCTGCAGGCCTGCATTTTATATCAGTAATGTAACCTGGGAACTGTTGTTGAAGGTAAATTAAAGTAGAGACAAGTAAACATTTAGTCCCCCAAGCAGAGAGCCTGTTTGTGCTAGGTACAAGTAACCTTAGGAGGAGTTCCCAGAGCTGGGTTTCCATCCCTGTCTGGAGGGACCCTGTGTTGAGAGGAGGACAGTGAGGGTATCACACTGTGAGTCACAGCTGTGAGAGCACATGGGATGAATTTCCCAATTGGAAACTGCTGTGATGTGCACAGTGGATGTGTGTGGGTAGCTCAGGGTGTCTCAGGAGAAGCTGGGTGCTCTGGAGCAGGGTTGGATGAAGCTGCACTGCTCTGAGGATATGACTCATATCACAGATGGCTGCAAGGCTAATGCTGGCATCTGAAAGTGTCAGATTACAAGTAATAGTGCACTGCTAACAAAACTCTGATGTGCTGGAGTGGTTATTTGATGCTACTCTTTTTTGCAGAGGAAAAGATGATCATTTTCTCATACTTTGACTAAGTGTTTTTGTATAAGATTACTATGATTGTTATTAGCGAGGAATATGGGGAATAAATTCTTCTGGCTAAAAAAAAACAGACTTGAGAATCTGTAGCTGTTTTTTAAAGTGAACCATAGTTGATTACTTTCTGAGGTAAGTTCACTGTAACTGTGTGCCAGGAATTAGTGTCATTCCTTTTTGCAGTAGGTCAGAAGGAGTTCCCCAGGTAACAACACCCTTTTACAACATGCAGCCCTCCCAGTGTTACTGAGGTAGGTCTGCCCCATCTGCACCTCACTGGGGTACAACTGCTCCCTTTCCCTTGCAAGAGAATTTGCCAAAATCTCTGGGGAGGTATTTTTAGAGTAGTTTCGTGGAGCTGGCCAGAGCACTTTGTAGACCCTTGAGCCTTGTTCAAATACCCAGTTCTGGGGAGAAATGGAGAGGAGATAATGTTTCGTAACAAAGGTTAAGTGCTCGACTGGTGCAACAAATGGGTGAGATTTGGGTGTTTAAATGCACATTTGTAGGTTTGAAAACCTTTGCTACAGTCTCTTTTAAAATAAACATGATAATCTATAGGAGACTGGAAGAAGAGTTACAGCACACTAATTAAGATGAAGTCTGAAGTGTTTTTCTGTTTGACTCCAGTCTGCTTTCTGTAAACTATGTTCCCTTTCTCTATTTTAATCACCTGCAGCTTTTGCACAACTCAGCACAGGCCAAATAGATGCTTCTGCAATGTTAAACAATGCATTTTAATGAAGAAAAGCAAACGAGACAGTGTGTATGCTAGAATATATATTATGAAGTCTGTATTTTTGGAGCAAGGAATCCATTTATGATGGTTGTGTTTTCAGTGGGTTTGTGTTACTAATGTATTACTAGTGCTTATTATCTACACTGGAGTGTTCAGTCTTGCCAGCTCCTTCATCTACAGCTGTTTGTAATCCCGAGGGCAGCGAAGGGAACAACTGCCAAGGCAGTGCCTTGGGGTGCCCAGCTTTCACTGGAGATCCTGCTTTGTACCTTTGAATGTTTGGTGCACCTTTTCTCCCCTGACTGAGAGCTGAACCAGGAAGGGAATGGTGATTTCATTACATTAGTTGGGAGTCTATTTGTGAGTTTTGCAGCCTTTAAGGAACTGGAAAATATAAATGCCCAAAAAATCAGAACCATGAATTCTATAGCACTAACTACTGTAAACACTAGGTAAAGAATTCAAACATTCCGTAAGTTGTTCTGACCATAAAGGACACATGTAAGAGCCAACAGCACAAGCTAGGATTTGCCATGAAGCTTGAAATAAATGCCAGGAGGATGTGCTCAGCTAGAATAGTGTACATGTTACCAGTTAGCAGTATCTTAAAATTTCTACAGGTGTTGGAAATAATCACGTAAGAAACAAAAAAAGTAAGATGGAGTATGTTTAGATTTTTTCCAATACCAGCTCAGTCCCACAGCTTTGGAAATAATGTCTTACATTATAGAAAAGTATTTTCTTCTTTTTATTTAGTAAGGTATGAAAGAAAAGAGCAGTTTTTGGTTTGATGTCTAAAGATGCCTGGAACCTGACAGTAGCAACTTAAAAAAAAGTTTAAAATACTTCCAAGAGATGCAGAAATGTTTATTTGATATTCCATTTCTGTCTGTCTGTCTGTCTGTCTATCTATCATCTATCTATCAATCTATCATCTATCTATCTATCTATCTATCATTTTGTATCTTTTAAATTCAGTTTTTTAAGTTCTGGAAAAACTGAGTGACCCTTCCCGACTTTTTCCTAGTGCTGTAAGCCCCATGCAGTCTTTTCCCTGATTTTTTTTCTTTTTCCCATCTCTCAGTATAATTATGGACATGGACAGAGGTGCCCATGAAAATGCAGTATTTTCTTACAGTTAGTACACCATGCTATGGGATAGAGTGCCAGTATAACCCATGGCAAGTATAGGGGGTACTGCTGGATTTCAGCTGAAAGTAACTAATAAAGGCTGAGTTCATGCTGGCCAGCTTCTGCAGCTGCTGCCACTATCACTGCAGTGAGGTTTGCTTTCTTCTAGCATTAAAGCATTAGGGTCCTGAGAGACTGACCTAGCTAGTTAGTGGGTTTGTTAATTTGGGGAGGAAACTGATTTGCACACAGAACTGAGCAGGTGATTTCCTCTCAGTGGTGTAGTGAAGCACTAAACCTTGTAATGCATTTCTGTCCTGGTTTAAGGGGTAAGTAGGTGAGTAATTAAGATATTTTATTTGTCATGTGTCCTTGCAGTGTATTAGTAGACTTTGGCTGTCACAAAAAGCTGGGTAAATTAGCAAGGTTGAAGTGTAATTATGAAGTCATATATGATCTCAGTGCTGGTGTTGGAAAAACAGAAATTCAGTCTTCAGGCAGGAGTGTAAACTGTGATGCATAGGCAATGTGTTGGTCATGAACACAGGAAGGGAATGGCTTTAGTGGTTAAGAGGACACAGAAGGGGTTTTTGGAGGACTTTTTTTCAAGATTACACTTCCAGTCATTCACTTGTTTTTTGGCAAACAAAAGAGTTTGTGGGAAACAGTAACAAACAGTAAGTAAAGAATGAAAAATTTTGTTTTGTTAGAGTTTGGTTGATTTTAGTGATGAAGAATCTTAAACCTGTGAGTTTTCACATAAATATCTAATATTTCCTGTAACAATATCAGTAGGTCATTAAGCTCTTTAGGAAGAAGTTAATAAATAGGAATTAACTAGCCCTTTGCCCCTTCTCAGTAAACAATGCTTATTCTTACATTACAATGCCAGTGGTGTGGTCATTATAGTATAACAGCGTGAGCAAGACAAGACTTGCAGGGAGATGTGATTTCTGTGATGGACTGGTTGAATAAAAAGATACTGCCTGCTTGCAAATCTTTTTTATTCTTGCTTTTATTATGTTTGTGCTTGTTCCAAACAAGATTTGCAGGTTCCCAGGTAGGTAAAACGTTGGCTATCAGCTCACAGCTAATTGTCCCAGAGGGTCTTGGATAAAATCCTTTTTATTACGTTACGACCTCCTTGGTGATGTGTTCATAGCTGTTGACCTCAGTCACATTTTGCTGCTTGTGTGACCTACTGTGTTCTGTTGGTGGTGATGCCATGGAAGAGTTTGGCTGTAACCCTGAGAATCACAATAAATCAAAAATTCTGTCCCACTGTGATGACACCCACTCTCCAAAGCCTTGCTAGGAATGAAAAGCAAAGCACTGGCACATGGACTGATAGGTGACCTCCTAATGCACCTGAAGACATAAAAAGTTAGAATTACAACTGTATTTCCTCCAGCGTGGAGTGAAATGAGTTCCTGTGCACCTTCTTAGTGGCAGTGAAATCTGAATCTTATCAACAGAGCTGTAACCGGTTCTGACTTCATTGTTTTCTCTCCTTCACTGTGCTTTAGGATCATAGCAATAACATTGGGACAGACTTACTGGGACCTGGTGTAGTAACTGGAAAATATTCCAGAGGTTTTGCCCAAGCAAATATGCTGCATATTCATGTCATATTTGCCACTGTATAACTTTGCTATTGTTTGTGAATTTGATCTTGCATCATTTGCTTCTTGTCTCTTTGGACATTGTGTGTTTTTGAGAGGAGGTTCTTACTTTGACTTGTTCCCAGGTATTGAGTTGCCTTTCTTTTAATGTCTAACAATATCTTTCTCTCATTATTATAAACCAAAAAAAAAGTTTTAATCTTCTGTTGTTAGGAGGTTGAATGAGTTGTTTGTGGCCCGAGTTTATTTTCTAGTCTAGTAAAGGGGTGTTTTATAAATAATAAGTTCTAAACCAGTGGCCACAAACTTGTTAGAGCTCCTACCCTTGCTTATTTGTATACTCCTTGCCTTTTTCTGGCAGTAGTGACTTACACACTGGATAGACCACTTCCTGCCAGCTTTCATCTACTCTTAATTTCTCCATGTATTCACTACATGCAGGTTATGGCTCCTGTACAGAAATCCAGTTCAGTACTCACTATGCTACAAGGGTTTGATGCTTCTCCTATGTGACACAGAAGGAGGCAAAGGGAAAAGGCAAAACCATCTCTGTGTGAATTGATTTATGCAGGGGATAGCTGTGATTAAGCTCCCTACCCACTGGATGTCACTATTGTTCCACAGAAATTCATCCATGGAATATTTATCTAGCATTGAGGGCTGACAGCAAAGACCATTTGCTTGCAGCAAACTGAAAATTTCTAATAGTATTTGCAGGAATATTGTACATTTATGTTCATTTTGCAATTGAATTTTATATTAGGGTTCACCATTTCATAGTAATAAGAAAAGAGTGCATTGCCAAACCTTCAGCTGTGATGACTCTGGAAGTGCAGATAGTGAGTCATGAAAACCAACCAGCAGAGAAGCTTGCAGTCATTATGATCAAGCCACTTGTTCTCATTATTATTCTCTTCTCAGTTGCTGGAGGTGATCTCAACATACTGAATGAACATTACCAGTCTTCTCAAATTTGCTTAGTATATTAGTTATTTTGTTTTCCCAAAGATGTGCATTCTGTGTGGTGTGTTACTGTGAAATAGCACTTGAATTCCAAGAGCTGGGTTGCTAAGGGGCCAAGCAGTCCACTGGTAAGGAGGATATCTTGGTGTAAGGGAACTGGATTACACTCCCAGTACTCAGCTGCTGTGTGGTCCAGCAAATTACCTCTAATCTCTCATGGCTGTTCACCATGATCTCTCTGTGTCTCACAGAGAAAGTCCTGACTGCCCTTAAAATTTTTGGGGTGACAATAAAATGAAGCAGACTGGTGATTCCATCTAACATTTGTCTCAAATTTGTCTAAATACATGTAGATGTAAACCAGTGAAAATGACAATGGGCATGGAAGAATCCTGCACTTTGTCTGCAGCTTGAAAAGCCCTGGTCTCCAGTAGTAGCCCCAGAACACCATACATGTCTCAGGAAGAAGAATAGTAAATGACTAAAAATCCCAAAAACATACAGGGGAAAAAAAAATTTTAAAATCACAAACATCTTCAAGACCCATTGCTGCTCTCCTAAAACTGGAATAAGTAGGTGGTATCAGCTCCATTAAGGAGGAGCCAGGTCATTGGCTCACTCTGTCACATCTCCTTCCTCAACTTAATGCCTAAAATGCTTGTGTGAAGGCTCACAGGTTTGTGAGAGGCATCATAGCTCTGTGGCTCTTACTTTGACATCTTCTGAGGATTGCTTGGCATCACTCCAGCAAGGTTTTAACAGTTTCGTGAGAGACTGGCACCAAACTATCCAAAAAGCAAGACAAGGTGGGATCAAGATTTTAGATACTAGAGAGAAGCAAAGGAGAAATTGCTTTGCTGGAACCCTGGAGGCTTCAGCACTTCATTTGTATTCAGGAGAGGGGCAGCCTTTTATGGGGACTAAAAGTTGCTCAGCTAAGACCAAGTCATTCCCACAAGATTATTAGAATTTGTGACTCTGGTGGCCTTACCACCCAAAACAGGTCACTTCTGGAGTGTTTCATTTGACAGTGGTGAGGCTCAGTTTAGCTGAGTTCATGTGGGTTTTGCCCACATGAAAACATGGAGTTCATAATGGGTTTTAAGGTCCCGTGGAGCTGGTTCGAACTGTTTTCTAAGCCATAGGCACTAGAGTGGTATTTAAAACCTTGCCTCACAGGTCTTAGGTTGTGCACGAAGGTTTGGAGTTCCACCAGGCGTGGGTTTTGTGTAGTCAGACAGTGGCTGCATTATCAATGACAATGGCAGCAATTACACATTGACCCATATGGGTTTGGAAATACCTGCAGCTGGAGTTTTCAGGCAATGAATGAATTAGGTGATCTCAGCATGTCTGTGCATGAATACAGATGCTGGATTTTTACTATATTTTTGTTATCCATCCATGATTAATGACTGGCCTTATTTGCCTTTTCATGCCTATAATTGATTATTTTTCAAAGGGAGCTGATGGTTTTACTGGTATCACTTTCTGAAGGAGGCTGTGGATTGGTTCTTTCTGAGTAGTTATGTTTAGAACAAGGCATTACAGAAACACAAAAGAAAGCATATTAAGTCCAACTCAATTATAGACAACTCCCACAATCACAGTCCATTAAGAGGTTTTAGAAGATGTATTGAATATTTTTGAATAACAAAAATTCTAAAGTAATAGTATGAAATAATTTTCTGAATGCAGTTAGCACTCCTAAAATGAAATATAAAAATTTAATTTTATTTTTATGTGTATTTATGTTTGTACACACACCCCCACATATGTGTGTGTGTGTGTCTGTGTGTCTGTATGTATGTATATATGAACATCCATATGTTTGGGGCAAATCTCTTGTGTTTTGGCTGTGCCTAATGTTAGTCACCACTGCAGAGATGAAAGCCTCTGAAGTACAGGGATGGTTCTTAAAATGAAGTTTATAGCAAACTCTAATGCTTCAGTACAGAGATAACCAAGACATGCTGGTAGAAAACCGAAGGCTAGAGTAGATAAGATAATTAAATGTGTATTGACTTTTTAATAGCAACTTTCACAGTACAGCTCAGGTACAGCTCTGCTGTGCTGCTGAAGTGTCTCAAGCACTTGCACTGTTAATGGTGTGGGGTCCTGGCACTCAGGAGAATAGGGTCTCTCTTGCAGGGCTCAGTACAGTCTCAAGCTTCCACCCTCAGCTATTTCCTCATGACAGTCCTTAAAAATGAGAATGGTTTCATTCCATGAAAAAACCCCAGCCCAAACCCCTCCAAGTGTATTAGTTCTTGTAAGAGATGTTTCTAGCTTTGTTTTCATTGTATCAAGCATGTTTCAAGGTGATTGGCTGTGATTGGGTGTTTTCCAGTAACAATTCAGAACCTTCTGTTAAGGTTTTGCTTTCTCTAATCTGCTGCAGTGAAACTGCCTTGTAGAAATATTCCTTCCCAAGTGATTGAAGATGTGCAGTTTACAAAGCCAAATCGAGTTGCAAAATAGAGATAATTAAATTACTGAATTCTATAAAGGTGGTGTTGTATTATTTCATACCTTCCCTTCCTGATAATCAAAATAAGACGTATGATTTATTTGCAAATATGGGGGGCATTATATTCTTCTGCAGGCAACAAAATACATGATTTTGTGAGAAGGATGGCAGGGAATAGCTGGGTTACAAATCTGTATTTTGCCCAGAACCACTGCTGTATTAAAACTCAGTATCTGTGAATTCTGTAATGTCATTAGGGTTTTGGTAAGAGAGATTGATTTGTCTCTGATTTGTGTAAAAGGATTTTTGGGTGCACTCCTCTCACATCAGTGAGTAACCAGTTTTCTCTGAAAGCTCTTTGCAGCTGTAGTATGTCTAAAATGCAGTGTTTGGCATTTTAAGCAATAAAGCTTTATTTAGTTAGTAGAGATACTGTGCAAAACATAACACACCGTAGCAAGCCTAGCCCAGCAAATAAACAGAAATAGAAGAAAATGATGGATTTTAATGGTTTCCTCAGCTACATTAATGCCTTTGACAGTTTTGAAAAGAGAATTCCTAATGAGAGCTGAAACAAATGTGTGCAGGAAGCGGTCTTGCTTTTGCTGTTGCACATTTGAGTTCCTCTAATTGCATCAATAAGGAATTTCTGCTCCTCATCTAATGAATGCCTTTTGACTATTTTCTGAAAGGCAACTGGATGTAGGGATAAACACTGGCACCTTTTGTATGAAGTCACATGAACAGGTTTCAATTGCTAGCTATCGGCCCTAGCAACACTGTATTATAATGCAGTACAATAAATCCCACTGTACTTTTTATTTTTAATTTTTTATTAAGCCTAGGTTTCCCTCTGCTTTGCCTCTGGTGTGATACTTAAGGGTGCTTTTTAGTCTCTCTTGTGTTGGGCAGCAATCAGGCATTTTTTCAGAGCTGTTCCTGCACCATCTCTATCCTCAGACAAATAAGAATTCATATGAGGCTACAGTACCTGGATCTTTACTTTGTTGTGGGCTCAAAAAGTGAGTTTTAGGGCAAGGACTGGGGTTGGGGAGGCAGAGGGGGACACCCTGAGATTGATCTTTTTTTTTTCATTGTTGTCATGTTTCTGCCTAAACAGAGGCACAGTTGGTGCAGGTGCAGTGGATTACTTATGAAAGAAGTTTTCTATTTAAAAACAAGAGAGACTTTAATGAAATCAGTAGAGGGTTTGTACAATAGCTATTGTATTAAACCAGAGCTCAGGCTTCACATTGATTGCGGTATTTAAATTTCAATGAGTTGATTATGTATGAGAGTAAAATGACCAGTATTATGAATGTACAAAAAAGGGACATGGAAGAGCTGTGCCAGAAAAGTGAGAAAAACGTTCCCTTTATAGTCCCTAGAGTTCAATAAAGCACCACTATTTCCCAGCTTTTAAAAGCTCTTTTATCACAATGGTTCATACCTCGCATTCCCTGGAGCCTGATTTGTTATACGTGCAGGGTCCTGTTCCATTCAGCAGCATCTCACTGGTTTCAGTGTTGGTAGGTTTGTAATCTACATAAAATTCCTGTGTGCTTGGAGTCATTTGCTTCAGCGACTGTCTTTTCTTTTTCCTGTGCCTTCGCATGAGAGAGCGCTGCTGCAGCTGCTTCATGCTGGCAGGGTAACGCTTCCATGACACATAGATCACCAGCAGGATCACCAGCACAGACAGGAAAAGAGCCACGCTGCCTGCTATGATTTTATGGAAGGAGATGTGTTCTGTGTCGTGCTCGGGCTCGGAGCTGGATTCAGTGGCTCCGATGGTTGGGGGCAGAGGGGGCTTGCTGTCGTGTTTAGGCCTGGTGAGTTTTGGTTTAAACGTTGGCTTTGGCAGAGCTCGTGCTAGTTCAAACCTTTCCGTGGTACTCTTGCCACAGATGCTGTAGTTTTTCACTGCATCAATAACATTCACCCCTTGCAGCTCTTTGGGGCTGGCACAAATAATTGTATTTTCCCTCAGCCCTTTAAAACTTCTAAGCCAGTTTACCAGAGAGCAAATGTTTCTGCTGCATTCCCATATATTCCCGGCAAGGCTGATGTCATTGAGAGATATCCAAGAATCCAAAATTTCTTGACCAATAAATGTGAGCTTGTTTGAATCCAGGTTGAGGCGCTGTAAATTGGGCACACACTGAAAAACACTAGGTCCACTGAAAGCTTCTATTTCATTGCCAGATAAATCAAGTCTTTGTAATGAGCTCCAGGTCCAGGACATAGTTTGTCCTATCACACTGATTTTATTCCACTGTAAATAAAGGTTTTGAAGGCTGACTAGCCTTGGAAAAAGTGCCAGGTTGAGCTTAGAAAATTGATTGTGCTCCAGATGAAGCTCTTTCAGTCTGATCATACCTGCAAAGACATTCCTTGCTAAACTTCGGATGCGATTATAACCCAGGTCCAACAGTTCAAGGTTCCTACAATCTTGAAATATTCGAACAGGGATGGTTCTTAGGGAATTGGACCGCAAATGTAAACTCAGCAGCTTCCTTAAGCCCCTGAACTGTTCAGATCCCAGAGACTGCAGCTGATTGTATGACAGATCCAAATTCCGGAGATTTGTCACAGGTCTGAAGGTATTATTAAGAAAATAGGAGATTCTGTTGGAACTCAAGATCAACTCTTTTAGTCTGCGTATTCCACTGAAAGCATTTTCGTCAATATTGCTGATGTGGTTATGGTCTAAATAGAGCCAGGTGAGTTGATTAAGACCTTTAAATTGATTGTATTTTAGTTTTTGGAGGCTGTTATATCGAAGGGACAAACCTAAACAACCAGCAGATATACTTGAGGGAATCTCCTGCAATTTCTGAGATTCACAATATACCATTTTGCCTTCACACCTACAGCCCTTAGGGCATCCTCGTTCAGCAGAAGAAAGCATTGTCAGTAATACAGTAGGGGCTATTACCAGAGCTACAGCTGATCCGCTCAGTAGCCTAATTACATTGAAACCTGGAAATAAAAACAACTTAGAAAAGTTATCCCCCCACACATCAGTCATTTTTTTCAATCATGCTAAAATCTTTTACTTCAGCAATCATTTACAAAGCCCTAGCTCAACTCGACTACTTTTCACGTTTGTTTTTTTTTTTTTTTTAACTCAGCTTTTTTTTTGTTTTGTTTTAAGAATACCTCGATATAAGTACTGAAAAACAGTTGGGTAAAAGGTGTAATCCCTAAGCCATTTAAGTATAATAACAAATCACATCAAGGTAAGTCTATGGAGTAATTAAAGCACAGGCTATGTAGTAACTATGAACTATAAATTAAAAAGGTAACATGAAAAACATACCCATCCTTTGTGTTGTTCAAAGGTCGTCCTTAGGTCTTTTGTTTTTTGCTTAGTGAGCCACAAGCATGGCAGCCCCTGTCAGCTGCACTGTAGTGAGTCAGGGCTCGCTGACACCCAGGAAGAAAAATTGGACCCCTTGGGAGATGGACAGATTTTGGAACATTATTCTTTGCCAGCCGTGCAGAACACTCCAAGAATAAATCAATCCCAACACAGCATTCGCAGCAAAATGTCAAATTCTTCCTAGGTAATAGGATCTTCACGGATATTACGGGTTTGCATCTTTCTAGTTATGAACCTGGCTTTTAAAACGTTGCTTTATAGGAGAGCATGTTGGCCGGTGCTGCCCGCAGCGCTCAGCTCCGAGAGCCGCCCCCGCCGTGCTCCATGGGCCCGCGGCTCGCTGCCGGCCGGGCGCGGCAGGTGCGGGGAGCCCGGCCCGGGACGCGGCTCCGGCGCTGCCGCGCTCGCATGCCGAGAGCTCCGGCCGACTGTGGCGGGCTGGCGCCGGGCGCAGCCTTATGTAAAGCTGCCCCCAGCGGCAGCAGCACCGCGGGCATGTGCAGTGCTTGCCTTCCCTTGCAAATGAGCGAGCTCTCCCGGGAGAGCGGGCGCCGCTCCCGCTGCTCGCTGCGCAGTGGGCAGCTGCATGTGCGCTGCCGAGGGGTGCAGGACTGCCCCGACCCTCTCTGCGTGCTTGTGAGAGCTGCCCTGCATCCCTGAGCTTAAGAGCTCAGCGGCAGCTGCTGAGACTTTCATCTTACGGGCTAACATGATATTTGTGGGACATAGATACAAATTTTTGGTCGGAAGCATTTTTTTTTCCTTACTGCATAAGACGTGTTCACATAAGCTTTTTGCAGTCGCTCACTATTTTTCAGTGAAGTATCAGCCCCCTCAGTGTCTCTCTTAGCAAGTGCTTTAGTGTGGACGCTATTTTTTACAACATGAAAAATGTTTTTGGGGCTGACATTTTCCATTTTTGCTTTTTGTTTCTCTGTGAAAAGGCTCAGTGCCAGGAGGTTAGAAGAGAGTACTGTGCTCATTTATTTCCCAACTTGCTGTCACTTTGTTCCACAACACTAACACTTCAGCCACAGGCTTCCAGAACCTTTATAACATAGCAACTAAGCAGCTTGGTGTAGTACCTTAATGTGGTGAATGTGGGGTTTTACTGTCATTCAGGACATGGACAGGATTTTATGTGAAGGTGCAATAATGCTGAACTTCTTATGTGTGTGATGCTTTACAGTCATCAAATATCACCAAGAGAACCACCTTGTCTTTCCCCAGTTTTCCCTTCTTCCCTGCCTGCTGTAGGGAAAGAATACATCCTCTCATCTGGGCAGAGCAAGGGTAAGATGGTATTACAGCAAATACACCACGCTGGCAGTCTTCCTTCACCGAGAAATATGTGATCACAGATGATGGTGGGCAAAGTGGAAAATCCTGGCTCTTTTTTGTGAAAGAATGGGCAGGGGGCTGAAGAGAAGTGTACCGCTCCTTGGAAGAGGAGTGCGGAGTGCAGTCCTCAAATGCAATCAGACAGTGCTGAGAACTGCTTTGCATTTCTGGGGGAGAATCCTTACCCCTGGAATAATGTGCTCTTGCTTTTCCCTAATTATTCACTGCTGTGAGAATAGAATAACTTAAAATGAGGTGAAACCTAAAATTTTCCAGGCATGAAGATGCCACCTTTGTTAGTACTTAGGCTGTGAATGACCTCAGTAATCCCACTAGTATTAATGCACAAAACCAGAGTCCCCAAATGAGGAGCGCAGTCATTCCTGGCTAACAGCTACTAACATCTTTCATGTCAGAAATATTTTCCTGCGTCATGGCACATTCTGTGAGAATTCTTCTCTTCGGGACAGATTGGTGGAGGGGGAAAGGGTTAATTGCTCCATTAATCTCTGTCAGTGCCACCATCTCCCATGCTCTGCTGCAGCTTGTTTGGGGCTCTGCAGTCTCGTCTGTAGGGTCGAGGAGCCAGTGACAAACTGCAGAGTGCAGTGGGAACTGAGCTGTTCTGCTGACAGCAGTGTCACGTGCCAGTCTGGTGTCCTGGTACAGGCTTTCCATCCCTGCCTCGGGATGTCTCTGTTCTTGATGGAGCAGGAAGAAGACAGTTCAGACCTTTGGTAAGTCAATTTGTCTTTTGGAACTGCTGCTCTTCCTCTGTTGACAGTAGATGTCTATGAGAGGTAAACTCTTTATTGAAATGACTCTTTTAGGTTCCTAAACTTAAATGGCCTGCAATTAGGTCTGACTCTTCACCTGATTCAACCACAGCATGTAAAATTTCCAATAACATCAAGATCCTTTCTCCTGAAGAATTGGTGCAACTTAGTGTACAGCTGGCACTCAGCCTTCTTCCCAAACTTTGCCTGTTCTCTGGCTTTTCCTTTTTTTGTTTCTCTCCCTTCTCCACCTTGGTTATGGAGTTAACAAGTAACTTCTTGGCCACCATGAGTCAGCAGAGCTGCAGCAGCTTTCCTAGGGTTTTAATAATTGCCACTATACTGGACTAATAAGAGGGAACAGCCACTGTTTACCAAGAGTTATTTTCATTTTTCTGAAAGGGTTGAGACATCAAGATGTGAACAAAGAGAGCATCAAATTTATGTTAATGGATTGCCAAATTGAATTTTCTTTACTGAGATCCTTTTTGAATTATATAAGCAGGAAAAGTGCCAGAGTCTTTAAAAATTACATTTCTGTATCTTTATACAGCAGAGTAAGTTCTTCTCCAATTTTGGAAATAAAACTTCCAGTATGAAACAAACCCCAGTATGAAACATTTCTTCTAAAATTTTAGGCCAATCTGGCGATATAAACTACGACAAATAGAGAATTAAGTTAAAGCTGTGTTTTACATAAGAAGATACCTTTGCATTATATCAGCTACACCTTGTCTATCAGTGTGTCCCTATTGGGTAACCATTCAACTCATGGAACTGGGAAAGGAGACCTTGAGGCCCAAGTGGTTGGCTTCTCTTCTGGGTAAGCTATGGATAGTTTCCATTAGAACAAATCCCATAACTCCTGAGTGCCCATACTCCGGGAATTTGCTGATGCCTTGGTGTGAATTTAGCTTGTGCTCTGTGTCAATTCCGGTGCATTCATCCTGCAGGACAGTTGCTGTAGGCAGAGGGAGTTGTAAACTCACCTCTGTACCATTGCCAGGCAGCCCTGCCTCCTGTGCTGTCCTGGAATAGCAATTACCAGTCAGGAGCAGGAGCCAGAAGGTGCAAGTGGCTGAAGTCTCAGTGACTTCATGCTGACTGAACATTACTGCTCAGGAACAACGTTATTCCATCTGTGTGAGAGAAGAGTATTTTAGCCAATTCTGTAAAGAAAAACCTCTTAGGAAAAATATTTTATTTATTTGTGTAGTCTTGAACACAAAGCTCAAGTCTGTGTTTTGGGGTCTCAGCCTTAAACATAAACTGAGATACCACAGAACCCGAGATGCTTGTAAGTTTTGAGTTTTATGACTCCATGACCACTCTGATTTTTTTCCTGGGCTTTTTCTGAGGGGAAAATGGCATAGATCAGGAAATACAGTGGCAAATCTTTTACTAGATATGCCTTAACATCCATCCATATGAAAAGAGATCGTGTTGGGCAGAGCTTGTGATGAACACATAGTTTTCTTCGTCTACACAACAGAGAAGTTCAAAGTTGTTTGGAAATTATGCACTATGCTAAGGTAGTGATAATCCAGATTTTTCTCTTGGTGCTAAACTTTCAGTAGGTTTTCTATCTGGATATTGTTCTAGATTGATTTCACTGCTATCTGATTTTGCCCTAATTTGCTTCCATTTAATTTCATGTTTGGTTTTGGGTTTTCTTACGTGGTTAAATTATAGTGTGTTTTCTTTTTCCATTCATTCTGGCTGAGTTCTCTGTACCTGGATGCAACTTCCCTGTGGAAAGCTTAGTATGAACTGCAGCCAGTATAGTAAATGGTGAAACAAAAGATGGCATTCACTGTGAAAGCCTGTTCCTCTACAGAGCTGGTTTGGAACTGAAACTTTGCACAGAGAAAAGGGGAATCAGCAAATAGTGTATTTTTTAGGATTATAAGAAGGCACCTGTAATAGCCAGGTACATCTGTTTGCTAAGTACATTTGAAAAGGAGGGTGGACAATTACCAGGCATCAGTAGAATGGAAGTGAGGGGGCAGGTAAGGGATGTAAACTTCCCAGAGTGTAAGAAACCAGTTGCTAGTAGGATTCCATGCAAATCAATCAAAAGCCTTCCCCTGTTCTGTCACATGGTTCACCTTAGCCTTCCTCAGGATATTCCATGCTTACTCTTTAAAATCCATTTAATGATGATGTTACAGAGAAGAAAAAGGAAAAAAATTAAAAGTTTTCTGTTACTCTTGTGCAAAGTACATTCAGGAATGCAGTCTGAGCTTTTCTAGACACAGGGCATTATGTTCATAGTGCACAAACTTTGGCATTCAGACTAGAGCAGAATACAGCATTTTTCTGCTCACAGACAGAGCTCTTGGGTCTGAGAGTGCCTTTATGTGTGAATCACACATCCCTTTAGGGACCTGTAGCTGGCAAGTGCCGCACTGTGTTCTGTTTGGGTTTATGAAGTGACACCGTGTGTCATTCCCTTGACTTTATTCCCCTATAAAGAAGCCAGAAGTCAGCTGGGTTAGCAGTAGTAGCTTGCTCCAAATGGTACTGTAGTGTGCTATCATTCTATCGTTAAGAGAGGTAAGCCTAATAAAATGTGTCTGCAATTTTTGAGCCGGTGATTAAATGAACCTGCTGTTCCATGAGGATCAGATTAGAGCTGGGGGCGTATAACTCCCAGTGTAAATATCAGAATGTGGGATGGCAGAGGGAAACTCAGGATGCAGTGTTGGCTGAAGGCAGACATAAGGAGAGGGACGTGTGAGAAAGCCAGGTTCAAAGAACATGCAGGCAAGGGAAATCGAGGCAACAGAAAATGTTCTGAAGAAATAGGGAAAAGAGTATTGAGACTAGAGAGGATGTTATCCCAGGAGTTGAACTCTACTGCCCTAAAGGACCGTAGTGGTCAGTGGTAGGTGAGGGAGATGGATAAATTAAAATTCTCTCTTGCTCTTCTGCTAGGAAGTACTATTTTGCAAGGCCTCCCTTATTGCGGTTCTTCCAGTTCAGGCACCAATTGTTGTTGTTCTTGCACGAGGGGTTTCCAACTGTGGTAGTTGTTTCCCCCGTGCATAAGGACTTCGACTCCATGTATCAGAAGGCTTAAGATAGTTTTATTATGATGGCTCCATGTTTCAGGCATGGGGCTTAATGCCTCGCACAGTGTAGCCTGGTACGATGCTTTGTACAAACTTTGTACGATGCTTTCTTCTTCGTGCTAAGTACAAGAATGCCTAGACCTCAGTGATAACAACTCTCTATATCATTGGTTGAAAGTGAGATGGAGAGAGAGACCCATATCTCCATATTGTGGAACAGGGTAGAAAAACAACAGGTGTTATTTTGAGAATACAGAGATTGTTTATAGAAATCTCCGCAGTTCCTTAGAGAGAGGAAAAACCCAGCAAGCTTGCAGAAATACCAAGATTATTAACATGACACTCCCCCAGCCTCTGTGAGGGTGAAAGGATCCTGTGTTACACACACCAAGAAGCTGAAGGAGTGTTGGAGCCATGCTCCACTCTGGGAGTCAGTGCACCCTGTAATGTGGGATGGCTTACAGAGGGCACCAGGGACACGTCAGTGTGTGTGCGTGGAGGGTCTCCTGAGTGCCTTGTCACAGGGCCACTCGGGCTATTGCTTCCCCCATGCACAGCTACACACTGTTGGATAAGGAAGCTTTTCCGGCTGGGCACTTCTGGTTAGGTCTTAGCATTGTGGACAGGTCACAGGCCCCTCTGCACTGCCCTGTGGGAGGTGAGGCTGCACACAAACCTTTGTTCATGGCATCCACTGCCTGGATTTTTTGTGAGCAATCAAAAGTCCTTTAGCCTTAATGAGGCATTGGACTCATTACTCATTGGACAACTGTTCCCCGGCTGGCTTTTTGTCCTATGATTTTGAAGCTGTTTGAGGGTGAAAGGAATGAGAGACTTGTCTTTACAAACTGTAGGTCTGCTGATAAATAAATTGGATACTGAGAGATCAAAGAAACAGTGGAAGAACCATAAATTCCATAGGAATTCCACTGATTGACACAAGGAAAAGAAAAAGGGGAGGGTTATGCATTAGAAGGGGTATTAGGTATTAGGCATTTCAGGAAGTCTGTACCTCTCAAGTACCTCAGCCAATGCGGAAGAGAGAGGGACATGCGGCTGGGAAATTAGGATGAAAAGGAGGCTGCATCCTCCAAAAGTTTGGAGACACCCCAGGGGAAATGCCACATGGCATCTCCCTGTATTCGAATAAAGTTACAGGACTCCTCTGTCTCCTTTTTGGACATAAATCTCTAGTGTTTGTGGATTAGTTTTCCTGCCAAGGGCAAACAGCCTGTGCTTCAGTCTTGTCCTCCAAAGACATGACATGAGATGCAAAGCTATCATTTTACTTACTCTCCAAAACTGATACGACCTCTTCTGTTTCAGTGGATTTAGTTGATCCGTTCAGGCTTGTCCTCCAGCATCTTCCTGAAAAGTTAATATGAGTAGAAGCAGCAGAAGGTGCTGGAGGATGAATGATCATCATGGAAGTAAAAATTAATTACATCTTCCACATAGTGTTTCAACCTGCAGAGCACAAATGAGCCCCACCATAAGTGCTCTGGAGATGCACTGGGGTTATATGCAAGGCTGTGTTGGTGGCCTCTGATTGTGATTGTGCCTGCAGTCTCTGTGAAGGTGCCAGAGAGATTAGGTTAGAATAAGCCCTGTGTCCTGGATTGTTAAAATAAGATATTCTATTTGCCATCTGATAAAGATGGAGTTGTTATCTGGGCAGGTTTCCCTTATCTTTTCACAAACAATACCTCCCCTGGGAAGACATTTTCTGTTAATGGACCATTGAGTGCCTCCACATGACTGATAAGATTACATTATTCCCATTGTGAGGTGCTCTGCCCAGAGAGAGGGGCCAAGCATTTCTACTAGAATAAAAAGAGACACTTTTAAAACAAAAACAGCCTAGATTCTCCAGTGGATTTCCAGAGGAAAACCAGACCCATCTGCCTACACTCTTCTCTGCTGGACTGTTGTTTTGACAGAGCCGTGTCTTCCACTCTAAGAGAACTGCAGCCACCACTCAACTGGACTGTTATCCACACCCTGCCCCAGGGTGGCAGGTCATATCTTAACTCTG
>VWZP01006148.1:16166-48486 GCA_013396995.1 Dicaeum eximium | reverse complement strand
AAGAGAAGCAGAAGAGCTTTGTGACTATATGTATTTGATACATATATATTAGCATTCACCTTAGGTGGTAACAAGCTTACAGGTTTTATGCAGGAAGAAGGATTAACTATTTGTGGAATTTACAACACCTGAAACAGCTCATATTCCTCTGGCAGTCTCAATCCTAGGCCAGTGCACGAGAGGCACGATCTCAGAATCCCCCATTGTCCCCTCCTTGACTATTTAGAGCATAAAGATCTATAAGCTATCCTAATGGAATTCAGTATTTCATGCTAAAGTTTCTGCATAATAACAAGTGTAATACAACATGAAGTAGCCCAGGCAGAGGCCAGATGCACATAAAAAGTTTGCAAATGAAAGCAAGCTGTAATCAGTATCTGCTTCTCTAACTCAGACCTGTGCCAGCTGCAGCTGCGCATTTTGCAGCTTGCAAAGCTGGCAGACTGCTGGCAGACCCACAAGCACACAGCTGAGCATGTATATACATGCATATATAAGTATACAGAAAATTACCTAGCTATATTCAAATGGACACCATGGATATTTTTGTATGTGTATGTTTACAGACATATTTATACATAAACTACACTGAACATGACAGCAGTTTTATGGTACTAGATCTTCACAGCTAACAAGGGTAAGATTTTTAGGAGTTAATTGTCCTGAATGTGAGAAAATATTGATAGCAAGTGAAACCTAATTACTGGCAGTGTGTGTAATTAATGAGTAACAATCCAGTAAATTGCTGCTTTTAATTTTGAAATGGCCCTAATTTATTCCTCCCCTAAACACACCCATGACAACGATTCAGCTTCCTACCTAGAACACACAGTTATTTTGCTTTGCACAAAGACAGTTTCAATGTACACACCAGTCCCTGCTCTCTGCAATGTACGGACAAAGGGGATTGCTTGGGACTTAGGAATCTTTGGACTTCCCCCTACACAGGTGCATTCTCCACAGCCTGGCAACCACATGGAACACTGCACCCAGGAATTAAAGCAGTGCCTTGCATCTGAACATCACAGGTCAAGGCTTCAGTGATCCGACTGAAGTGATCCCTCACAGGGATCTTCAAAGGGGTTCTTTGTGGGCATGCTTTTGAGGGTGTAGATGAGTTTCCCTGTATAAGGAACTCATTAGAGACAGGTCACAGCATCCAAAAGAGCAGAAAGGTAATTTAAATCATTTACATAATCCTCCTTTTTTTGAAGCCCTCTACCTAATATATTTTGCTGCCATGCTCAAGGACAAACTGACCATGAGATCGCAGATGAGAATGACATTTCCCCCTAGGACAAATGAGAGGAATTTCAGAATTTGTTTTTAATCCCTTAGCAGACAGTGTGGACCATGTGGGCCTGTCTTGTCTCATCAGTCCCCTGCTACAGCAGGGCATCCATGAGCTGTGGAAACAAGAACTACTCGTCAATTCAGTTCACAGCCCAGAACATGCCCTTCCTTCCTTTAAGTGCAGTCCCTGAGTTTCATTCAGAGGCATCTGCCCTACATGGAATGGCATATCGATACACAGAAGCTAAGACTAGTAAATACCCAGTCTGTACCTAAAAAACCCCCAAACACAGCCGAAGCTCAGCCAGCAAGAGCAAGGAGATAATTAACATATCAGGCAATTTCTACAGGCTGCTGACCAAATACTCCCAAATTGGGATTTTCCAAATGGACTGGGCAGGACACAGAAAACGCCATAAAAAGGAAACTAAGAGGAAATTGAAGTCCTTGTGGGAAGTGGGTGACTTCATTCAGTGTAAGAGAGACTATCTGAACAGAGAGCTTTTTAGTAATTTAAAATTACTAAAATCAAATTTAATTAAATTTAGTAATTTAAGTGGGAAAGAAAATTCCTGAGAGTTTAATAAAAAATTTAATTACAACTACCCCAAACCCCTCTCTGTGAACCTTGTTTGGTTGCATTGTAGAAGCACTGTGCTATAAACCAAAGCTAGAGAATGGTGTTAAATCACAAAAACCTTACAGTCACCCTATAAGGGAAAAAAGTGGAAGAAACAATTGAGCACAGCAGTTACCAACACACAAACTTGTCTATGTCAAGTCCTTCAGTGAGGGGGCACAGCAGTGGTGCTGAACTTAAAAGTGCTTGGTACTGGCTACTTTTCATGTACTACAGTAATTTTATTTCAGGAAACACCAGTGTAGTTTCAGAAGCTCAGACTATGTAACTGAGCCATATTTTCCCTAATATAACTAAGCCAACAATGAGGTGGTCTTCAAAACATTAATAACAGCAGTCAACAATTTAAACATTTATTTTTGAAATGCAGCCAGCTATTTTGGTAGATTACTAGAAATACTGTCTTTTAAAAAATCTGGTTCCCAGTGGGTGTAGCATCAACCTAGGAAACCTGAAAGTAATTTAATTAGCCACAAAGAACAAAACTGCACAGGATTCCAAGCTTTTTTTGGCCTAAAGACAAAAAAAAATTGCGTATTGCACTGGGAAACATCAGAAAACCAATACAGCTTTTTAGGCAGAGTCAGATACTGTGTTTTTGACATATGTTGGCAAACAACAAAAACATACAAGACAAAATCTCCTTGGACAAAATGTATTGGGAAAAGGGTCACTACTTTTTAGTTCTATGTCTATGACAACAGTAACTTGGAATAACTGAAATAAATAATTTAATCAAGAATAATTCTTTTTCATGGAAGACTGCTGGCATTTAAAAAGTAAGCACAAGAAAAATACGTCTTGGTAGCCAAAATTCTCAAATACTTAATTACAGTGAAATACCAATAAATGCTGTCAACTGCAGAAAAGATATTTTTCAGAATGTTGCCAGAAAAATACTGTCTCTAAATTTAATATTCAGAGCTAGCCTCAGAATGATTCAGAAAGCAGTGACTCATGACAGACTAACTCTGTGTGTGCTTCCTGCCTTTGCTGCAGCCCCTCAGAGCAGTGGGACTCTGTTCAGTGGGATCTCAAACACTGGGACCAGTCAGAAGGAACAGGAACCCAAGGGCTGCACGACAATCAAGAGCCAGTGGCAATCGTTGTAGTGGATTTGGAATTAGGTTCTAATTCCTGAAGCCCACCATGTAAACTTCCATTATTAGAACACAGTATACTGAAATGGATTAAAATCAAGAGTGATAAAGGGATGCTGGTACATTTTATCAGAATGTTCAATTGTAGCATATAATAGTTCGAGAGCAATAAACCTGCTAGCTGCAGAAGGTGAAATACCAATGGGCAGCTTGTCTGTGGCCAAGGTGACAAAGTCTGGTGGCTCTCTCTAAGGGTCCAAAGCAAGAACTTGAGTGCTGTTGGCACTCAGTATGCCGACCATAACTGCATCCTGCATTACACATTCTGCCTTTCAAAGAAACCTTGTATTACCCAACTGCCTACCAATAACATTAAAAAGAACCTTCTTCAGTATTTACCTGAAATCTCTCCATCAAATAGTGTTTAAATAAATTAGCAACATTTATGGCCATTAGTGCTAACACTACTGTCATCAGCAGGGAAAAGTTCTTCAGCTAAAGAAAGTTCTGTACAAGAAAGTAAAGGAACAGCTGGAGTATCACTTGGAACAGGTACTGACTGTTCTGCACGAACACTTAGGGAGAACTCCAGCTGCAGTGGGCTGCTGACAGACAAGAGAGGGACTGCCAATTACATTTCCTGCTACATCCAGTTCTGTGGAAAGACTATGGAAAGGCTGAAAAGATTCCCAAGGTGCTTTTGTTCTTTACTTGGGGTTTAGAGCTTACAAAGACGGACTACAGGAAAGCTTCCTCGGAACCTGCAATGCAGACATAATAATTTTCCTCCAAAATACAGAACAGCAGACTATTGAAGATTCAAGAAAGGGAGTTATCAGCTGACAAACAATGGTTAAAAACTGAATAAAACTAGCATTATTAGAAACTGAGTAAAACTATACTGAATAAAACTAGCATTGCCTCTAACACTATTCAGATACAAACTCTAAATGTGCTTTTAGGTACAGGTTCTTACTTGCCTTACTTATCTCACAGAATAAAACATAAGCAAGACAAGTGGACAAAATTAAATAAACACAAGAGGACCATGTTGTTATTTGAAAGAAATCTGGAGCATTGCTGAAAATTTTACTATTAGCTCTCAGGAAAAGGAAGTAATTACCACAGTTAGGAAAGAGCACACTGAAGAGTAAACAAACACTCTGAAAAACAGAGCACCTACAGGTTTTAAATGCTTCTTTGCCTATCTGGAAACATATCAGACTAAACCACACATGGTTTGGGATGGATTGCATCCATTTGCAATGTTTCTATGCTTGACCACAATTTAATACACAATACTTCATATAAGAGGTCTGTAGTAGCATTCTGGAGAAATTTGGAGATTTGAATGAAGTATATGCAAGCATTTTTACACTCAAAGTCCTTCTTAATAGTAACAGTATGTATTTTTAATAACAAGCAAATCACTAAGCAGAGAAAGAAAAGAACTCTTCTCTAAGAATTTGAGATTACTACAGCAGAGTATGAATGCCCAAATTAAAACATTTAATTACCCAGAAAAGATGGCTCTTAAGTGAATGCAGCTGTCACAAGGAGAAAATCCTACATACATAATTTAAAAAGGAGTCTGCATATCACCTACTTAGACATAAGACCAAGACAATATCAGGTCAGTCCAGCTGGACTGACTGGACACATCTTTGTCCAGCTACATCTTGGAAACATTTAATGACAAATGTCACTGCATCTCTGTTCCAGTACTAAACTACAGTGAATAAATCCCCACTCTGCCCACACGCTCCCTGATTTCCTCTGCTGCAGCTTGTGGCCACTGCCCTTAGCTGTGCCACCTGTCTCTACCAAGAGTGAGTGGCACCAGAGTCACTGCAACTCTCTCGGGAAGCTGCAGGTTTGTGGCCATGGTCCCTTGGCTGCCACCTCCCCACGTTCAACTCTCAGTCTCTCCCCGCTCCTCACAAGTCACTTGCACTAAGGCCCAGCCCATCCTCAGCATCCTCTATTCTCCAGAAAGCTTTTCCCCAGCAGTTTGAGTTTGACCTAAGTCAAACCTTGAGTTTCCAAGGCCTACTTTGGAAAGTGTACAGTGAGTACCATCCTCTTTCCAAGGGTCACATTCTTAGATCTTTCCCATCTTATTTTGGCACTCCTGTTATAATCCGTGTATCAACTTTGATGTCTGGCATACTACCATTAAATATTGTTTATTTTACCATGAATGCTTCCTTAGAGATCTGCTTCACAGTATTTCCTGAAATCTAGCCTCCTCTTACTAGAAAATAAGCATATCAAAACCAACAGTATGCTGATATCATCTAGAATTGATCCCTAAACACTTCTGACTTCAGAACAAGGACTCAGTATCAGGCAATTATTTTAAGCTTCCCTCAACACCAAAAATGAGGTTCCTGGGAAAACACTAATGTTCTGCTACAGGGAATGCTACTTGAAGCTTCAGATCAGGAAGGAAACTACAAAACTGAACCCTAAGGGAAAAAAAACCCAAACCCCCAAATGAACAAGCTGTTGAAACATCTATGGATTTTCCCCAAACATTCCTGTTTATTAGGAGGGTCATCAACAGTTTACTGCCTAACCTGGCTGCTAAAGCCCAGTATTCCAGGAGCAAAGCATGGCTGCTATTTTATAGTGCTCGGGAAATGTGACGAATTTTGCAACAAATTTTTGCACAATACCCAAGATAAAGACCCTCTCATCTGCTGACTGAAGCTGTCTACCTTTGAATTAATGCCTGACAACAATCAAAAAGGAGTGTGAGTGACAGACAGTTGTACATTCCTGCATGAAACTCCATGACAAACGCTTCCGTTCTGATGGATGCATTCCTCACACTTTGTTACCTAAGGAATCATTACGAACAACTGCAGCTGTTTAATAGCGCTAGGTAAACTGAGGAGGTGGTCTGGTATTCTCATCGACTGTGACACAAAACAAAGCCTGCAGCAAACAAAACCAGCTTCAGAGATGACCTTGCCCAGCAGTGGGATTCTGGTAGAAAATTTAATACAGTCCCCAGAAAGTGAGGAGAAGCCCTATTTACAGACATTTATTTGGCATATAATGCATTCAATGCCACTTCTCTAAATACTGCCATGAATGGTGGTGACAGACTTACTGAGACAAGGTGAACAAAATGAAGACAAGCTTATCATTTATGATTTCAGCAAGAATCAATTTTACTACATTAACAGATTTATAATCCAAACACATATACACAGGCATATATAAATCCTACTGAATTATGCACATGCTCCCCCCATCAAGAGCTACTGCATCATTTCCAGATCTAAACATTCATGGTTTCTAAGGAAGGAAGCACAAAGAGCTGAGGGCATGTTGCCAGAAAGGAATCACTAAAAATACCTTTAACAGAGTGGAGTTAGATGTATGTAGCTGGAAATATTATTGGAGGAAGGTGGGGCGATGGTATTATTTTGATTATGATAGGGCATGTCACAAAATTATGAATTTTTCTATAAAACATAATGTATTAATTTTCATAAAAATGAAAATTTATTACATGCAAAAATGAAATGAAAGCAAAAAGGTGCTTTTTATAAATTCCAGTTAGGAAATTATCTCTATGAAGAACTTAAGAGTCAGCAACAGTTGAAGAACAAAAAGATACTGCAATTTTTCAGGTCTGAGGAAATCCTTACTGAGACTGGATTCATATTCACAACTTAAACCAAAACAGTCCTCAGAGATACTACGAAATAGAGAATTGATTCTTAAGCACTGATGATTTGTGTAATCAAGTTACTCAGTTCACAATCCTGCTTAGGAGACAAATCATGCTCTGACATGTAAATGTAACAAAAGCAAATAGGCAGAAGAATAGTAAATCCCAAAGTATTCCAAAGACTTTAGTACATACTGGGAAAATCCAGCAGGTAGATCTGACCAGCTGGCTCCAGGACACATCAGATGAAGCCAAAGCTGCTCATTAAGAACTAAAATGTTCCTATTGCAAAAAGCTTGTAAAATAGACAAAAACTTCAGCTTTTGTAAGAAAGATGCCATCTTCAGCATATTACACTGTTCTAAAAGACAACAGGATGAACGGATTCTTTGAATGTGGACTGCCAAAGGAAATAAATAATCAGCTGGTGCCTGAGACACAGCAAGTTAACCACGGACAAGTGCAACAGACAGCATGTTTGTAACTCCCCAAAAAATAACAACAGCATCAGGGTTTGTAGGTGCAAGATTTCAAGATAAACATTATGACAACAGAAATGAGATAAAACTGTGTCCCAGAGGCTCTGAAAAACACATTCCAAATAACTGGAAAGGTTACAGAGCTGGAAGTGAGCGAAATGTCCTAAACATTACAGAGGTCAAGGCACTTAAGAGCTTGTGCAAGAAAGTCACAGCTGAAAGTAATGGTTTTGATATGGACATAGAGATAACCTTGTGCTAGTACGAGAGTTTGCTTCAGTTAAAAATATGCAGTAAAAGGAACAGCAGCAGTTCCCTGATCTTGTTACCAGCTTAGGGAAGGGCTGTCATTAATGAAGGGACTCTACTGGACCAGACCAGTCTAGCTGTCCTTAAAGATCTAAAAGAGAGAGATACATTAAAAGGGATACATTACAGTTTTACAGACATTGGAAAGTCACAAGTCACTTATTAATGTAGCTCCTAGTGAGGGAAGATTTATCACAAAATGTCACATACAATGACTACAGAAGGGCAATTCTACTTGAAAAAACCCAACAAACCAACCAACCAAAATGCTAGCCCACAAAACACTGGAGAGAAAAAAAAAAAAAAAGCCATTACTGCCCATGAGTATACTGCTTTCCTCACTTTCCCTGTAGGGCCTGTGGAAATTGCAGAAGCAAAGACAACACTGGTGTTCAGTAGTGTTCTGACTTTAAGGAAGGCTTCCCCAATTGTCTTCTGCTCCAAAATTAGACTGCAGGTAAACCAGGCTTCACCAAATTGGCAAATCCATTACCATGGGAGCAAGATTTAGAATTCATCCAACACCCCCACTTTTCCAGTTCTTCCACAAATATCAATCAAACAAAGAGACCCTTCTCCCACCTCCCTCCCACTCCCCACATAACTTAGATGGAGCAAGGCCACATGTGCCAAATCTATGGCAGGCAGCAGAAAGGTATTTAGGGTCCTAATCCAGGAAAATTACCTAACAACCAAAAAAGCATCAAAACTCATCTGACCACCACAAAAAAAAAGTTATTACCTTCAGAAACATGTATTTATTTCATAACACTGCTGCATTTTAAAAGCTGCTCTTACTAAGAATTATCTTGAGAAGGAGGAAAGTTCTTGAAGACTCCTGAGTGTGTTCAAGGACTACCCTGAACAGAATGGCCTGTCTGTGCTGGGCACTCTGAAGCTGTCACTGAGCAAGGCCTGGGGGACCAATGCACTGGACAGCAGTTTCTTCTGAGTGCTTCAAATGATCACTAAGTGTAACAGCATTTTAAAGAAGCAGATGTGTAGTTAAACACACCTTAACACCCACACAGTGCCTATAATCAACATGACATTACACTGTTACTGACAGTGAAACAAAGATATTTTTGAGCTAGAGGGAAGGAAGAAATGATTGGCAAAAAGAAATTACAATGTTCAGGGTCATTTTTTGATTACCTGGAACCCAAAAAAACGTTTGTCTTTCCCCGTTTTCCAGAACATTCTTACATTGGAAGCAAAATCCAGTTTCTAAAGCCAACATTTTTAACAGAATTTTACTGAAGGATCCAAACAGAGCCCGGGAAAAAAAAGCCTCACTGCTGACTCCACCAAATGGATGTTATTGACTCTGTAATAGAGTAACAACCACAAGAATCAAGGGCTATTTCTTAAGTTATAGTCTTACAAGCATCACGTAACTCATCAAAAAGCTATTTTAAGCTAAGTCATGCAAATACCCTCAGTGTTTTTCTTGCTCTTTTTTTTTTTCCTTTTAGCTCTTACAATAATTCTGCTAAATAGTTTCTTATAAGCTGTTCCTTGTCTGGGTTGTGCACCAATTTCACATGTTAACCAATTCCATAAGCTTGCATGCTCAGGCCTCTCTCCTTCTTCAAATGTTTTGGGGATTTTCTTTTTTTATGTATTTTGAAATGACAAGAGTCAATCCTCTTTTTCAGCAGTCTTTGGGCTTCATAAGCAAGAGTAAAAATCACTGATTACTAAACAGACTTGAACAGCAAGTATTCTCTTTAGATCTCATTCTGACAGTGGTGAACAACTAGTGAAAAATACTTTCATTAAAAACTTTCTAAATTAATAAAATTCTAAAGTAATAAAAACTTAGGATTTTTTGTGTGCCGCACAGAATGAGTAAGGTCCATTCACCTCATTTTAGCCACTCCTAAATAAATAATTTAGAATAAAGTTGGTCATACTGGTATCTTTTGTTCTGCAACAAGAGGTAAGGACCTACAATTGCCCACTCATCCCATCTTAGGATCCTATCTGCAGATACACCTTAGGAAAAGCCAGTGAGGTCTCTGGAGGTGCTCTTCTCTCCCCATGCTGGCTCAGGTGGCTTTGCCAAAAGATGACAAAATAAGTACTAAGTGTCAGAGGGGGCAGGAGAAAACAGACAACCCCCTCTTGCATTCCTCTCTAGAGGGTGTTTTTTGGGTAAAGAGAATCACATTTCTGAAGAAGAATAGACAATCCCTACTGCAGAAGACTCAAGGCAGGAACAAAGGAAAGTGACAGTCATTTCACATAAGCTGCTGTGACAAACCTGTAAACTGGAATTGAAAAAGGCAAGTGAAGCAGCCAGGAAAATACAAGCCATTAGCTTGTGCACACAGGCTTGCAAGAAATGGAAAAGCTGAATAAAAAGCCCAAGATGGAAGGAGGCTTGTATCATGAAAACACCACTGTCTTTTTATGGCTAAGATAAATTACCTTTTCCCAGAGGAAAGCAATGCAGTAGATTTAATCCACCCTGGAGAATCAATTAATAAATTACTGTACAAGAAAGCTGTTTCAGGTGTAGTAGATCAGTATTAATATAGGGCTGTACAAGGGCCCACACTGAAAAGGCTATGAAGGGAAAGGGGAGACTGGAAGGTGACCAAAACAGCAATCCTGGGACCAGGAAATGAATAAATACATGCATTAGTGTAACTCAATAAATTCATTCATTCTGGCACATAATATCATGTTAAAATACCCTGCCAAAAAAGTAACTGAGGCTGTGAAGGTTTTAAAGAAAATCACTGAACACAAACCCAAACACTCCAGAAGAAGTCTAAAAGCTTAACGTCTTTGGCCCACTGCAGACTTGAGCCAGTTAAAACACTTCCCATCTTTGTCTCCACTCTTTTCCTTGTTTTTTTGTTTGTTTTTTTTTTTTACAAGATCTGTAGACATCTAAGTAACTATAGAATTTATATATCTATCTACACATATATGTATATCATTATACTTTGGCATTAAAACAGAACTGTAGACCAAATTTACAATAGAGACTTTTTACTCTATCAACAGATATATGCCATAATATAAATTGTTGACTTAAATTTAACTGCTGCAGACTCTGGCAGGCAATAAAATAACAGAGGAGACTGGTATTTACAATTACAGAATATCACCCTTCCAGTTCTGAAGAAGAAATACCTTAGGATTTTATAAACAGTGCCCCTAAAGGTTTCATTTTGCCTTGACACAGCAGTACACAAACCTTACCAAAATGCAACAATCTGCGTACTTCAATCTAACAAACAGTGCCAGACATTAGGAATGACAGAGACACCAGTAGTAAAGTTTTCACAGCCTTAACCACACCAGAACACAGCCTCAAGCTCAACTACTTTACCTTTGTACAGTCAAATAGGTGCTGCTGGGCTAAACCCACTGCCTCCCAGGGACACACACCCCCCAAGACTGAGTATTTTCCCCAGGGTCCCCAAGGTTTGACACAGACCTTGGGCCATGATGCTTAATGCTGACTTACAACCACCTGCACTGGGGCCTTGGCCGGAATGCTCTGCCGCTCTTTCCTACCCACACACCTCCACGCCTTTCCCACAGCAGGGGGACAGACCCATCACTGTGTCACTGTGGTGTAGAACAAGGGCACAGCCAGCACAGCACTCCCTCACTGCAGGAATTGGGGAGCATCCCTGCACCCCCCATTACTGCAGCCCCAAGGACTGCGTATCAGCAGAAGCTGCACAGGCCCTGGCAGTGCAACTACACAGTCACAGAACCATTTTGGCCCAGAAAGACCAAGATCATCAAGTCCCTCTATTACTATGTCCAACATGAGATCATACATGCTCTTCCCACAGTCTTGTGCTTTATTACATTCTAAACTGAGCCTTCTCTGACCTGACCCATGACCCCGGCACATGCCCCTGCAGTGACCTGCACAAAGCAGCTCTTTGGTAACGTGGCTGGGCATGATCATGGAACCACCATGTCCGAATGCATGTCACACACACACAGAGGGCAAACCAAAGGATTTCAGGCTGCAAAGACAACTTCAGCTCTGGTGTTATTTAACTCCTTAAAGCTCAACTCCACACCACAGATGGGGCTTTTACAGAGCCTTGTTGTTAGTCTTCTCGGGGTTTTCCTTCTTGTTCAGGAAAAGGGAGGGGGCAAACTGAGGAACAGGATAAATATGCCTGAGAAAGCAGACACTCCATTGTATGGTGCTGTAAAGATGCATTTAGGTGCCCACAGCTCATATGTACACCAGACTACACCTGAGCTAAGAGATTAGGCTTCAGTTTTTAATACTCATTTTGTGGCAATATTAAGATACTACTGTTGAATAGCTCACTTTATCTTAAATACATCTGATGTCTTCCAGCTGAAGAGACAGATTCAGTGATGTTTTGTTCTTTCCTTGCATACTGCAATGCAGAGAATTAAACATCTTTCTTTTCTTATAGATTACCTCATCATATATTCTACAATTTAACCTTGATCTTTGTTTTAACAAACAGTAAATATATCTGCTCCTATTTATGCACATTTCCTCCCTCCTGTTACCTCCCATTTGCGTCCTTCCTATTTCTTCTCCCATTCACTCTTCCATTTTTTAGTTCTCTGCTATTTCCATGTATGCTCCTTGTCTTTAATTTTGTTTTCACCAATTCTATACTCTGCCTACGATAATTTCTCATGAGTAACACTTTACCTCTTCCTTAGGCATAAAGGATGCCCTTCACTGCCCGAGGTTATTTGTGAAAGTTAACCGAGGAGTTTATGGCAGCATAAATCCAGAGTTCTCTCCCGGTGAACTCTGGATTTGAACTTGCAATCAGCTGGATCTGAAAGACTCAGCTGGGACACAATGGATTAGGTTACACATGTGGGCTGCAATCTACCTGCATTTTACCTGTAAGATGAAAAAGTTAAAGAAAACAAAACCAAGCAGCCCTCTCACAGTTTAACATCTGTTCATTGCAGATCACATAAATACAGGTGAAAATGAGAAGTACGTGTGTCTTTTTTGCACTCCTATTGAACAAGATAAAGACAGGGAATTCTTTGAAGTACTGCAAAATCATTTGAGATGATGTCCTTGCAACCACAACCTGTTTTGTGCCTCCCTGTCTTCTGCAGACAGACAGATTTAGATATATTATATATATCATGTCAAAGCAAGGCAACAGAACAGAAATCAACGTCAAGTCCTAATGCCTTTAAACACTACCAGTTTCAAGAAAAACAGGCTCAGCTTTTACATGAGAATCAAAACTATGGTTTTCTATGGTGATTTCCTCTCTGTATTCATCACGGTACTTCCAGAAATCATGAAGAAAAGAGTGCAATGGTGAAAATTTTTCAGTTTTCTCATGAAGATAACAGAAAACAAGATAAAAACAGGCAAGCTTATTTCAAACTCTTCCCATTGCTCTCTTTTGTCACTTCACTGCAATGTCAGTTTACTCCTATTCATATGAAGACAGTTCTACCCTGGAAGTATTTGAACATATTAACAAACAAAATTCCTGTCTTTTCTTGTGCTAAAAAGTCAGTTAAATGTAAGGTACTAGACATTTGTTTATAGATTGACAGAGCAAGGAATTAGACCTCTGAGTTCAGGAAGCCAGATCCTATATTCCAGGGATGTACAGACTTGCCAGAAAACAGCCCAACTATGAGACTTGCAACCATTTAAAACATGGAAGTACTGGGAACTCCATAGATACTTATTTTTTTAAATTAAGTATACATTATGAAAAGCCAGAGATTCATGTATTGAAAATACAGGAACCATTTATAGAATAGTGCAGTTACACCCCTTGTGGTCATTACAGGCATTTTCCGGTATAGGATGCCTTCTTTTTTAATATTATGGAAATGTAAAGGAGACTGCTAAACATTTTAGAAAGTTTCAAATTTGTTTTGCGAAACGGAAGACTTTTTAGGACATATGATTACTGCTTAACAGTCTTTAAAGTGGAAGTACACACAAATTATGCACCTGCTTCTCTGAGTTTGCCTTTCATCTGTTTAGAGCAAGTCTCCAAACAATGTTACATGCATTAAGGACCCCAGCAACAGTCTTCTGGAGCTCAAGAAACCTTATATAGATCACGTAATTCAAATAAAATTTTAAAAATTAGCTTTGAACCGCATGGTCTTATCTTAACTCAACAGCTTGCTAAAAGGAGAGTAGAGAGCTCCAAGGGAATCACCAGCGCACCACCCGTGCATGACATCAGTGACCCAGAGGATTCACTTTAAACGCAACGCACGAAGGAAAGGTTCTTCACAGCGATAAAAGCTCCAGCACTCAGCCTTACCAGCCCTGGTGAGATGCTGCACGTGCATCATGACTCCCTGGGTGTAAGCTCCCGGCTCGTAGTTGTCCATCTCCCCCGCCACGATGTGAGCGACCCTGGCGGCACGGCCGCGGATGGCGCCCGCGGCGCGGTCCAGGCCCTCGGCGTCCTGCTCCCTCAGCGCCACGATGCAGCGGTTCACGTCCTCCAGGATGTGGCTCTCTGCAAGCACAACGGCACTGCTTTAACACTCACACTCCACTTACACAGCTGAGCGGGCTGCAAAACTCACAGTGGCAAACCCACACGCAACTGCCTTAAAGTTCTCCTAACAATTTACTGATTCCTAGAACTCCAAGGCACGGTCATACTCTCCTATAAGTAAAAGCAACAACAAAATACTGAGTCAGAAAGTGCTATAAAAATATGAAACCCACAAAACCTTACATAAAAAGTAAATATTTGCAAAATAAAGAAAAATTTATTAAAGCTACTACTCTATTTTTGAAACCTTCTTAAGGCACTGTGACATCTTCCATGAGATGAGTCTCCAATGACAAACAATTGCCCAACAACTAAACTAACTTCTTTCACATCAATGCCTTAAGATGCTCATGCTAAATCAAACTCTAAAGTAAATTATCACCCCTCTGTCTTTCTAGATATAAATTTTTCAACTGGCAATAGTAAAGTTGTATTTGTGCTTACCACATCATTCTTTGATACTCAGATATGTAGAAATGGGGGAAAAAAATCAGCAGAAAGGACAAAGACAAATGAGAAAATACTGATACTAAAGACTGGTCCTAAACCAAAGCGTAACAAGCACGAGTAAGGATTCAAACCAAGCTAGAAGACAGTAAGGTCAAGAACTACAGAGAGAACAGTTATGTGGTATGTTAGTATTTCCATCTATACAACCAATATTAAAGGACATACTCCTTTTTTTTCAGGCAAAGTAATGCAAATATAAAACTAAACTTATGGTACAAAGGTAGTATCATAAAATACACTTTCAAATTATAATACGTTTACTGCTTTAAAGCTTAAACACATCCAAAAAACTTCCCTATTAGTGCTGGTATTGAATTTCCTTTCCTACACAGATCTACAATCTCCTTTGTCTCACAAGAGAGTGTACTACAAGAACATCGGAAGTGCACCTTGTGAAGGCAATAGATCTACTCCATCTTCAGAAGTATCAGTGAAACTTCCCTTGCACTAAGCCATGAATTAATTCAGAGCTTACAGGTCTCTTGTTAATTCACATGACTGCCATTCTGTACATGAGTATTAAATTATGTTTTGTGTTATCCAATAAATTAGACAATCACAGTAACTTGGACAGATAAAACACACCATTAGGTAATCCTAAACTACTAACTGTCTCTGGCATGACTATCTTGGGATTCTTCCTATGCAGAAACCTAGAAATTCTGGTTCAGTTTATGAAATGGTTGCATCAAAGAATGTCTCTGTAAACATAAAACATCCTTATCCTTTTCAGATCCATGTCACCACCTCCACAGTGTGCAGAAAAAGAGGAGTTTAGCAATGCTGACTTTGTCAGCACTGTGTTCAGTGTGTGCATATTTGGTAGCTGCACCCATGGACTGAACGGGGCACTCAGAGCACTGGCAGCTACCTCAGTTCCTCCAGTGTCAAACAGAACACATCCAGCTGGAAAGAAGGGGCCAAATGAGCAGGTGCACAAAGATGTTCCAGGCTCTAACCAGCGCTGTACAGGTTTTATCTCACCTTTCCTTTCCCAGGAATCTCTTCCTGTGTGCTTGCACAGCAGGAGGCTTCCAAAGAAATCGGTCTGTCTGTGTGCACAACGATGGAGAGAGAGGTCTGACATGCACAGAATGCAGGAGAAACTGCTAAAGAACCCCACTTCTGCTGCCACAACTACATCCAAAATTAAGCAGTACAGGCCACCATTGTATTAGTTTTAAAACTGTCTGTGTGTTAGCAGAGACAATGACAGAATGGATAGTACAACCACCACTTTAAGGGCCTTGCTGTGAAGAATACACTGCTTTTTACTGTCCAGCAAAGACAGCAATTAAAGGGCTTAATCCTGTGTAAACAAAAAGGCAGGGCTCTTCTAGGACCTACCAATCAAAACCTCCATAATGGAAAATCACAGTTACCTGGTTATTTCTATGATATGACTCTCAGGGACATTAAAAAATTAAAACTGCTCATGGTCTCATGGACATACTGTATAAATGGAGTACATGGTGGAAAGTTCCCAGTTTCCCAACCTTTCTAAGGGATGTCAACTTAGGGAAGAGCAAATGTGAGAGCAGATGCTCAACAGAAATGCAATTAGACATGTATGTATGGAAAGAGTACTTTTAAGCCATTTAGAATTGGATATAAATTAGAATTTGAAGTATGCTCTCAGATACTGTGTTTCAAAGACAACAAAGAGGGATACAGATTTTATTAATTTTGTATTGTCCATCCACCTCATACTAGAAAAGCAGCACAACAGCTTTTCTTGCTCCATCCATCCACGGTCACACGTCAGGGGTCACAGGAAACCTGCCCAGAGCCATCCATTTGTGTATCACACACTCCCAAAGCCCTTGGCAGCATGGCACCATGTGCAATCTGCACATATGAAGTCACAAGTGAGCTTGTCCCCAGCACGGGCACTGCCCAGCAGCACGTGCTGAATAACCACAGCCAACAGGCAGCCTCTCACAATGTTCTGAAGCTCTTCCCAGATGAGCTGCTTCAGAATCAATAAAACTTTGCTTAACTTAATTTTCCCAAGGCACAAGTAAGATTAGAGATTTCCCTTAGGAGATCTAAGAGAAAAGAAAAGAAACAGCACTGATCACAGTCCAGCTGAGATTGCTTTAACCTTCATCTGTCTTACAGATACTTCCTCCTCCTATACCAAATGCCTTAGGTCAACTTTTGATTTTCAGCCAAGTATCTTATTTTCCCCAAAACAGAAAAGGAAGATTAGGATGATAGACCATTTCTTTGTCACAAGTCAATGCCTAGCAGAAGAGTTAATTGTAACAGTGGATTGATAGATGTTTAAGGAAATTGTCAGATTGCCACGGTTGCCTCAGCAATTATCATGAGCAGTGCCCTCCACCTTCTGATTTCCATCTGGGATTTTGATGTTAGTCAAAAATGGCCAAAAACCATATCTCAGCTGAGCTAACCAATGGCTAATAAAGCTGTCTGACAAAGCCATGACTCAAACTGTCTCGGGGACAAAATCAATAGCTCTTTCTCTGCATGTCATCTAATAAAAAGACAGGTGATGCCCTTCCACTCTACTTTGGCACTGATAAGGCCTCAGCTGAAGCACTTCAATTCAAGTTTCTCTGCTCAGCTGAAAAAAACTGAACTAAGTGGAGACATTATGAAAAAAGAAAAGAAAATTAATTACTAGAAATCTAAAAAATTTAGTACATGAAGAAGCATTATAAAACTCAATTTGGTCTCCTGAAGACAAGTCAGAAAATAGAACATTCTTTTCTGCAAGACCTAACTCATAGAATTAAGAATATATGCAGTGATAGCCTAGCAAAAAAAAAAAAATTCTATCTTTTCCCATCTGTTGATATGATAAAATGGGAAGCACAGAAACTTTGTACGAAAAGTTAGCTTCCTTTCAGATAACCCCTATTCCCTGGGCACGGTACCTTAGAGTGCTCATCAGAACAGGATTCCAAGTTTTCCAATAAATGCACTACCTAGTATGGCACAAGAAACACTCCCATAGACTCCTAATGCTTTGATGAACTCCAGAAAGATATCGGACATCAAATAAAAGGTAAGAACTTCTATACTTAGATTTAGCAAGTTTTAGTGCCAAAGTTAAAAGAACAAAGCAACTAAGTGGAAAGTGCAAGTCCTGGTATATAACTCCCTGTTACCACCTTTCTTGTATTCAGACANCAAACAAAAAACAAAACAAAAAACCCCCCAAGTTAATCTAATTCCCACCTTTTTGCTACATACTGAAGTTCAGACAATGCTCAAGGCTCAATCTCCATCAGCAATCTTGTGAAATAGATTTTCTTGGCACTTGCAGCTCTTTTAATAAAATATTTATATTCTACAAGCAAGACACTGTCTTAGTCACTACTCAGAAATAAAATCACTGGTAATCACTTAATGTCCAAAGTTCCTGGCAATTTAGAGAGAAGTATTTTTAAATTAATAGAAAAGTTCAGAAAAATAATTACTTAGAACAAGGAAAATACGTATCTTTTCTTCCCTAATTGTATTAACTAAAGAATCTTCATCTGCCAAATCTAAGAAACTAAATGATAATTTCTAATACTGTTTGCCGATAATCCATCTGACAACACTGTCATTCCGTCTCAGACCAAGGGTGGTACTGACAGGCAGGGTTCCCAGTTATCTGGTATTTAGCCAAATGAATTCACACTTCCAAAATGCTCCCGTTTCAGACACACAGAGCCATAACATAAGAAGCGTTGGAGTGTCTACTGCCCAGCTCAAAAGGCAAGGAGCATCCAGAACACTACAGGCTAAGCTTCACCTCAGTTCCTGTAAAAATTATGGCACAAGACCTCAAGGAAAACATTTCCAGGCACCAGAAGGACAAGAAGATAATTAGAAACAAACAGTACTGATCTACTACTGGGGCAAATCAAGCATGCTCAATCACATTTCAAAGTGATTGCTTTCAGTGATGAAGGACTGGCTCTGTGGATGGGGGAAGTGCTCTGGTTATCCCTGACTTGAAGGACACTTGTGCCAGTGTCCCCAGCCTCCCCACAGGCAAATGAGGGTGGCAGTACCTGGGCAGGTGAACAGCCACAGGCAGCAGTCAGCCCTGCAGGCTCACTGAGGAGCAGGAGCAGGGCAAAGCTGAACAGTGCATTTGGACAGCTGCTCCTCAGCAAGGGGCATGACGAGGCTGAGGCCCTTAAGGCCAGACACAGAACACATCCCGAGCAGCTCTGGAGGTGACAGCAACTGGGCGACCCGGCTGGCTCATGCTCCAGAGGACAGGGCTGACACCCAGACCAGCCCTGACAAGATGGACAAATGTGCCAACAGGTAACTGCTCGGCAGGAAAGCAAAGGAAACTTGGGACTTGATATAAAGGAAGAAAAACAGTTTATCCATTATGAACATGGGGAAACATTTGAACAAATCACCTGTGAAGACCAGAAATTAACTGATGCAGACAAGTGGGTGCACATGCTGTTGTTTCTAGGTGCTAGAGAAAATGAATTTATTATTCCCTTTGTGGCAGACCTTTTCAGCACTATTTAACTATAACCTCCCTCTGAAAGGGGAATTGTCATGCCAAGAAAGATCAAGCACACACATGAGAAGCCTCCTGATTTAACATGCATGCCTCATGTTAATGGGACAGATTTTCCTGAAGGAACACATCTACAAAATTTGCCAGAGTGGTCCAGGAAACAGTAGGCTAACTTGGAAAAAAGGTAAAATCTCAGAGCATCCAGCACCACGGAACATAAGACAGAAATATGGTGTCTGTCTCTAACAGTGACCTGGAGGCTGCAAGCCAAAAGCCAGAAGACAACAGAAGAAAAAAGATGGAAGATGACTGAGGAGAGAAAAGAGGGAATAGCACAAAGGTACCCCCCTAGGCAACGTTCTTCAGGATCTATCATTACCTGTGCAAGTCCCTACAGATTATTTTTCAGGGAAAAGAGACATAATACTTCATGTTTTTAGAAACTTCAGCCTCTAGTCTGAAACACTGGCTTCAGTTCTATTCCCAGAAAATACTAACTGAAGTGTGTATTTCTTCCAATTTTACCTTAGGGCGAACAAAGCATTGATTGAGTTGGCACTTTCTCCTTAAGGTTCATTTTCATTCACGTATGCATTAATGAACCTAAAATGTCAGTATCTAAACCCATGAAAGCTAAAAAAACCCCACCAAAAAACTCACAGAAAAACCCCATGAACAAAAACAACCCAACCCATGCAGTAAAACCAAACCCACCCAAAATTCTCTGTAACATCACCACCAAAACAGAAAGAAAGTATACAAATGTCATAAATAAGTATCTACTAATTCCAGAGTTGGCAGGCCAAAATTATCAGTTTAACTAGTTGATAAGCTTTCAGATTACAGAAAATTTCTCTCCCTGCATGAGTGAGAATCTTACAGTGATATTAATCCTTTCCAGAGTTTAATTTCTTTCCCTCATTTCTTTTAACATGACTACAGTAAGATTTGATTTGAGATGCTAACTGCTTCTGCTTCAATCCTTGCCTTCTATTTCGTGGGTACAAAATTCAGCCTACAGACAGGTTTCTGGATTGTCAGCTACTGCATTCAGCATCCAGATGTATTCCAGGACCTTGGAGAAACGAAGGAAGCAGCTTAGGCTCTCAGCATGTTTCAGTGTCTCTCCTCTCCTAAAGCTTATACAAGCCAAGCTCAGAGAGCTCTGAAAACAGGGAAGTTTTTGTAGAAGCACACAGGCCAACCTGGATCTAGGTAAGGATCTGGAGAGAGCAAAGGCAGACAAGAAGTAGACCAGAAGCATGAACACTGGGATAGGACAACGAGAAAGAGAAGCCAGAAAAAGCTAAAATATCAACATATCCAGCTGGGCAGGGCTCACTTCTCCACCTCCAGACTTCAGTTGTCCCCTGGGCTGCAAGCCTAATGAAACACTTCCCTCTAGAAACATGCAGGTGGGACACGCACTCACAGAGCTTGACCCCAGCCCCTTCATTTGGCCCAGTCCCCTTAAACACACCCTTCTTGAGTCAGCTGAAGAAATTACTGATTTTTGGACAATCCACCTCATCCTCTGCATACACATGTAAAGGTCTGCAAGGACTGGGCTTCAGAGGTGCTCCTTCTCTTCTCTGGCTACAATCACCTAAGAATGCTTAGTCCAGTTTTTATTCTAAACTTACAGGAGATAGTTCATACTTCCCCTCGACAATGTACAGAGGCAACACAGAATTTTTAATGTATTAATACGCTGTAACATGCTGCTAGCACTGCTGGACCAGAAGGCCCTGGAATTGGAATGGAAATGGAACGGAAACAAGGAATTGGAAATGGACAGGAAAAGAGGAGAAGATGGAGAGTAAATAAAATAGAGCATTCTTCTTTAATCCTTAGAAATCACTGTAACCACAAACTGTGTTTGCAATATGCCCTCCAGCTCCTTTTCAACTGCTACTAAGCTACAGAATGAACATAGCAAATTTTACACAGACTAGCCATGTCTCAGCTATGAACCTAGATAATCATGATTTTAATAACAATTCTCTCCTAGAAGAGCATTCTCTTCACCAAAGTAGCTATAGCCAAAACCAGTGAATTTCTTCCAAGAGGGTAATTTACCTTTCTAACAAATTCATGAACTTCAACTTCTTGAAGTACAATGGAATAAACCCCTTCAATGTTCATTTGACATTAACCCCCCTGCCCTGATAACAATGACCAGAATGTCATTTGGCCAACACTGAGGCAGCAAACCTTTTTCTAGGAAAACTAGACTAGGAAACCTTTTTCTGTCTCAACTACAGCAGGTAGACTGATAGTTCAATGTGCAGTTATTTACATTAGAATTCTTATGCTACATTTGAAACCTGGTCTAGCTGATGGTGTCCCTGCCCAAGGCAGGGGTCTGGAACTAGATGGGTTTCAAGGTCCCTTCCAGTCCAGACCAGTCAATGACTCTACGATCTCCTAAATCTGCTCATAAACGTGGGGACTGACAAATAGTCCCCATTTCCTCTTCCATAGCAAGTCCTATTTCAACTAACCTGCTTCATACACGCAGCTTTGCTAAATTGTTCCAAAAAGTAGCTAATACTGTATTAGGTGTGAATATTTTATTTAAAGTGCTTCTAGACAGATCCAAGAAGCCATGAGGTAATCAGCATACATCCTTCTTCTCTGACAATGCTTTTTGCGTATTTAAATTTTGGTGAACGCAGAATACTAGAAAAACTTTGCCACGTAACCTTAATTCTGCATTAACAGGTTAATTGTCTCTGGTTTTTGACTTCTTCAGTGGGAGGCTGGAGAATGAGCAGTAACAGTCAAAATGAAGCTGCTGAGGACTGGGGTGGGAGAGATAGGGAATCACTGCAAGGATAATGGGATTCACCAGAATAAAGAACTCAAACTTGGTCTGAATACCATATGGACCCAGCTGTGAGCAGCACAATGGACTAGACCTGCATATCCCTTCCAACCACAATGGTTTTAGGATTCTGTGATAGAGAGGGAAGAACAGTAAGAACTGCCAGCCAAAATAAGCATGGGTATACCAGGCTCACCAGATGACTGGAACACGCCTCTTCGGCATCAGCAAGGCCTTTTACAGACTCTGACATAAAACTGTTCAGAACATTTGTCACTGATTGGCAGCCTTAACTTAGACTTTTCTTTTGAGCTTGTTATCTTAGACGTAATAATTACTTTTCACTCCTCATTTTAGCTACTGGATAATGGAGAATTATTTGCCTTACAAAATCCTGTCACATTTTCCCTTAGTATGTGGCAGCCAGCTCAAAAAATACACAGGATAACCATTTTCTTTATACTCAGTCTGGGCCTGTTCCTTTCATTTCCACCACACTGAATAGCCAGAGCATTCATTATCCTCCTCAGAACATTCCCTCTCAAAAAATACAGGAGACAGTTTCCCTTTCTGTCACTTTTATAAACCTCAGGCAAAAATTCCGGGAAGCTTCTTTTTCCAGAAGATGGACTATGGAAGGGGAGAGACTTTTCCTGGCAATTTGCTCCTTTGTTTCTTCATTGCCATTAGTTTTGCAGCAGCCTGCTGGAAATGTCTGCAGGAGAATTCTGAACTACAGGAGAGCATTCTCCTTCAGCATATAAGCAGAAGACTGTGTCACATAAAAAATGCTCCACAAGCCCTGGCTTGGTCTTTTGTGCCTTACCTGCTTGCCTGGTCAATGCAGAGTTACTTAACACCCAATTAATTAAAGCAGATAGAAGCCACACAAAAAAAAAAAAAAAAAAAATTGTATTCTCAGTGCTATGAAAGTTGAGATTCAATTTTCCATATCATTTGCTCTGCCAAAAGAGAAAAACTGAAGTATGCACTTTAACTGCCCTAGGTGAAATATGAGCTGGTCCTAAGCAGGGCATAAATTTGTGTTCTGTCCTTCTGGGGCTGGGAAATGGAGAATTTTTTTTGCTTTCTAAATTCTGCATTCAGAATCCAAATCTAGTTAAAATATTGCCTAACTTCATGAAAATATCTCTTAAAAACTCAGACAGGCCTTGATAAATCATAATTCTTTAAGTCTAAAATGGCAAAAGCAACAATCTCTGAGTAAGGGATTATCTGAAGGAATTAATTTATGCCAGGAATTACACGGAGATTTATCTCATTGGAGAGGAAAAGTCTTTGGAGCAGGGAATTAATTAGCCAGATTATAGGGAAATAGTTCATAGCACCTATCTTACAAATCAATGCATAGCTGATAACCCAGCTCATAATTCCAGAGCAGATGCTACAGAATGAAGAGCTGGCAATCTTCCCAGTTTGGACCAAACATCATAAGAAGAAATTTGCAATTACTAGAGAATATTCAATGTCTGTCTTTGCATCAGCTGGAAGATTTGGACAATGTGTTACCTTCAAAAGATTTCATTTCCTCGGGTGGGGAGAATTAACAAACATGGTAATATATCATCTATTTCCTTTTGCAAGATCAGGGGTGTAAAATTGGAGAGCTTTGTGTTACCTGTTTCACAGTGCGTGCAACAAAGCAGACTATTATGTTAAATGGTGGCTTTTCATCAGTCTATGAAACATTGTTAAAAGATAACAGCCATCTGCCACTCTTGGATAATTGCTCAGGTGAAAATACTGACTTGATGATAATATTCTCTTGTTACAGCTTTGTACCTGCTATAGCAAGCATGTGATCAACAACTAAAAATACTTTTTGATACAACAACCAATGCACAGAGGGGCAAGTGTTATCATATAGAAAGCATTTCTTTGACAAGAGACAATTGGGGTAGTAAATGCCCAAGTCTCTCTTAGAAAAATGGTAACTTTTAAGCTGTGACAAACTTGTCCGTTTTCCTGGTGGATACTCCTTCAAATTGCTTTGTTAGCTGTTGAAAAGTTACCTCTCACTTGCAGAGAAAAGCAGCCTCTTCATTAGATCAGTTTTCCCACTGAAGTCTAAGCTGGTACCATTTTTGCTCTCAGTGGAGGACAGGTGCTGCTGGTTTGTTTTCAACTTGTTTGGGTTTTGGAAGACCTAAGTTTGGGAGGTGTGTTTGGTTTTAAGTTTTATTACCCTACCATCCACCAAATTTCTGGGATCAAATCTGAGGTATCTGCTAAACTTATGGGCAACAGAAATCAGGGCATAAGTCAGACCTTGTGCACCCCACATACTCAATTAGCACTGTCTTTGATTTCACACTTGTTTTTTTCTCCCCCAAGAGCTAAGGGCTCCCAGCTTTGAAGCAGACAAGCACATGTCCTGTCCAGGTGCTGGAGGTTTCCAAGGTAGGCTGCCCTTGGATTATCAAGAAAATCTCATTTGTATACTACTGCTTGATAACAGGTTCACAAGAGGGGACTGAGCTTTTGCTCATCTTGGGCACATATACAAGTCTGTTTTCTCATGTTTCATTTTGAAAGAACAGACAGATTTGATGTGCTGCTTCCAGTAATAAAAGCACACTCCAGTTTCAGAACTACAACACAACTGGAACCCTCTCTCCCAGATAAAGATTTTGTATCTTATCCTTGAAACAGGGTCCGACATTCTGCACCAGAGCACCATTGTCACCTTGAACTCTTAACGCCATTGACCAAAATCTTCCCTTACCATTTGGTTGTGCTTATATTCATACCAGTTCTTGGGAACACTTATGTAGGTTTCCAGCAGGCCTCATTACAAAAGCAAGCAAATCAATTCCTGCAAAGCTGCACAAAACCATTGAAAACTACTGCCACAGCTGCAGCTGGAAAGCCATTAGCAAGCAGCCTGTTGGGAAATAAACACACGAAAAATTAATCCAAATCTGCATCAAACCCATGCACCTTAGACCATGCTTCAAAGGCTGCCAAATCCCAACTCATCCAAACCCTATACAAAGTGAATTCCAAATGCATCAGCCTTCAAAACTTTTGACGAAGATGCCAGTAGTTTGCAAAGCTTGTGATGAGAAATTAATCTCGCAGCTAACAAAGTCTCAGCAACAACTTACTGAAATTCAGTAAGAATAGAGCAGGAATTCAATATGAAATTTCAGTTTCTGAATGAAAACCCTAAGTCATTAAAATGCCAAGTTCACTGCTGAACTGCACTACCCAGCTCCTCAGTCCTGCCTCCTTGCTCAGTAACTTCATGCATCCCATTCACTCTTACCCTCTACAGCTCTCCAAAAGTTGGCTACTAAAATGTTCCCATAACCTCACTAACAAGTGCAGAAAATCTTGATTTAGAAAACACTAATTTCAAATAGCAGGTTTTCATGTCACAATGCTTGCCAGAATGGCTCCCAAAATCAGCCTGTGACACACAGTCAGATTCGATCCAGTGGCTAGGACATGGCATACCTAACCAAGCAGTCCCTAAGAACATACCCACTGCCAAACAAGTGTAACACGCTATAATGTTTGCCCTTGAGTCTAAGCCAGGAGTGTTGCAAGAGCAATCTCTATTTAAATCAGTGTATCAGGACTGTAAGCTACTTCTGAGGCAAAGATATGGAATATGGGTATTGAAGGGAGGCAGGAGACAATGCAAGATTTTCAACTAAAACAAAATAGATACCATGACATCAACACTGTCCAGGAAGAAGACATTCCTCTAAAGAAAACTGAAAATAACAAACTATCCATTGTGACATGCAGCATTTCAAGTTCTATTCATTTTAATAACAGAGTAAGAAAAATGGTTGACATGGTGGTAACTTTTGAGGTGGCTGGGAGAAATCAGGGCAATCAGAAAGCTGTATGTAGTATTTCTGCTGGTGAAGTATAAAAGTACTGTATAAAAGAGAACAGACAGAGATGGGAATACTGTGTAATTAAGAAGAGTCCAAGTAGCTCTGTAGAGTGGAAAGCTGTGTATCACAAACTGGAGGCACCAGTGAAGAGTGAGATAAGCACTGCAGCTGGTAACTGTATGCTGGATTTCCAAAAGGCTTTTAACTGCTATTCCCCAAGAGCTCTGAGATGGCACAGGATAAATGACAGATTTACTGGTGTTACTTCTTAGAAAAGACAAAACAAGGGGCAAAAACAAGCAGACAGTCTTTCCAACTCTGTAAGCCAGCATTTCCACAGGGATTGGCTCTGAAATTGTGTAATTCAATGCTTTCAAAAGTAATATAAAAGGAGAGTACTGAAGTAACAAAGGAGGAAATTTTTCTTGTCTTTTCACATTCAAGGCAATCAAAGCTGACAACAAAGAACTGAAGATTGTATCACAGTACCAACTGATGAGTGAATTAAGCAAACTAGTTCAATGTCAATGAACTCAAATGTATAGTGAAAAAAACCCTAAGCCTATACAAAATACTGACCTATAAATTAGTTACTACAGTTGAGCACAGAAATTTCTGAAGTCAATTAAGAAAACACTAGAACAGTAATTAAAGGCAAATAATGCTGTGATTTCCCAAAAAATACCTGATAGTAAAGATATATCTAAGATGCTACAAATAGTTCTTGTCCTTACTTCCATTTAAAAATATCCATTTTAGTAAGCAGCACAACTAAACCTCCTACTCCTCTACAAGATACATCCCTATATTGTTGAAATGGCAGCTATCATAATGTGGAAGAAAAAGAGTTTAAAAGAAAGAGCAAGGAAAAGTAGAGGATACTCCCAGCGAGGGCAAAGTATTATGATGGTTTTGACAGAATTTCTAGGTGGGTCATTAAGGGCTAAGAGCTGTAGCAGCAAAAACAAACTTTGCATGCTCAGTGACACACAGATCCAGCTCTTAGTATTAATACAAAAGGGAAAAATTCAAGGCCATTTTCTTACAAGCCTGTGGTAATTATGATTTTGGGTTTTCTGAATTTCCTAGCAGCATGCCTGCTAGGTTTTTCTTCGCAAGGGAAAGATCATTTTTCCCAGCAGCAGTTCTATAAACTTTGTCTGTATCCTCAAAATAACACCTGCTGTTTTCTGCCCTGTTCCACAAACACAGGGAGATAGTTCTCTCTCTCTGACCAATGGTAAGAGGAGCTGGTCTTGGTTACCAGCCCATGAATTTAGTATGATAAGAGGCATTCTTGTATTAGGCACTGAGAAGAAAGCATGTACAAGAATTGCACCAAAGCTTTGTAAAGAAGCATTGTACCAGGCTGCATATATGAGGCATTAAGCCTCTGGCTTGGAACATGGAGCCAAACATAATAAAACTACCTTAAGCTTTCTGATACCTGGAGTCAAAGTCTTTATGCACGGGGGAACAACCAATACAACTGGTAACCCCTCGTGCCAGACACCAACAGCAAATGGCACCCGAAAGGTGGAAGAACCAGTGGCAATAAATGGTCCCCTCGATGTGTGACCGGGCACCAGCCGGGATAACCGGAGACCAGACGTGGAAAACTACCCATGGCTAATGGTACGATCCTCGAGAAAGGGCAGGACGGACGCGTGCTTCAGACCCTCCACCGGGAGACGCCAGCAGTGCTCCGCTGATCGCTTTATGACTGAACTCCTCTGTCCTCCTGGGAGGCTGCAGCAGCTGAGAGATTTTGACGGATAACGTCATGGTAACAGCAGTCTGTGAGCAAAGATAACTTTGCACGTCCTACGATTCTATTTGGACATACGGAACAGCCAGGGAACAAAGCTTCTCTGGCAAGGGTGGGCTTTGCCTGCCTAACTCTCCTTAGAGAGAAATCCCTGTTTAGTGGGATAACCCTCCCAAAAACAGGAGGCAGAGACAGAGACACTTGCTGAGCTGAGCAAAAACAGCTCAAGCTCGAATCTATAAATTTATAAGAAATATGGCTCCTATAACCCCACCTGAAAAATTCCTTCTAAAAATGGGGGGGGTGATGATTTAAACCAACGAAAGGTCAGTGTGACTTACGGGCACTTGAAGACACTATATGTCTGGGCGAAAAAGCATGGGTTTTTTCTGTGATGTTAACGAAGCACTTTGGTTAGACGTGTGGGAATTCCTCAGAGACTGCCTTTTGATGTGTCTCTACGCTGGACATTTAGAAGCACCCAGCTTTCTCGCGATGTAGACATACCTGTTTGCCATGTTACAGGACTATGCCTCTAGATGCCATTTTAACTCTAATACGGGCACTTGCAAAAGTTTCCCCCACCAGCTGCTACCACCGCCGCATTCTGCGTCCGGCGGGGGGGACGAAGAGCGGGGAGACGCCCACGCTCCAAGCTGCGCCCGTGATGGAGGCTGAGGCGCGAGAGGCGGAGCCACCCTGACCGGCGTCGGGAGTGCCGAGCGCTGCGCTGCTCCGGCTCCAACTGCGCCGAGGCAAACCGCCGCAGCGCCTTTGTTCCCACCGCCGCAGCGGCCTCTGCTGCCGGACCTGAGCGGCCCCGCCGCCCTGCACTGCGCGGCCATCCCGCCACAGCCAGCAATGGTTTCCCAGCAGAGGCAGAAGCTCTTTGCACCACTTCNCCTGGGAGGCTGCAGCAGCTGAGAGATTTTGACGGATAACGTCATGGTAACAGCAGTCTGTGAGCAAAGATAACTTTGCACGTCCTACGATTCTATTTGGACATACGGAACAGCCAGGGAACAAAGCTTCTCTGGCAAGGGTGGGCTTTGCCTGCCTAACTCTCCTTAGAGAGAAATCCCTGTTTAGTGGGATAACCCTCCCAAAAACAGGAGGCAGAGACAGAGACACTTGCTGAGCTGAGCAAAAACAGCTCAAGCTCGAATCTATAAATTTATAAGAAATATGGCTCCTATAACCCCACCTGAAAAATTCCTTCTAAAAATGGGGGGGGGTGATGATTTAAACCAACGAAAGGTCAGTGTGACTTACGGGCACTTGAAGACACTATATGTCTGGGCGAAAAAGCATGGGTTTTTTCTGTGATGTTAACGAAGCACTTTGGTTAGACGTGTGGGAATTCCTCAGAGACTGCCTTTTGATGTGTCTCTACGCTGGACATTTAGAAGCACCCAGCTTTCTCGCGATGTAGACATACCTGTTTGCCATGTTACAGGACTATGCCTCTAGATGCCATTTTAACTCTAATACGGGCACTTGCAAAAGTTTCCCCCACCAGCTGCTACCACCGCCGCATTCTGCGTCCGGCGGGGGGGACGAAGAGCGGGGAGACGCCCACGCTCCAAGCTGCGCCCGTGATGGAGGCTGAGGCGCGAGAGGCGGAGCCACCCTGACCGGCGTCGGGAGTGCCGAGCGCTGCGCTGCTCCGGCTCCAACTGCGCCGAGGCAAACCGCCGCAGCGCCTTTGTTCCCACCGCCGCAGCGGCCTCTGCTGCCGGACCTGAGCGGCCCCGCCGCCCTGCACTGCGCGGCCATCCCGCCACAGCCAGCAATGGTTTCCCAGCAGAGGCAGAAGCTCTTTGCACCACTTCGCCGCCTGCGCTCGGCGCGACCCCGGAGCCCGCGGCACGGTCGGCTGAGAGCGGGCCCGCCGCTCCGCCGCAGCCCACGGCAGCTGCCCTCGCCGCGCCAGCCCCTCAAGAGCGGAAGTTGCGTCTTCCGCTTTGCTGCCCGAGACAGACGGCTCTGCCTCGCCGCAAGCAGCTCCAGCAGCCGCTGCTTCGGACTGCTCCGAGCCATGCATCTCTGAGACCCGTGCTGAGACAGCGACCGCCAAGAAACCGTCTCCGTTGGCGGTGCAGCCTGACAGCTCACTGCGGGCCCCGCCGCGTTGCAAAAACTGAAACTTCTGGGACACACCCTCTCCCGGACGGGGCTCCCCCTTGTCCCGTGGGGTCCCCGCCGCGACCCCTCACGCCCCATTGAAACCCCTCACATGCCGCGGGGGAAGGGCGGGCTCCAGGATACGGCTTCTCGCATGCCCCAGGGGAAGGGGGAAGGAGCGCACCGGAGCGCTCGGGACATGGCCGAGACATGGGCTTTGCAGGAAGGCACAGATGGGATGAGCGTGCCTTGGCACGGACACTGGTATGGATTGCCATGGCCTGGGCCGGGGCCTCCGCCTCGCCCGCCCTGGCTCGGCTGGGCTTGCTTTGCCCGCTGCCTTTTTCTGGAAAACCAAAACCAGAACCAAAAAAAAAACCAAAACAAAACAAAAAAAAAAAAAAAAAAAAAAAAANGACCATAAAACATTGGTTTTTCAGATAATTTCCTACAGCACTGGTAATGGGGTGAATTTTCATCTCCAGGTATTTAATGGAAAAAATTCCTTTAGTGCCCTTCAAAGAAAGCTTTTTCTGAGCCAACGTCATTAAAATATTTTCCAGAACCTTGACTTGCTTTGCTACAAAGCTGTATCTTACCCTTTTTGAAAATGGAGACTTGAAGATAATTATGTTTAATATTTACATGTGTTTCAGTTCCCAACACTACATCCATTTCAAACAATGCAAATAAAAGCAGCCTTTCAGGGAAAAAAAAAACCAAAAAAACCACAAAAAAAACACCACCCATAACCAAAACAAACAAAAAAACCCCACAAAACCCACCCCAAAAAACCAAAAAAAACCCCAAACAAACAAAAAAGGGAATAAAAGGCCATCTCATCCTATACAGACAAATTAGGCTCAGTCTTGTTGAATTAAAGGCCTTGCCATGGCTTTCCAGTATTTTTCTCAGAAATGTGTCACTCATTTGGCCACACTCAATCATTTGAAACTTTGTGCGTGAAATTCAGACCCGGTTGCATCCCTACTACATCATCCCTTTCTGCACATTCAAAGTCATACCAATCTACCAGCTTTCATTGCGGAAGGTAACACGAGGGCTGACAAACTGGCTAAGCCTGCGTGGGTAGCACCTCAGCCTGACAAACTCACACAAGCCAAGGCATGGCATGAATTCTTTCATCAGAATGTGCGTACTTTGCAAAAGCAGTTTCAGTTGACACCAACTGAGGCTCATGACATTGACAGTTCTTGTGCGGTCACACGCTTGCTGTGCCTCTGCCGGCAGGGGTAAACCCCAGAGGCCTCAAGGCCTTGCAGATTTGGCAGACAGATGTCACCCAAGTTGCCGAATTTGGTCGACTCAATTATGTGCATGTGTCGACTGACACTTTCTCCTCTGCTACGTGGGCATCTGCTCATACTGGAGAAAAAGCTTATGATGTCATTGCCTACTGGAGGCAGGTTTTTGCCATCCTAGGCATACCCTCTGCCGTAAAGACTGACAGTGGTCCTGCTTACGCCTTGCAGAAGGTGCGCCAGTTCCTGCAGCTGTGGGGTGTTACACACACATTTGGTATTCCACATTCCCCAACTGGTCAGACTATCATTGAACGTGCTCATGGTACTCTAAAGCAAGTGCTTGACAAACAAAAAAGGGGAATGCAGGGTGAAATCCTGCACAGTCGGTTGGAAAAGGCTTTGTACACAATCAATCAGCTTACGGTGCCGCAGAATTCAAATAATCCTGTCATTTTGAACCACTACCTTTAGTAATGGTTTGGCCAAGACGCATCAGCCTCGAGCGAAGGTTCGGGTGCTCAATTTAATCCCCAAACAGTGGGAAGGCCGTATGAGCTAATGGCTTCGGGTCGCGGGTATGCACATGTATCCATGGACACTGGGGTACGCTGGGTACCTGCAAAGTGTGTTCTGTTCGCCCTGACCTGCAACTGCAAAGGCAGAATTGGGCCAACAGGCAACCTTCAAACAGTGACCAGACTGAAAGCCATCAAGTGGATGAGCCTTCGAGTGATGACCCTGATGCAGATGATGTGGATCACTGCTCGGATGGTCCCTCTACAAGCAGACAGTGAACATTTTGTTTTCTTGGGTTTTTTACCTTGGCAGCTTGTGCTGGAAAATTCTCTGACCACTCTTCTTGGACTGTACCCATTCTGCTTTCTACAAGGGCTCTGCCAAGGGGGGAACAAGGTTCCTCCTTCCTTTTTTTATTTAAAACAGAAAGGGTGAGCTGTGGTACGGACAATTCTGAATTCCCTGGCTGGAAGCCTGTTAGGGTTTTTCCTTTCCCAAGGGAACATCTTGCTTCCCAGTGAAGATTTTATAAACAATATATGTAAACTATATTTCTTTCTCAACATCTGGTGTTTTCTGCCCTGTACCACAACATGAAAGATATAGCTATCTTCCACTTAACCAATGGTAATAGGGCGCATCTCTTTGTTACCAACCAATGAATGTTAGCATTAGTGAAGCACGGTATAAAAGTGTGTTCCGTTTGTATCAATAAATCCTTTTAGCCTTCTGATTCTAACCTTCTGGAGAGTCTGCATGTCTTTGTTCGTGTGCAACAGCGACACAAGCCAGGTGAGAACAATGAAGAGGGAGCTTGATCATTTCTAAGTTTAGTGAATTCATATTTATCCTGAAGCACATTACATTTGGGCTGAACAAACTTGATATACAA